>CM067372.1:148978959-149083959 GCA_034401795.1 Chaetoderma sp. LZ-2023a | reverse complement strand
AGTATTATAGTAGGGCTGATATGTGAAAAAGATGTTCAATTCTGGCAGAAAGCATGAAATTTGGCATATAGGTGCGTTAAGGTATCCTGATCATAATTAGATGCGGTGCCACGTGATTCTACCAAGGGAACCCATTCAAAATGGCGGATTCAAAATGGCCGCCTTCGAAGCGGAAAATTCGCATTACTCAAGCTCTAGACAGAGTAGAGAGATGGGATTAATGTCAAATTAGGGGTTTCATGGGCCAATCGTTATAATTCTACTCACTACAACACTCTAAATATGTAAATATCAATCCTTCCATAGCGACCACCTGTGTTTGATGTCAAAAGACGGTGGCTCTTTAAGATGTGTTATCTAAAAGATCCATCTCTTGAGAACAAAAGCAATATAGCATCTAGAAATAGTTTAAATTACTTGATTTCTTAATATCGAACCAAGTAATGGTCGTTATAGATACGTTCAATTATCCTATTAGAGTATGCAAGGCTATACATGATGCTGTTGATTGTTGAATCATGATTCACATACGTCACACGCACTGTGCACCGCATGAGCACAACTGTGTACACGGTAAGTTGGATTTATAGCATTTGCATCTGCCAGTGCAATTACTTTTGCAAGCACATTTCGCGAGTTCCCGGAATGCCTTAGATGCGTCTGCAAGCAAACTCCATTGCGGTGACCAAGTGTCTCCATCTCTGACCCAACCCCAGTCAGCTGGCGATGGCGTTTGTACATTTGCGTGGAGTGATTGGTCCCAAAGATGACCTGCCTGGAAGGCAGCATGTGTGGTGTGTTGCAGCAGAGCTGCACTGGTCGGAGGAATGTTTTCTAGCTGCCTGTTGCCAAAAGCGAGAAGCCGTTTTCGTGCCTCATTAACCTTTGACAATGGTGATGTGCGTTTGTACAGTAGTACGACAAACCTCTCCAGCGTTTCCATGTCATTGTCTCCTAAATAGTGATTTGAATAGATCTGAAGTATGAAGTCCTCCAAACTTCCCATGCTGTCTTCTTGCCAATCCCACAAAATGCAGACACAGTGTCACACCCAGAGAAAGCATGCATAAATAGCAGTCCTTGTGACGCTTCTGCACCCAAAACTGTTGCAATGCCATAAGCTGATACATAGCGGAAGGTCTTCCCGTGGCCAAATGCGACCCAGAGATCACACCCATGAAGAAAGTTTGCTGTCCATATGGCTAGGACTACGACGTCTGTATCTGTAGCATGAATCATTATTGTTCGATAACCTTGGTGATATGCATGGACGGCGTGGAGCAACATTCTACCATCTGCCTCATCTTGCATGCATGGCGCGAGTTGTGAGACGTCATGCTCTGGCCTCATCAGCACGTTTTCCTCACATGTTGTGACGAGTATCTTTCCTTCTGGTAGCTCGAATGACTCCAATGTATGCGAGAAAGGTGAAGAGGCCTGTTTTGTTTGCATCAACTCATAGGAAAGTTTTCAAATTTTGAGGGAGTCTTGTACTCGATGCAACACGAAGAGCTTCACCATGTCCTCGTAATTTTCTAGCGTGTGTCTTCAAGCTTCCCGCATTATACACGTCCCATACACCATCCAACCTTTTAACCGTCTGTAGTTGTCTAGCAATGTGTGGGAGGAGGACGTGCTCTGCACAATCTCGAAATGTGTTCACAACTACGTTTGATTTCTTGGGATCTAGATTATGCATCATAGCTGCTCCGTCAATGATCTTCACTTCAACCTCTGGACAATCAGCTGAACGAGCTACTAATGCTTCCAAATATCCCATCAGATCTGGTTTGCTGCCTTGGCGCATTGCGTTGCTCTCAGCAAGTGATGGGGGCCATGAATGATTCACATGCTCAAAGAATGAATCAAGGTCTCCGTCTCTGGATTGGCAGGAGATGTACAGTCTAGAGAATAAATGTACATCTCTCTTCATTGCAACACGCTTCTTGTTGATTCTGGTACTCTTCCTCTGTTTTGATTTGAACAAAGCCAAATTGTTCTTTTGGATTGGGTCATATACCGATTTTGATGATACAGATAGTCGATCTGCGACGAATGCGTGGTACTGTCTGATGCCTAGTTCTTCTGCTGTTCGGATCGCATTCACTACATACTCGGACATAATGACTTTGGTATCAAGAGCCACTAAGTCAAAACTGTCATCTAAAAATGGGTTTCCCATTTCCTCGATTGCATCAATAAGACAAATTGTGTTTAAAGCAAACAATTTCTGCTTACTCGGAATCTGCTCATGGTGACAGTTATCATTAATATTTCTGTGTGTATGTTTCACTTCGTACTCGCTGATCATCCTTCCTATGTCTGGGCCTGACACCATCAATCTTTTCAAAGCAGCTTCATTCTCTGTGATCCCAATAATTCCACCATCGCCCCTCAGAATAGCTATGTATTATCCTGATATATTTAAATAGTCAGTGTGAGTTTAGGAAACTACAATAATTATATGGAAATCCGCAACGAAATAATGTTTGACGAAACGAGGGGCTGGCATGCAATTACTTTTACTGGAGAAAACGTGTAGACCAATTGTTTTGAGTAGCGAAAACTTGTTTCTAAAATGTTCCGCCCGGAACATGTGTGTACAAACGTTTAGCAATAATACTACTAATTTACAAATGTTACAACAACAACGACGACGACGACGACGACGACGACGACGACGACGACGACGACCACCACCCACCACCACCACCACCACCACCACCACCACCACCACCACAACAACAACAACAACAACAGTAATAATAATGTATTTTTTCAGCATGTTTATCTATTTAGAGTATTGTAATGGGTAAAATCATAACCAATGACCCAAGAAACCCTTAATTTGACATCAATTCCAGCCCTCTACTCCATCTAGAACTTGAGTAATGCAGAGTTTCCGCTGGGAAGGCGGCCATTTTGAATCCGCCATTTTGAAAGGGTTCCCTTGGTAGAATCACGTGGCACAGCATCTAATTATGTTCAGCATACGTTAAACCACCTTGCCATGCTTTCTGCCAGAATGGAACATCTTACCTCAAATTTGTTACATAACGGCTTAAATTATGTGCCTAGATGTAAGGAAACGAAATAAATCTTAACATATGATGATTTCATTAGGTATTAATTAATATAATTTTTAAAGTTGTGAAGTTGAATTAGAGACACGAATCCGTCATTCAACTTGACAAGTAAAAAATTGTATTAATTTATGCGAAATGAAATCATCATACGTTAGGATTTATTTCGTTCTATGACATTTAGATACACAATTCAAGCCTCTAAAACTATGCAATTTTAACAATTTTATTTTCAAGAATTTTGGTATGAATGTGTACCTTTAATGTCCATCTGCAGGCAAAGATAAAACTATTTTTGAGAATTTACCACTAGAATGGCTGGCTCGGTTATATTCAAAGATAGTCTTCTCTTGGCCTGCAAATGGACATTCCTCAAGAGCACTACAGAGGTTGGTTTTGGCCGCTTAATAATTGTAAATGTTCTTTAATTACTACAGGTCATTATATGATAACTTCAACTACAGATGTCCAAGGACGCAATACTCGCTTAGTGTCACCGACATACCAAGGTGGATCTGACAAATGTTTAGAATTTTGGTATAGAACAACAGATTCGCAGCTCAATGCGCTTAGTGTAAAGATTACAACACCCGCAGAACATCGCATCTGGCATCAGAGTAATGACCGACGCCATGATTGGCAGAAAGTACACGCAAGCATGACAGCGTTGCCGGCTAGCTACCAGGTACGTATATAGACAGGTACAACCGCCGAATTATGATTAATTATAATTGACATCTTACCAGTCAAACGCACGAATGGAGAGATCCGATCTGCCACTCAAGTATATTACGTTATAATCAATTACGTCACATGTAGACTGACATCACAATCAAAATGTATAATGAATATCTATAGTTCCGCCATGAACGTTGAATAATCCGTCAGGTATATGAATTGTATATCTTTGATAGATTTACTATAAGCATTCTAGTTTGAGTAGTTTGAAACTAATTTGACGGGGGGGGGGGGGGGGGGGGTGTGGCAGCAACAGCACCCAGTCAAACTAGTTTCAAAATATTCAACAGCTTGCCTGTATGGTTAGCTTGAAATTGGGATACTGGGAATTCGGGGTTCTATCCTGTTCGTTCGTTCGTTCGTTCGTTCGTTCGTTCGTTCGTTCGTTCGTTCGTTCGTTCGTTCGTTCGTTCGTTCGTTCGTTCGTTCGTTCTTTCATTCCTTTCTTCGATCGTTCATTTGTTTACTTGTTTATTCCTTTGCTTGGTTATTTGTCTGTCTATTCATCATTGTTTCTAGGTAACTGTTGCTCGAATTTGCCTTAACTGTACCCTTAACCCTTTGAACAGTGACCTCCCAGAATCTCAATTTTAAAACAATGACATTGGTAAGCTGTTAAGTATTTTGAACCTAATTTGACAGGAACCTGTTGCTGTCATAAGCAACAGATCCCAGTCAAATGAGTTTCGAAATGCTCAACAGAATATCTATATTTTGGTGTTTTTGGGCCTTTCATGGTCAAAGGGTTAACTTAGAATGTGTATCTATGGTGAGCATATACGTATCCTGAAGGGGATTGGAATCACATTCTCGGTCAATAGTTGGCAATCCCTCCTTGACTGACCCTCCCTGCTGACGGTCAGCAATGGAGGAGTCCAGTTTCTCAGTCACTCATATGACATTATAAACAACTACGTCACATGTAGGCTGACGTCAAAATCAATTACGTCATGAATGACGTGATATAGTCCGTCGCATAAAACGCTTACTATTCCGTCAAGTTGTACAAATTGTATGTCTTTATCATTTAACAAACATTCTGTTGAATATTTTGAAACAAATTTGACAGGGCGTTGTTGCTGCCATATGCAGCAACAGCAACCATTCAAAATAGTTTTAAAATTTTCAACAGCTTACCTGTATAATTTCATGGAATTTTGAGATTCAGCGAGTGCAAGGATCGATTGATCCCAACACGGGCAAAGCGTGGGTGGAACTTAACTAGAGATGAGCGAGGCATAGCTAAAAACGTGATTCTTTAATTCCTCCTCATAGCTTATGTAAACCTGTTTTATATTTAATTTTGTTAGATTGTGTTTGAAGTAAATGGCAACAATGTTAGTCGAGGTTCCATCTTGATCGATGACATCACTATCTTCAATGGCAGCTGTCAAGGAACAGGTATCTGTTAAGAAATTAACTGAGATTAGCCGTTTCCCCTTTTGATATACAGAGACGGATTACGTCTATTTTGGATACATGGATGATTCATGAATCCATTTCCTCAGTCAATTCCTCGTCAATCATATGACGTCATAACCAACGACGTGAATGTAGGCTGACGTCATAATCATTACGTCATGAATGACTCGATTTAAGTCCGTCTTAAACGTTTAATAGTCCGCCAGGTTGTCAAGAAGGCATAATTGGTGACGGACTAAGCGTTGTAGTATGAATTGTATATCCTTACTATTTAATAAACATTCTGTCGAATATTTTGAAACTAATTTGACTGGGCGCTGTTAGTGCCATATTTCAAAATATTCTACATGTATAATTTTCTGGAAATTGAGTCAGGGAGTTCAGGGATGGATCTATCCCAACACAAGCGATGTGTGGGCTGAGCTTAGCTAGAGATGGGCAGGGCATAGCTAAATCAAGAAAGGTCTATTGGCTATGGGGACCTCTTATCGGGTGGATCAAGGAGGGAATGACTACTGCCACTACTTCTGCTACTACTTCCGCTCCTACTACTACTACTACTACTACTACTACTACTACTACTACTACTACTCCTACTACTACTACTACTACTACTACTACTACTACTACTGCTACTACTACTACTACTACTACTACTACTACTACTACTACTACTACCACTACTACTACTACTACTACTACTACTACTACTACTACTACTACTACTACTACTACTACTACTACTACTACTTTTGCTGTTACTGCTGCTGCTGCTGCTGCTGCCGCCGCCGCCGTCGGCGCCGTCGCCTCTTTTAATCTAAGTACTGTACCTGTTTAATTATTTATTAATTAAGTTCATCTAAACGTAATTTCTGTGGATTTGTCTTCCAGCAAGCTGCAATTATCAGAACGGTATTTGTGGCTGGCTAAATGATATGACAACTGACGATATGGATTGGATTGGTGCACGAGGGGACATGAATATCAGCGGACCCGCCATAGACAAAACTCTGGGCACAGATCAAGGTTATATATCGACGAGGCTTGCTTACTCCTTTATCCCTCGAATTTGTTCCAAAAAATTTCTAATGAAGATGTCCATTTGCAGACCAAGAGAAGACTATTTTTGAAATTTTACCACTGAAATGACTGGCTCGGTTATCGAGTCAGTCATTCCAGTGGTAAATGATCAAAAACATTTGGTCTGCAAATGAGCATTTCTCAAGAGCACTGCTGAAGCGATTTTTGGCTGATATGAGTGTTAAAGAGTTAATAGAGCGTCAGAGCTCGGTGAATGTCCAATTGCAGGCCAAGAGAGGCGTATTCTTTGTAAATATCCGCAACTGGAATTTACCAAAATAGCTTTCTGTTGTCCTGCAAATATTTCCCATGACAACTGTAGAGGCTGGTTGGCCAGTTTAAACATTAAACTATCAAGAGAACCCAAATTCTCGCATAATCAGAGGCCATTAGCAGGCCGAGTGAAGACAATGGTCCTTTCCAGTTTTAGTTATGCCCCGCCCAACTCTAGCTAAGCTCCACCCACAGCTGGCTTGTCTTGGGATCGATCGATCCCTGAACTCATTAACTATCAATTTTCAGAAAACTATACAGATAAACGGTTGAATATTTGAAACTTATTTGCAGTCAAATTAGTTTCAAAATATTCAACAGCATTTTTAGTAAATAGGATTATTAAGCGTTTAAAATGGACTAAATCTAGTCATTCGTTCTGTAATTGATTATGACGTCATCCTATACATTACGTAGTTGATTATGACGTCATATGATGGATGGATAAACTGGAAAGGTCCATTATTCCAGTTAACGACTGGAATTACTGGGAGAGTTACCGAGCCTGCCATTCCAGTTGCAGGTTTAAAAAAATTGTCTTCTATTGGCTTGCAAATGGTCATTCCTCAAGATCTATACAGAGGTCGCTCTGGTCAGATTGATTATTATAGGATTATTTTTGATACAAATACCCACGACTATAAATGTAAATATGCTCAAAGTCTATGTCTGCCTTCACCAACGCATCTAAAACTACCGCTACTCAATTGAATAGGGTTGAAATTGCACTATATAAAACGAAAACTGGTAACAGAGTAGTTATATCAAGAATATTGCTAATTCAACCAAAAAAATCCGGATATCTGACATGATGTCTGGAAATTCGGAGGCCTGTTAAAATATCCGTATTTTCCCAGTTAAATACAGAGAGATGGTCGCCCGAACACCCACCCTCCCACTCCGCCCTACCATCCCACCACAACCCCACCCCAACCTCATCTTCCAAACAGTAAAGCAAATCTCCGAATAGCACCTTGTATTATTATGATTCCTATTATTATCATTCACGCTCCATATTTAGATAAAAGAAGCAGTGATTTTAAATATCTGCACATATTGTACCACGGAACTGTACAATTGTTAATTAGACTTTACTACTTAATAAACATGCTGTTGAATATTTTGAAGCTAATTTGATTGAGCGGTGTTGCTGCCATAGGCAGCAACAGCACCCAGGCAAATTAGTTTTTAAAATATTCAACAGCTTACGTGTGTAGTTTTCTGGAAATTGATAGTCAGGCAGTTCAGGGATCGAGTCGATCCCAACACGGCGAAGTGTGGGTAGAGCTTAGCTAGAGATGAATGTGGCATAGCTAAAACTGGATTGCTCCATTGAGTATGATGTCATATACTTGAGTGACGGATAGGATTACTCAATTAGCGAGAAAGTCTTGATTACCCTTTCGGGAAATAACGTGCTCTCGTCGATCTGTTATAGGTTATTATGCATTGGCCACGGGCAGTCCAACAGGAAATGTGACTGATCGTGTTAGAGGTGTCAGCCAGCTTCTAATGCCCACCACCGGGCCACATTGTTTCAGCGTTTGGACTTACATTACTGGCAGCGGTGTGGGTAAGTGTTGTCTACATGCATATAATTATCGGCCCCGTACCTGCCCAGTAACCTGCATTATCAGAATATCTGTCCAATAACAAATCTCTGAAAAATTAAATTTTGCCCTCACCTCGAAAAGGCGAAGGTGGTATTGCGATCTGGTCTGTCTGTGCCACTGTCCGTCCGTCGTTCTGCACCTGTATCTAAAGAAGTACTAACCCGGTTTGGTTCAAATTTTAACGCAAGGAAGGAACTTGCCGTGCATGCGGATTTACAGATTTTGGCCGTTATCCGGATGAAAGAACCCGGATCTGGATCGGATCAAATTCGATATCTCTGTATAGCTCGGAAACGTCTGGTCTGACTGTGCGCAAACTTTAACACAAGAAAGGGTGCGACCATACATTAGGTTTCCACAAGGTTGGGCGTGATCCGAAGAAATCCCGAAAATCCGAAAAATCCGAACACTTTACAATGTGACTCAAAAACAGGCGAGTGTCTGCAATGTCGGATGGCTCTTGTTGCTTGATTGAATGGATTGATGACTGAGTGCTACGCCTATGGACTTTTACACACCTTCTTTATGCATATTTTCTGCAGGGTCATTGCAGGTGCTAATTGGTCCCACCATTGGCTCGGAAAGCGTCTTATGGCAGGTGTCTGGCGCTCAGCGGCCTGTATGGATCCAAGCCATTGTGACAGTACCACCTCAAAATACATCTTTTAAGGTGATATTCACATATTATAATTCAGAATTTGATTGTTGTTAGATAATAGATGACTCGAATCTGTCAATCAAATCATAATCAATTGCGTCACGTGTAGGCAGCCGTCACAATCAACCACGTAATGAATGAAGTCGCTGAGTCGTCCGTCAAAAAGTCTGCCAGTTGTACGAATTGTATGGCTTAACTATTTAATAAAGATGATGTTTAAGATTTTGAAACTACATTGACTGGGCGCTGTTGCTGCCATAGGCATCAACATCACCCAGTCAAATTAGTTTCACAATATTCAACAACTTACCCGTATGATTTTCTGGAAATTGAGATGCCGGTGGATCAGGGTTCAATCCATCTCAACATGATCAAAGCGTGGAGTGGGGTGGGGTGGGGTGGGGGTGGGGTGGGGCGGGGGTGGTGTTGTCTTAACTAGAGATCGGCGGAGCATAGCTAAAACTGGATTCATCCATTAAATGTCCCAAACTTACAAGAAACAAAAGACGTTCACTTTCTATTAACTTATTCAAAATATCACCTGGTCTGGAATGATTGAACAATGAATCAAATATGAGGTTGCACAGTAGTGAATAATAATAATAATAATAATAATAATAATAATAATAATAATAATAATAATAATAATAATAATAATAATAATATGGTTTCTGTTGCAGATGTTTATAGATGCCATTCCTGGTACAGGGGTTATAGCGGTAGATGACCTCGCCTACTCTGATTCTCCATGTCCAGGTGGGTAATATCAATGTTATTCCTTTAGCACTCAAATTTGTTCAAGAAAATTTGGATTTTGTCATTAAAGATGTGAATTTACTTACAAAGATGAGAGAGAGAGAGAGAGAGAGAGAGAGAGAGAGAGAGAGAGAGAGAGAGAGGGGGGGGGGGAGGGAGAGAGCGAGGGGGTCAAGATAGAAGGCGGGAGGGAGGGAGCGAGGGAGGGAGGGAGCGAGAAAAGAGAGAAATCTTTTTTGAAGTTTTATCACTGGAATGACTGGCTCGGTTACCGAGCCAATCATTCTAGTGGTAAAATTTTAAAAATACTCTTTTCTTGGCCGGAAATTGGATATTTCTCACGACCAGTGCAGAAACCTTATTTTCGCCCGGATGAGAGTCAAATGGTTAGTATAGCTTTGAGAGAGGATGGAGGGAAGCAGCAGCAGAAAATGTAATGGACCTTTCCAGATTTAGCTATGCCCCGCCCATCTCTAGCTAAGCTCCACCCACACATCGCTCGTGTTGGGATCGATACAGGTAAGCTATTGAATATTTTGAAACTACTTTGACTGCGTGCTGTTGCTACCATAGCGTGTCTGCCTATTAAGAGTTAAACACGGGCCAAATAAAATAATTTATGACGTAATGATTATGACGTCATATGACGTCATATGACGTCATATGATAGATAGATACGCTGGAAACGTGAATTCACAATCGGCTAAGCGGCGTGTAGGATGACGTAATACGTATAGGTTCCAAAATATTCAATAGCTTACCTGTATAATTTTCGGGAAATTGATAGTCGGGGATTTCAGGGATCAAACGTTCCCAACACGGGCGATGCGTGGGTGGAACTTAGTTAGAATGTAGCTATTTGAGGATAACGAATATAAGAAATTAGCAAGTTTGGACGATATCATGTGTTGTAGGTTCTCGCTTTGCAAACGAAATAGATAGCTACACATCATTTCAAGACAGTTATATTTGTTTGTAAAATAGTAAAATATTATCCAATTTTTGGGAGTGTGAGAGAGGTGGGAGGAACGAGGGTTGGTGTCCAGATAAGGGGGTTACTATTGTAATCCGCTACTGGCGGATGTTGCCGCCGCGGGCCGCCACCGCTGCTGCTCTCAGATGGCCTCTCCTGCATTTCTGGAGGTGAATATGAATCATCAGTTGGCTGATAAAATTATAATATTTTAAGGGTAATTTTACTCTTAAACTTATTTTGCCAAAAAATTTGCCCCCATTGACTATGGACTGCCTTTTAATTGACACAGGCGAAGTCTATGGTAAAGTTGGTCTTCCGGCTATAGGATCTGAAAAATTTGCATGCTCATGAGGGCACCTGACTTTTGATATCCAAATGCCCTCAGTGATTTTCAAGTGCATTTGCATCAGGGCACTCAATATGTTACAGCACTGAACAAGTCGTAGTCTTCGTGGATGACGTCTAGCGAAATGAGTCACAACCTCCTCTACATCGATTGTCATACCATAATGGGCATGCATCAGAGCCAATCCATTAAGTCTGTCCTGTCCCATTGTTGCTCTTAAGTATGTCTTGAGATAGCTAAGCTCACGTAGCTAGCCCTTTCTGTCTCACATGAGGTAACACCAATGGTGCAAAGGATCCATAGAAGCCGATGGATATTGGGAAAGTTTTCTTTCCTGCAGACCTTGAGGGTATCACTTGCTGTGCTGGGATGGTCGCCTTCACAGACATAATGAATCGCTCCGACTCGGGGTTCTTATTATTTATCATAATTTTGAATAGATGATATGTGTTCATTGATAATAAGCTAACGCTATAGTTGCAGTCATTCAATGTAGAATTTGAGATGATGATGATGATGATGATGATGATGATGATTGGACAAATAATATTTCCTTACAGCCAAGTTGAACTGTACTTTCGACCAGGACTTTTGTCAATGGGCACAGGACATGTCCGATGTGGATTACAGCTGGGTTCGGCAGGACTATCCAACTTACCCAGACCTTACTGGTCCGAATAGAGATTATCCGAATGCCAGTAAGTTCAGAGTGACAGTAAGTTAAGCGTGACAGTGAGTTCAGAGTGACAGTGAGTACAGAGTGACCGTGAGTTCAGAGTGACAGTAAGTTAAGCGTGACAGTGAGTTCAGAGTGACAGTGAGTTCACAGCGACAGTGAGCTCAGAGTGACAGTGAGTTCAGAGTAACGGTGAGTTCAGAGTGAGAATGAGTTCAGAGTAACATGAGTTCAGAATCGCATTTGGTGCCTCGAAGCATTATATAGATTTGAGATATACTATCATTTAAACAAAATGGCATGTGCCTCTCACACACACCCTCCCCCCTCCCCCCAATCTCTCACTCTCTCCTCTCTCCCTTTCTTTCTCCCTCTCTCTCTCGCTCCCCTTGCTCCCTCCATCCTTCCCTGTATGCCTGCATGCTTGCTTGCCTGCCTGCCTGCTTGCCTGCATGCCTGCATGCCTGCATGCCTGCCTGCCTGCATGCATGCATGCGTGCCTGCCTGCCTTCCTGCATGCATGCATGCCTGCCTCCATGTATCCCCCCCTCTCTCTCTCTCTCTCTCTCTCTCTCTCTCTCTCTCTCTCTCTCTCTCTCTCTCTCTCTCTCTCTCTCTCTCTCTCGCTTCCTCCCTCGCTCCCTCTATCCCTTCCTTTAAAAAATTAAAACAGAGATTATTTTCTGTATACTCTTATTAAGAACATAGGCATATCGATATGGTACTACAACTGTAATTGTTTTTCAGCTGGACAGTATTTATTCATAGACACGGCGATGGGACAAACGAGCCATACAGTTCGTATTAGCAGTCCGTTCATAACAATAGCCTCTGGTCAAACGTCTTGCTTACAGTTTGCTTATCGCATGCACGGTGAGCACGTGGGCAGTCTGTCAGTACTACGAAGTGACCGTGACTTCAGTAGCCAGGCCATATGGACATTGGAGGGAACGCGAGGAAACCAATGGCACGAAGCTAACGTGGGCATTACAGAAGGCAATAGCTTCACGGTAGATAACTAACACTGATATTCATAACGTGTGTTACTGGGCTGGTACTGGGTCAATTCAGGCATATTCTGGCACAGATCATGGCTGTATTCGACTGGGACATTTCCGTAGAGTAAATTTACTTGCTAAGTTGCTCTACGCAGACCAGTCGAATGAAAAAGCAAGCAGTATGTAAGGTGCAGAAACAATTAAATCGGCTAAATTTTACTATCTTGAAAATAAAATCCACCTTTCAGCGTTGTTTTCAGACATAGTGACTGTTGAATAATAATGTTGAATTCAGCTCCTAAGTCCCGCATTTTCAAATTTTGCATCACGTAACATACTTCACGAAACACTCCACACGTTTTGGATCTGGCTTGTTTCGCGCTCTGTTTCTTTTTGGGAAATACCAGTCGAATAAGAAATATACTCTCCGGAGCCAATATACTCTAACTTTTTGCCTAGGCGAATATAGCCATTGTTTAAAGGAAAACACTCTTCATTTTATACTAACTACTAATGATACCATTGTAGTGATAGAATATACCATAGATAAAATAAAGATAATATTGTTATATTGTTATCAAGCGACCGATTTAAAGGAAGGTAAAAGGGAAATAACAAATGCTGTTTAAGAAAATTTAATTTTTTCAAAGACAATGTAAATTTGCGGACCAAGAGAAGACTATTTTTGAAAACTTAGCACTCGAAATGCCGGGCTCAGTTATCGAACCAGTCATTCCCGTGCTAATTTTCAAAAAATCGTCTTCTCTTGGTCCGCAAATTTACATTTCTCAAGACCACTGTAGAAGGCGTTTTTTTGCTGATATGAGTGTTAAAGAGTTAACTTGGAGACAATGGACCTTTCCATTTTTAGCTATGCCCCGCCCATCACTAGCTAAGCTCCACCCACACCTCGCCGTGTTTGGATTGATCGATCCCCGAATGCCCTAGCAATCAATTTCCTGAAAACCATACAGGGAAGCTGTTGAATATTTTGTAACTAATTAGTCAAATTAGTTTCAAAATATTCAACAGAATATTTATTAAATAGTAAAAGCAAACAATGTGTACAACAGCCCATAGACCGTCATCAAATATGCGTTCGTGACGTACTTATCGACGTCATTCATGAGTCATTCATTATGATGTCATTGTACACACCACGCAGTTCATTATGACGTCATATGATGGGTGGGTACTCTGGAAAGGTGAATTAGCGATATCACTGGTCCCTCGCACTTCACCGTGTGTCAACTGTGTGTGCAGGAATACCGCGTAGGCCTACCTGAATAAAATGAAAGCACACCTGAATATAGTTTTGTAAGAGGTATGAATAGTAGAGCGATTAACTCACTACTTCTAATTCACTCTTGCTCCTTTTGAAAACGTTATAATTTGAAAGCCACCTTTTCTGATTGAAACAACAGGTTTCGGTCAAAATGATTTCAAAATGCACGGCTTGTTTCCAAGATCGCAATATGATGCCTACCGAATAGCTTGGAATTCGTGTGACTGACTTTCTGTCAAATTGTTTTAAAACTAGACATCATTTTACCTGTAGGACGTAGTGGCTAATCAGCTTAGTGCGAATATAACTGAGCTTATATGACTGGCTGTAGCCGATATTATTTATTCGCTCGACATACGCCAGAGAGCATTGGTCCAGCTGCGTCACTAATTGGTTCCCGCCAGACTTACATAACAAGTTGGGTTTTTTCTCTCATTATTCTAATTTATTTCTGTTTTTCACTGGTAGCTATAGATTGATTATTATTTAAAACTGTCTTTAAAAAGCATGTGTTAGTTCCCTGATTCTTTCCTTTAATATATTTCTCCAGTCTTGGGTTGAATTCGGGTTCGTTGTCGAGGGACTCCGATCGGAAGTATCACGTTGCTGCTTCACCTGTCTACGCATGCACACACATTTACTCTCGCGAGTAGCAGGAGTAATCGAGTAGAATTTGTACCACCTGATACAGTTATCCGATTACACTCTTGGTAGTTCGGATGTGTGATCGGGGTAAGAGGGGTACCTCGACAACCAAACCGAAGTCAACCCTAGATGGCCGTCATGAATTACTTTTCAACCAACTAGAATAAAGCTTGGCCGACTGCCTCGGAATATTATATATACGCTCAATCACATCAATAACATCGATGTGAATGGGACTTGTTTTACAGGGACCCGAACTATATGCCAACCAAGTCAATAAGATCGATGTTGGCAGTATCGTGTAAAGGCAAGCATAGAGATAAGCTGTTGAACATTTTGCAAATAAGTTGACGCCTTTCAAGCATATTATTTCAAATATATTCAGCACTATATTTATTACATAATAAAGAATTTGAGGGTACATTACAGCAATTGAGGAATCTAGTCTGCCAGTCAAGTATATGACGTCATACCCAATTACGTCACAGGTAGGCTGGCGTCATAATCATGACACGTAATGAATGATGTCTCTAAGTCCGTCAGGGTCAATTAATTCATGACGGACTCAGCGTTGATGTACGAATTGTATGTATTTACTAGTTAATAAAAATGCTCTTGAATAGTTTTAAAGGCGATGTTAGGCCGCAACAACACCCAGTCAGATCAGTTTCAAAATATTCAACAGCTTACATCAATGATTTTCTGGAAATTGGGATTCAGAGAGTCTATTGTGCGATCGATCCGAACACGACCAAAGCGTGTGCGGAGCTTAACCTAATGCGTGTTAAAATATGCCACTACTTGTAGACATACAAACATTTTCAAATAGCATGTGAAATAATCGTTTTGAGAATTTTGAATGTTTTAAATTATCAGATATCTTTTGAAGGCGGCAAGGGTTTAAATCCTCGAGGTGACGCTGCTATTGACTATGTCAGATATACAGCTGGGGAGTGCAGTAATGCAGGTATGCCTATATAACTCTCCATGCAGGGGGGGGGGGCAAGTCTACTATCGTAGATTGCGTAGATTTTATCTACATTCGGGTCAAGGTCATATCCAGACACTGGCCTAGGTACCCATATTGGTAACCGTACTGGCTCTCCATTAAGTGAATCAGAAAGATCACTACTAAATTACGGATTAATTTTGGTTCCAACACAAATCTAAACCTGGTCTAGACGCCCTACTAGATAACGTTATGTGGGAAATTGAAGAATTTAAGCACAAAAATAAATTAGCAGATTTCTTTGGTATTGCTGCAAGTGATTTTCAGCCGATTGTGGACCAAACGGGCTGGGAACCGAAATTGGAACGTGTAGAGTCAGCCGTCACTGGCAGTGTAAAAATCACCAAGGATCGAATAGGTGGCCTAGTAGCTACATCGGATAAGCATTGGACAGGAACGCTAGGCACGAAAATGTTTACGTAACAATAATAATATCATCATCAAACCAGCAGATAAGGACTCGGCTACAGTAATAATGAAAAAAGATAATTACATACAGGAAGTTCTGAGACAGCTGAATAACGTTAAGCACTACATAAGATTGGAAACTCTTGAGGCATTACTGAAAAAAGGACTAATATACACTGAGGGTTTCCTAGCAAAACTAGCCCAAATTAAAGTCCCGCCTAATGCATTCCTAGTAACTCTAGATGTCGATTCAATGTACACAAACATTGATATCGAGAAGGGTATCGGTCTGACGGGTTTGGAAGACATACCCAGGTATACAGCGTCCTGATACATAAATATTGGCCCTATTAGAACTTAGTTTAAAAGGCAGTGATTTCGAGTTGTATAGAGATATCTGCCGACAGATTAGTGGTTGCGCATGGTCAAACGTTTCATCCCAGGTTTCGCAAATATTTACGTGGCAGAATGAGAAGACGCAGCCCTTAAGAAGTGCAATAAAAGCCCTCCTAACTTTAATAGGTATCTGGATGGCATCTTCTTAATGTGGCCACACTCTAGAGAGGATTTCACAGAATTCCTACTCACTCTAAATAGTCATGACGCCAACATCAACCCTAAGGCATATATCAATGATAGCGCAGTTGACTTCTTAGACCTAACGATCGACAAAGGCACAAAATTCAACGCATCCAGTTATTTAGTTCATAAGGATTATTTCAAACCCACAGATTCACACAAGCTACACCACAAACAATCTTTTCACCAGCCATACACTTTCGAAGGACTAGTAAAATCACAAATCAATCGATTTCATAGGAACTCTAGCAATAAAGAAAGTCTAAATTCAGCATGTGCAACCTTATTTCATACACTGAATACAAGAGGCTACTACGCCTGCCAACTTCGAAAAATAAATCCTGAAACTTTACAGAAGATAACATATAAACAATATACCCCAACAGATCAGGCCACCACTAAGATTAGCCACAACCAGCCAGTTCTTAGAAGGGGGCAAGCCAGTCCATAGGAGGGGGACACTCCAAGAAATGTGGGAAAACCAGGTGTAAATTATACAAGTTTTTCCAGAACCTAGCTTTCAAACGAAAGACAAGTTCCAAATTCAATCGTGCCTGGATTGCGAAACAGAAAGTGTAATTTACTTACTATCATGCAGGCTGTGTCCAAAACAAAATATAGGACACATAAAAGGTCCATACAGAGTGCGTGCTACCAGGCATAAGCCCGACATAAACCTGAATGAGGACACTAGTGTAGCTGAGCATTTCAATCTACCAGACCATTTTATCCAGCGTGATTTGGAAATTTTACCAATTGAGCTAACGCCAACTTTAGATACAGAAGAAGAAAGAGAAAAGTACCGACTTCTCAGAGAATCATTCTGGATTAAATGTCTGCAGACAAAATGGCCTTGTGGCCTAAATGTAGACTCAGGCCTATCAGATACAACGGGATACTCACTTTTGTCCTAACATACAATAGAAAAAATGTTGAAGTGGCGAAAATATTCAAAGAATAAAATTAAAATACGGTGGAACCTGTCTGCTATAATTAACACAACAAAATGAACTAAATGAACATTTAGCATTGTTAATTCCAGCAGACAGGCTACTCGCTACCCAAACGCTAAGCGGGAGGGTGTCATAGGATGCACTGGTTCGAACCCCGCTCGAGTCGAAAATTTAAAAGGTAAATATTATTTTCCAGATGACGAATGACTTATGTCCTAGTGCCAGTGCGTCGCAATGACAGGGTTTAATTACTAATGCGTGACAATAATAAAAACTACTACTACTACTACTACTACTACTACTACTACTACTACTACTACTACTACTACTACTACTACTACTACTACTACTACTACTATTTTTGGCAACACGATCAAAGGCAACAAAACGACGCCCATACGTTGAAATTAACTTGGACCGAATACATGTTTAGACTAAATTACAAACATAAAAGTGAAGAAGCCAAGTCTATTAATTTTGAATGGACGTTTCGAAAATTACCCCAGACCAAATATTATTAAAAATAAACATTCCCATAGAACATACGGTTGACTATAAACCTTATTTAAATTACTAATCATGATATTTCCTAGGTTAATTTAGAGGTTGTTGAAAATTGAAAGTCAATTTGATGGGAAGCGGTTGCTATCCTGCAGCAACCGCGTCCACACGCCCAAATACTAAAATAAACCACAGAAAATCTAGTGAAACCCATTTTATTACACTAGATTAAATCACATATGGACACGTTGCCTATATATTTAAAATTTTACACCCAATACTTGTATCTTACAGAACAAGTCAAAATTCTATCCTCATGTTGTAACATAAGCGTTGGTGTTTCATCAGTCATAGATGCTCCGGTTAGTCGAAACCACTCCATAGGAATGGCTACCTGCAACCGCTTTAAAAGGCATTGTGCACCGATTGGTCGAAGATTGGTTGCCTGTGTTATCTCATGTAGGGATTACCATTCACGCCTTGTTACATTACCAATATCAGAGAAATATGTTATTCCATGTCTAGCTAATGAGAAATAGTATAGATAGAACCCCACCATTATGCAGTATTCTATCATTTCCCCAAAGTTATTGATTTATTGCATGTTCCTAGTATAATGGTGAGTCTTACGTTTTCACAAAGCCTTCTAATGCTTTTTAACCTCCAGATATGGACTAGGAATACGAGTGTAATTTGGTGGTGGTTTAGAAGACCAAAAAACGACTTTGCTGGAAATGGTTCCACATATCTTTCAATGAGGCATCGCGATATCAGCGCCCATTGATTGTCAGTATGGATCAAATCATTAAAAAAATTCAATCGCACCGAAATACTTTTAATTCTGATGTCTGGAATAGCCAGACCTCCTTGAAGTGTATCGTGTGTACATATTCTTTGTGAGACAAGATGTGTATTTCCTTCCCACAAAAAGTCAAATACAATTTTATTAATATCTTGTTCAATATGTTTTGGCATATGCACAACCGAGGACACATTCCATACCTGTGACGAGATTAAACTATTTAAAATTAAAGCTCGTTTGACAATGACCTCTCCCCAATCTCGAGAACCAAAGTCTTTTTCACTAAAGTGGATTCCTAGGATTTTGATTGAATTGCTTGTCCAGGTGATTTCCATTGACTGGTCAGTTCTTGTTTTCCAAAGACCTAAAATAAGCCAACAGATTTGTCTTTGTTTATTTTGAAACCAGATGCTCTTTGGTAGGTTCGTAAGATGCCATTCAATCTATCAAAATCCCGATCGTGTCCTACAAAGACAGTGGTATCGTCACAATATTGAGACACCTTAATAAGCCTTTCTGTGCTTTGGATGCACAGACCCTGAAGGGTGATATCTTATCTTATTGTGGCATCTAGGGATTCCATGGCTATCACAAATAAGAGTGATGACAGAGAGCAACCATGGCCAACACCACGCTCTAATGTTATGTGTTGGCCAACGTAATTATGTACAATGTATCTGCTCGTAATATGTCTATATAATATTCGGACCCATTTTATAAAATTTGGTCGAAATCCTAAGTGGTTCAACGACATAAAAAAAAAAATTCCCATTCCAGTCGATCAAATGCCTTTTCATTGGCTAACCCGATAATTGCTCCGTCAATATTATCCGTTTCCACCAGCTCAATTACGTCGTGAATCACCATTGCATTAGTTAAAATAGATCTTCATGGAATGGAACAAGTCTGGTCAGGATTTATCACATCTGCCATCACACCACCAAGCTTTAATGGCAGAGCTCTAGATATAATTTTATAATCAACTCCAGTTAGAGAAATGGGTCTATAGTTTTTCAGAGCACCGCGATCACCCTTTTTATATATATTAACCGTACACATGCCTCTGACATTTCTCAGAAAGCTGGTTTCGATGAAAGATTTCTCTGACAACGTCATGGAATGTTTACCAATAAGATGCCATAATGTTTGATAAAAATTCTACACAAAGCCCATCCCCTCCTGGTACAGCTTTCAACATATCTGTGTTGGGGCTAAACACTTGATCATCTACTTGCAAGCTTCTAATCAATTTTTCTACATCTCTAAATCATTCGAGGTGCAGAAATAGGTTGCGGTTTTTTCTTCTTTTACGTACGTTTGAGCTCTAGATCTTATGTTGACGCCTTCAGCCCTTTCATCGTCAAATGCGCGTAGTTTACATTTTATTTCATTCAGATAATCGACTAAATGAGCTGCGCCATTTGCAACCTTACGGGAAAGTATGAATAATAGGCGCTCAAGTCTTCCCGCAGTTTCCTTGCTTTTTTAATAGAAAATTGTTTGGATATGTGAACAAAGCCTAATTATACCTCTTCACACTATGAAATCAAACCTTCTGCATCATCTTTGCTGCGCATTTTAAAATCCCAAAAACGTTGCACGTGACGATGGTATTCGGTATCATTTAATAAAAACAATTAAATCTCCAGAATCCAGGACCACGGTGGATCAAGTCTGCACTGTCAGACAATGCCTATAGAAACTACACTATGGTCTGAGAAAGTTACAGGACATATGTTTAAGTGATCTCTGCATATATATTCTATCTAAGTGAGATGCTGTTTGGTCATTAGCTGTCACCCGAGTAAATTGAAGTGCATCAGGTTCTTAAAACCTAAAGCTATCCAAAATATGTTTAGCATCACAAATCTGTTTTAAAAGATAATGAGTAGTATCATTATAATTACACAATGAACGTCTATCTTCATCCTTCTCTAAACATACAGTTAAAATCACCACCCAAAATAAGATTTTCTGAACTATCGTGGATCACGGATGCAATGTTGGAGAAGAGGGCATCAGATGCTGGAGCATAAATCGACATAATATTTACTCTGTTATCAGAGACATAATATGTGACTTTAACCCAATCAGATGTGAACATTTCACATTGGGAAAGTTGTTTAAAACTTTCGATGGCTTCAGGGCTTCGAAGCTTTGTTTCCTGAAGCAGAGAAATATCGACCCTAAGCTGCTGCAATTTCTCCAACAATAATCTTTGTTTGAATTTGTCGTTGCGGCCGCTACAATTTAATATACAAATAATCATAAAAGATACAAATGTGTATATATTGGCCAGTATACCTAATTAGGTTTTGGTTTCTTGCTTTATTCCTCTTATTTGGCCCATTTGCCCATTTTAGCAGTGAAATCGGAGGTTGAGAGGTCAACAATTGTTAAATGTTGATATTTGACAATATCAGAATCATTCCGCATGTGTCTATATCGTACACCTTTCAGGGTTACATATGGTACTAAAATTCCACCAGTTTCAGACCGGTAAAGCACCTTTTCATCAGACCTCTGAGATTGTTGTATTTGATCGGAAATATCGGGGTCATCTATATCCTCCAGTTCCTTTTCATAATCACCCAAACTTAGGTCTTCTATCTGTCGTTTAACCCCACTGACATTATCATCTCCTGGAACCCTTGGTTTTGTTTTGGTATTTGGAAGAATAATATCTTTCTCAATTAAAGGTATTACTACAAAATCTGTTTCACTTTCTGTTGATTGCGACCTGAATTTAGTCTGACCCGGGCAAAAACCCGGAGAGGCACCAGCGAGTTCGCCATCTTCAGCATCTTCCATATCAATGTCATTCTGTGATGGATTTGCACTAACAGTTGATGGCATTACAACGTTATGATTGGCCACTGACAAGGGTGTTTGAGGCAACCCTTCCTCCAATACGTCTATCAAATCTTCAGCGTGAACTGACACTGGGTTGGGCAGATTGTGTACATCAGCTACAGTAACAGATTTACTAACTTGATTTTTTTTCTGTTGTTCTGATCCGTATTTTGTTTGCCCACCACTGAACTATTTGAGGCCATCTTGCATTTCCATTTATAGTGGTCAGTGCCGCAACACAGTAGACATTTGATCTTATGGGGGCAGGCGCTGGCCAAATGGGTCACACTACTACAGATACGGCATGTCTTGATCTAGCCTCGGTACCATATTGTTAAAAAGAATGCATTGTCAATAAACAGCGCACTCGGTAATACACTGGGCAATGTAAATTCGCTGTCCCGCATCCAGACTCGCCTCACACCATTTTCTAGTGAATGGCCAAAATCAGATGTCTCGCTCTCTATAGATGATACGTCCCGATATCATTTTTATGGGTGGTGGGTTGGGGTGGGGCTGGGGGTAGTAATAATCTGATCAGTTATATGCCACAGACACCTGTTTGAATGGAAACATTTCCAAAATATCTAACATATAAAGTTTCTTGATTGCTACAGCTAACCTACATAAATATACTCCTTAACAGTCCAGACTCCATATGCGTGCGATTTCGAATCGACCGACTTGTGTGACTGGGCAAGCGACTCGTCTATTGGCTGGGGACGTGGACACGGAGAAATACTATCCGGTATTCTGATGACTGACCATACCACTCATACTACCTCTGGTGAGTTATAACACAATCTATTTTAATATAGCCACAATTACCGACCAAGAAGGCTACCAATGGACCGTTCCCGTTTTAGCTATGCCCCCCCCCCCCCCATATCTAGCTAAGTTCCACCAACGCTTCGCCCGTGTTGGGATCGATCGATCCCTGTTCTCCCTGACTATCAATTTCCAGAAAACTACACAGGTAAAATGTTGAATATTTTTAACTAATTTGACTGGGTGATGTTGCTGCCTAGCGCCAGTCAAATTAGATTCAAAATATTCAACCTAATGTTTATTAAATAGCAAAGACATACAATTCGTACAACAACGCTTAGTCCGTCTTCAATTATGCGTTCGTAAGATACTTATCTACGCCATTCGTGACGTCGTTGATTATGACGTCATCCTACCTGTCACATAGTTGATTATGACGTCATATGATGGATGGATAAAGTGGAAGGTCCATTGCCAAGACATCATGATAGCCTATAATATGTGGATCCAAGTTCATTTCAGTCCATTTTTGTTCTCAGGCCATAGGCCTATATAGATTAGAGGATCCTAAAAGAGGTCCCATTTCATATCACTACTATCAACTGAGTTGAAAATGATCACGTTGCAGCAGTGCTAATTTTCGACAAGGATGATAATAATGATTGGAACCGAGTTTGAAATTCTATTTATCACTTAGATTGAAATTTTGACTTATTTTCCCAAGAACGTCGATCCCTGAAACTCCAGTTTAGATTTTCCATTAGCTGTTAATGGAGGATTCCAGTTTGTCAGTCAATCATATGACGCCATAATCAACTACTTGACGTGTAGGCTGACGTCATAATCAATTTACGTCATATATATCAACAGCCACCAGAAAAACTCGTTTCAAAATCCAGTTTTAACAATGCCCCGACCATCTTTAGCTAAACGCCATCACACTTCGCCCCTGTTGGGAACAATCGATCCCTAAAATCCCTGACTATCAATTTCCGGAAAACTATACAGGTCAGCTGTTGAATATTTTGAAACTAATATAAGGTGGTGCCCAGTCACATTAGTTTCAAAGTGTCCAACAGCATGTTTATTAGAGAGTAAAGACATACTATTCGTACAATAACGCTTAGTCCGTCATCAATTACGCGTTCTTGACGAACTTATTTACGTCAGTCATGACGTAATTGATTATGACGCCACCATACACGTCGCGTAGTTGATTATGACGTCATGTGTGTGGTGGATAAAATAGAATCCGCCATGAGAACGTTGTATTCAACAGGTCATTATATGCGAGCCTCAGCCACAGGTGACCAGCGACGCAATTACAGATTAATGTCGCCAAGATACCAGGGTGGATCTGCAAAATGCTTAGAATTCTTCTATAGAGCAACATATTCGCAGATCAACGCGCTCAGTGTTTTCATTGAGGGGACAGGGTCCAGTAGGCAGCGCATCTGGCATCAAAGCAACGATCGACGACATGATTGGCAAAAAGTGCACGCAAACATGGCAGGACTGCCTGCTCGCTATCAGGTACAGTTTCAGTTTCATGTTTATTACACCCATGCTACATCACGAGGTAGTATATACGGGTACAAATTTATAACACTTATTATGGCGAGTAAAGTGGCAGTGATTATCACGCGGTTAATAAATAAATAAATAAATAAATAAATAAATAAATAACTAGAACACAGTTACTGAAGTAACTGTAAATCTGCCATGACTGGGCATTAAGGAGTATTATAAGGCCTCTTCTCATATGATCATTGAACATGTCTGATGCTAATCTGATAAAAAGTCTAAGTGTTGTCGCAGTTCAAAGATCCATAGTTGAAATTACCATAGTTTTACACAGGGTATGGAGAAGCTGATTTCTTGAAAACCGATAGCCTTGATATAAAAATATAAAATAATGTGTCCTGATTTACTGTAGTGGAATTTTTACCAAAATCAAGGAAAATGCCATTAAATGTCAAATAAAGGAGAAATTAATGAATTAAAGGTAAAGGGAGGGAATTCAAGCAAAAAACTGACCAATTTTTGTTTTTGGCATGAATTACCTCTCTTTACCTGTTGAAGTTGATTGTGTCAGTTCAACATGATGAATTTCGATTCTCATGATGGTTTGAAAGTGACCCGTCCAAGGTCAATGTCAATCAGGGGTCAAAGTGACGAATTTTAAGCTTTACCTGTTGGAGTTGATTGAGGCAATTGCATCTGGTGAATTTCGATTGTTTCTGACTACCTGGGCCAAACAAAATTGATTAATTTCTCCTTTGTTTGACATTTGATGGCATTTTCCTTGATTTTGGGTCGGATGTGTGACTACAGATTCTGGAAGGATGCTAAGTTTCAACATGATCTGCAGAAACCATAAGGGGAGTCGCCATCAGAATATCACTCTCATACATTTTCTTTGAGGCATTTTGGGCATGGATAAGTCATTTCGAAAATTATTCACTGGATCCAAAAGAAAAAGAAAAACATCTCAGGCCCAAAGGTGTGTAGTTCGGATCGACCAGTCAGGTGCCGGCTGCACCAGCTAAGCTGGGTACGCGCCGCGCGTCCTGGATTCGTTCCCTGAACACGTGCCCCCTGGATAGAGCTATAAGCGTAGATGAGCCTATGACAGAGATCGCGTCGTTAAAAACGACTAAGTTAGTTAAAGCGCGTAGCGCGCATGTGCTTAACGCTGTTTTGACAGAGCACGTATTTCACAACCAAGATAGGATGGCGCTTTTAGTGTACCGAGTAGGTACATTGTAATTCTTTATAGTTCCTTATTCCCGCCGAATATGGCATCAATCAAGACCAGAATTCGACGGGCTCTCCGAATCTGTAAACCATTTCAAAATCGGTTAAGAGATGGCTGAGTTATCCACGGAAAACCCCTTTGATTTTCTTCAAAATATTGCCGTGACGTCGTAACCACGTGCACGCAGAAATTCTAGAATGTTCTAGAACATTCGACTGCGTCATTATTAGCTACGCGCTGATTGGCTATTGCTCGACCGATGATTAGTTGAAGCCTGCGCCTATGACGTCACGAGTAGTATAAAAGGAGATGAAATCCAGAACTCGAGCGCATCATCGGCCAGGAAGCGAATAGGTTGGATCTGTATCAGCTACTATCAGCG
This sequence comes from Chaetoderma sp. LZ-2023a, assembly GCA_034401795.1. NCBI lineage: Eukaryota > Metazoa > Mollusca > Caudofoveata > Chaetodermatida > Chaetodermatidae > Chaetoderma > Chaetoderma sp. LZ-2023a. Next base: position 149,058,397 of record CM067372.1, on the reverse strand, counting down.
AGACAGGCATTAAGCATATTACTTCTGTCTCCGGAAGTTTCTCTCCCGTAGCCAACAGCAGCAACACAGCCCATTGCATCTAAAGCAATTTTGTATCTTTTTTGGAACTTTTGAATATTGTTCACGAATAAATCAAGAACTAACTCGGTACACAAACTTGCAGTGAGGCCTTTCCCGGCCTAAATATGTGAGTCTACAGATGTAGAGACAGTGATGTTCTTTGGGGGATGACTCGCCGGATCTCCCGGCCACGCCAAAAAGTGGTTATCCAACCTTCCCAGCACTGATGTCATGCAGGTTTATTTAAATTTTTGGACTGCAGCAAGTAAACTTTGCCCGGTATGTCTTTAGAGCTAATTGACGTACCCCGCACCGTAAGCTTAGTTATGTATCTTCCTCCGTATTCAACAACCCCCGCTTATGAACGGGTTGTTCTTAACTTCCATCCGTACCATCGGTGTACGGGAACTTTCTTCCTAGCAGTAATGTTATTGTATCACTTACTGACTGCTCGTTAGACATTCTTATATTGTGATTACCATCTTGAGTTCGATCCGCTCCCGTCCTGGACTGCATACGGGAATCCTGTTTGCGGGAACCGACATGCGGGAACATTCTAGCTTCCAGAGAACGCATAAACTCACATCACACCAAGGATGAGGTATCAATTTCAGTAACACGATAGCCCGTCATTAAGAATGGCTACCGACTATTCAAGTAACTATACTTAACATCTTAATTATTCCGTTAGTTACATTTGTAGTTATTATACTTTATTTGTGTAAACGGTTCCGATGACTAAAAGGAACCGTAACGGTCTTAGGACCGCTAGTTATAATTTCTTTATTTGTTTATAGTTATTCTTATTTTACTGTAAGGTGTTTCTTTTGCTAACCGCACCGTAGTAGGTCTGCCAACCTATACTTCATTTATTATTCTTATAATTATTTCACACTGTATTATTTGTACCGGTTAGTCTTATATATGGCGAGTAGCCATTCGTTCATATGTTTCGTTTATTTGTAGAAAATGTAGGACTGCAGTGCACGTAAGAAACACTATACAGCAACATTTATATATGCATCACGTTCTCCCGCCACAAACAATTTTTCACTGAGGTCGCTGTCCATGCTATAACTCTGTTTAGCCCGGCATGCTACCGACTAAAACGCCTTTCTATTCAGCTCGATAGGATATGTTTAATATGATTAGAGACAATTTCTTCGTCAAGAGACACATAGTGTACGCCTCTTTTCCGGTAGTTGCGATAATTTAGCCCCGCACTCCGGCAAGGTTGTGTAAAATTGGCCAACATACCTATTGGGCCTCATATTTATAAGTTATTGTCTCTCTTCATGTTCCAGTAAGCCTTATGGCTTCTTAATTGTTTGGATGTCCCTATCCGCACCATGGACTGATCCGACCCTGGGAAACTATTGTGGTTTCCGAGCATTGATGGCCAGGGTGTGGTGTCACATACATTTCCCGTGTATCTTCGGATACTTAGTAGTTAGTTATCCTTGCCAATGTAGGAAGCACTGCGAAAAAATGTTTAAATTATTATTTCCTTTTTCATCTGCTAGACACTTCCCCCGCACGGCAGTGCATAACTGGGCAACTTGCGTTTAAACCTAACATCAGGTTAAAAAGGTAAGCTCCATAGGACCTGGTGACGGGCGAGATGCGCATCCCCACCGAATTCTGTAAGAATATTTGGGCATGATGTTAGGATCTGCCACGCCCTCACGGGAAGGCCATTCACGGTGGGTATTCGTCTCCCTTACCCCCACCGAAACGATAGATCAGTTGCCTAAACTTGCTTTTGTGAAAAGAAACCGATGTCCTGTGACGTTTTATGTGCTTATGGAGCAAGATGTCCGGATTCTCACCAGCTCGGAGATCTGGCGAAATAACATGTATGCACGCCGTCTCCAGTATTAATGTCTTAGGACATCTGTTCTCAATGACAGTCATATCTAAAGCTGGGTAGGCACCCGCCATTTGCGGCCTAAAATGGTTCTTGTCTCCAAAAACTAAATGTTAGGTTAGGCATAGAAGAAGCCCAGCATAAATAAAAGCGGCAACTACTAATTCAGCATACTTGAAACTACATAAGACGGTGGCGTGGGAATCGCTCGTGAATCGCTCGTCCCATCTTCACGTAAAACAGCACGCAACCTTATAAATCTTATTTCACTAGGTATGGTCTTTTCTTTATAACATTTTGGTTGAATATTAGAGTAGGCCCTTTTTGGCCAATGCTCTTCTCCCGCTTTAAGCGATGGCGACATTTTCCTGTGATGGAGGCCCATGCGAGGCACTTGCCTCTCGCAAGGATTCAGTGATGACGGCACGCGAGGCTACTACTTCTCACCCAAAACGAGCACCAGGAGTAGTGCCCGCATGAGGCACAGAGCTTTTCGACACTATAAAAGATGATTCTCTTTCCTTTCTGCTTGGAGGTATAATAGCCTATATTAAGTTAATTAGTGATCTCGTGTACGACAGCCTCCCTTGCGGGGATACCTCTGCGGACCTGCGAGTCTGTGTGGTACCTCCGGGAGTCCCACATTTCATCAGGCTGTCTCTATGTCTTGTATTTTCGTATGCTAATTTTTTTTTATCTAGCATACTTGACGGTCTGTTTAGGTAAAACTATTGTACAGACTTAATTTTTAGGTCACCAATCAAATATTGTAAGTCCATAGATCACGAAATTGCTATGGACAAGCATACCGGTGACACAAACTCTTGGGATGAGATTGTTGTGTTTAATGTTCGCGACGATGGTCGCACGGCTCCACCGGAACGATTGAGTTCCACCGGCCTTAGGAGCCGGTCTTTGTTACCCGTAGGGCAGTATTGAATAAGGTCTGTAACCCCAAGACCAGAAGCTAACCAGCGTCAACACTCGTCGTGCACATGCAATGCGGCGAGTCGACACCAGACACCAGAACGGCCCGACACTAACCCGCGAGCTACAAGTGTACTGACTGCGTCTCAAGCCTGTAGGCTAGAAATCGCAAATAGTACTCAATGGACCAGGAAAATATGTGGGTGTCAGATGCGGGTTAACAGATGCTAGAGGTCTGTTAAGTTTATCCATGATCTGAAGAAACTCTAGGACGAGTTGCTGTCCAAATAGCGCTCCCTTACATTTCCAATTGGACTTTTGGACAAGAACACGTGGAATTCTCGGGAACCAAACACCAGAGCCAATTTCTGTAGATGATCTATACATGCCTGGTGCGTACTAGAAATGTACCAAGTTTAGATATGATTTTTCAAAAACTGGGTCATTTATCATCAAATCAATTTCCAATACATTCCCTATTGACATATTTGTCTGCGATACAAAAATCTCAATGTCTCATGAACCGTTCGGGATATCGGAGTTCTGTAAATAGTGTCTGCGAGGCAATTCCGCCCCGGATCAGGCGATCTAAATGCTGAAACAATCCGACCATGATTCCGTCATCTATCAGCAAATCATGGAAATATTGTTTAGTGTGCAGATTTGCAATAATAGAAATGTTAATATGACCACTAACGATTTTATTTTAGTAAGCAATAGTAGCCTCTGGTATCTAGGGATGTCAAAAATGTCAACCCTCTGACAGGGACAGAAGTAAGAATTCTCATGATGTTCAAATAATTGTTTTTATTCAGCATTTTCTCAAAAACTGGTCACTGAACCGAAAAGATTATTTTGGCCAACTTGCAGGTCAATAGATCCTAGAAATATGATAGGTTTCAAGATGATCAGGAAAAAAATCCTAGGAGCAGTAGCTGACCGAATATTGCTCCCATACATTCCCTATGGGACATGTTGGGAACGGAAATGCAGCGTTCTGAAAGGCTAACATGTTCGTTAACGAATTTTTTAATTAATTCATGGTAGTATAATGTATCTACGTATATGTCAAATACCAAGCATCTGACCAACATAGAAATATGAATTATCTTGATGGCCAAAAATTGGGCTTGTGCCAGATTTTCTCAAAAACGGGTCACCGTACCCAAAAAATATTTTGGGTCACCATGTGGGTCAAGACATGCTGGACGTTTTTCCAGTTTCAAGATGATAGAGACAAAACTCTAGGAGCAGTCAGTATCCGAGTATTGCTCTCACGCATTTCCTATGGGGGCATAGTGGCACGGAAATGCAGAGTTCTGAATGGTTAACGTGTTCGCTAACGATTTTATTTCACTAATCAAGAGTAGTATAATACATCTGCGCATATGCCAAATTTCAACCATCTGACCGCCCTAGAAATATGAAGTATCTTGATTCAAATAAATTCGGGTTATGCCAGATTTTCTCCAAACCTGGTCACCGTACCCAAAAGATGTTTTGGGTGGAGATGCAGAGGAACACATGCTAGAAGTCTGTGAAGTTTCAAGATGATTGAGGGAAAACTCTAGGAGTAGCCGCTGTCCGACAATTGCTCCCATACATTTCCTATGGGACTTTTTGCCCGCGGAAATACGGATGTCTCGGAAATCATACACCCGATCGAGAAGAAAAGTAATAGCACACTAGATCCCAAAGGGTACTACAAGTTGACCAAGTTTTAAGTTGATCAGATCAAAACTGTAGAAAATCCTGAGAAAAAACCAATAATCTGCGATAGATCGCAGATTAATTACATTAATAACAGCGATAATAGACTTGTTGACTTATTTTTTTGGCATATAAAAGGTATTTACACATGTTTTGGGGAACTGTCCTGTTATTGGTTAGGTAATAAGAAGGAATAAGTCTCTGTCTTTTAGTGCTAAATTTTGTACAATGAAAAAAAAATGTAATTCATCACCTATGCAATTACATGTATTACAGATGCACTCATTTCTTTCAATTCCCTCCCATCTACGTAGACTCTTCTTCTGATGCAGTCATGTTATTCACTCAAAGACAGTTCGCGAGGACGAAAGCCAGTTATCCTACTCTAGTCTTCCGCTTTGGTTCAAGTTTACCCCTTTCACGACGAAGCCGGCCAAAAGCGGCCGCTGCTGTTGTCTTGGTGAATGTCCGTTTGCAGGCGAGGAGAAGACTATTTTTGAAATTTTAACACGGGAATGACTGGATCGATAACCGCACCAGTCATTCCAGTGTTAAATTGTCAAAAATAGTTTTTGTTTTCTTGGCCTGCAAATGGACATTCAATAAGCAAATATCAGATTTTCTTGATGATATTTAGCCATTAATCCTTTAACACTCATATCATCCAAAATGGCTTCTACAGGGGTCTTGAGAAATATTCATTTGCGGACAGAATGAGGAATATATTTGAAAATTTACCACTGGAATGACTGGCTCAATAACCGAGCCAGTCATTTCAGTGGCAAATTTTCAAATATAATCTTCTCTCGGTCTGCAAATGGACATTTTCTATGAAACAATTGAAATTTTCTTGAACAAATTCGATGGTTAAAGTGTTGAAGGGATATAGGTGCAGGAGGGTTAACAACTGCCTAATTGATTTTTGTGACTCTTATTTCTTTAGGTTGTGTTTGAAGTAACCAAACGCAGTAGCTTTCAAGGCTATGTCGTGGTGGATGACGTCACTATCCTGAATGGAAGTTGTCAAGGCACTGGTATGTGTAGGAACAAGTGTTTCGAGCTATAGCATGGTTGCATCATAGGCAGCTATGTTAGAAATTTAGCAACTTTGACCGAATAACCGACCGACCGACCGATTGGCTTACTGACTGACCGACAAACTGACCAATCAACCGACTGAGAGACCAATCAACACACTGATCGAAAGACCCACGAAAGATTGAACAAATGCCGATGTTTGTAAATTAACCGTTTTGCTGCTAGTCTAGACGTGTATGTTAAGCTGGCCACCCATCTCCCGATTTCTTTTTGTGTCGGCCAGATACATCGGCCGCTAAACGTGTAGTCTCGCCGGTCTGTAGCTGGCCGTTCGCCTACCGATTTCCCGGGCAATATCACATATTTGTACAGCGATTTCTGGTCTGCTTCTGATAACAACCGTACTACAAAAATAGGATGATTTGTCGGTTCCGTCATCCCATCTGCCGATTTAATCGTAGCGATCAGGCCTACAAACTTGAACGGGCAGATTCTTGGCATTGTCAAAGATTTTTTTGCAACCGATTTTTTCCGTCCGATTTAGATAATAATCGGGCCGGCAGTTGCTAAGTTCTCACTCATCTACCGATATTACTGAAAAATCATTAGCATCGGTAGATGAGCGGGAACGGCTGGCCAGTCTAATTCTGCCAGAAAAATCGGTAGATGGGTGGCAGGACTTAGTTTATATCCCTCACCACAACATAGGACTCCATTTCCAGCTATGGCCCATCTCTAGCGAAACTACTGAAGTATGGCGTTATTCCTGATTAACTCTCTAGGGAGAACACGGCCTTAGGACGCTTTCTCATTTCATAATCTTGTTTAACTATTTCGTGTACTAAGTAGGTTAATATATAGCCGATATATCCGTTTGCATTCACAATGGTGGAAGATAGTCCTGGACTGGACCTTGTGGAGAGAGAGAGAGAGAGAGAGAGAGAGAGAGAGAGAGAGCGCTGGTTGTAGAGCTACCTGGTAGATAGTGAGAGAAAATGCTGACGGTAACGCTACCTGGCAAATTTTGAGCGAATAGGTAGCGTTCACATAGGGAAGCAGTAGCGATATATTGGAAGGTAAACCGCCGATTTTGTGGGATTAAATTTCGAAATAAATGACGTATTTATTCCGATACAAGAGCCAGTCCAATGAGAACGCTAGCCGATAGACCTGATATTTACCGAAATAGTGGCTGGATGAGAGCACGGCCTAAATCCGTGTTCTCACTATAGTAGGGCAGATATGTGAAAAAGATGTTCCATTCTGGCAGAAAGCATGAAACTTGGCATATAGGTGGTTTAAGGTATCCTGATCATAATTAGATGCGGTGCCACGTGATTCTACCAAGGTAACCCATTCAAAATGGCGGATTCAAATTGGCCGCCTTCCCAGCGGAAAATTCTCATTACTCAAGCTCTATACGGAGTAGAGAGATGGGATTAATGTCAAATTAGGGGTTTCATGGGTCAATCGTTATAATTCTACTCACTACAATACTCTAAATATGTAAATATCAATCCTTCCATAGCGACCACCTGTGTGTGATGTCAAAAGACGGTGGCTCTTTAAGATGTGTTATCTAAAAGATCCATCTCTTGAGAACAAAAGCAATATAGCATCTAGAAATAATTTAAATTACTTGATTTCTTAATATCGAACCAAGTAATGGTCGTTATAGATACGTTCAATTATCCTATTAGAGTATTCACGGTTATACATGATGCTGTTGATTGTTGAATCATGATTCACAGACGTCACACGCACTGCGCACCGCATGAGCACAACTGTGTACAAGGTAAGTTGGATTTATAGCATTTGCATCTGCCAGTGCAATTACTTTTGCAAGCACATTTCACGAGTTTCCGGCATGCCTTAGATGCGTCTGCAAGCAAACTCCCTTGCGGTGACCAAGTGTCTCCATCTCTGACCCAACCCCAGTCAGCTGGCGATGGCGTTTTTGCATTTGCGTGGAGTGATTGGCCCCAAAGATGACCTGCCTGGAACACAGCACGTTTGGTGTGTTACAGCAGAGCTGTACTGGTCGGAGGAATGTTTTCTAGCTGCCTGTTGCCAAAAGCGAAAAGCCGTTTTCGTACCTCATTAACCTTTGACAATGGTGATGTGCGTTTGTACAGTAGTACGACAAACCTCTCCAGCGTTTCCATGGCATTGTCACACAGAGACGCCGGGGCATCAGACAGTCTCCTAAATAGTGACTTGAATATATCTGAAGTCCTCTAAACTTCCCATGCTGTCTTCTTGCCAATCCCACAAAATGCAGACACAGTGTCACACCCAGAGAAAGCATGCATAAATAGCAGTCCTTGTGACGCTTCTGCACCCAAAACTGTTGCAATGCCATTAGCTGATACATAGCGGAAGGTCTTCCCGTGGCCTAATGCGATCCAGAGATCACACCCATGAAGAAAGTGTGCTGTCCGTATGGCTAGGACTACGACGTCTGTATCTGTATCATGAATCATTATTGTTCGATAACCTTGGTGATATGCATGGAAGGCGTGAAGCAACATTCTACAATCTGCTTCATCTTGCATGCATGGCGCGAGTTGTGAGACGTCATGCTCTGGCCTCATCAGCACGTTTTCCTCACATGTTGTGACGAGTATCTTTCCTTCTGGTAGCTCGAATGACTCCAATGTATGTGCGAGAAAGGTGAAGAGGCCTGTTTTGTTTGCATCAACTCGTAGGAAAGTTTTCCAATTTCGAGGGAGTCTTGTACTCGATGCAACATGAAGAGCTTCACCATGTCCCCGTAATTCTCTAGCGTGTGTCTTCAAGCTTCCAGCCTTATACACGTCCCATACAACATCCAATCTTTTAACCGTCTGTAGGTGTCTAGCAATGTGTGGGAGGAAGACGTGCTCTGCAAAATCTCTAAATGTGTTCAAAACCACGTTTGATTTCTTGGGATCTAGATTATGCATCATAGCTGCTCCGTCAATGATCTTCACTTCAACCTCTGGACAATCAGCTGCACGAGCTACTAATGCTTCCAAACATCCCACCAGATCTGATTTGCTGCCTTGGCGCATTGCGTTGCTCTCAGCAAGTGATGGGGGCCATGGATGATTCTCACGCTCAAAGAATGAATCAAGGTCTCCGTCTCTGGATTGGCAGGAAATGTACAGTCTAGAGAATAACTACATCTCTCTTCATTGCAACAAGCTTCTTGTTGGTTCTGGTACTCTTCCTCTGTTTTGATTTGAACAAAGCCAAATTGTTCTTTTGGATTGGGTCATATACCGATTTTGATGATACAGATAGTCGATCTGCGACGAATGGGTGGTACTGTCTGATGTCTAGTTCTTCTGCTGTTCGGATCACATTCACTACAGACTCGGACATAATTACTTTGGTATCTAGAGTCACTAAGTCAAAACTGTCATCTGAAAATGGGTTTCCCATTTCCTCGATTGCATCAATGAGACAAATTGTGTTTAAAGCAAACAATTTCTGCTTACTCGGAATCAGCTCATTGTGACAGTTATCATTGATATTTCTGTGTGTATGTTTCACTTCGTACTCGCTGATCATCCTTCCTATTTCTGGGCCTGACACCATCCATCGTTTCAAAGCAGCTTAATTTTATGTAATTCCACCATCGCCCTTCAGAATAGCATTTTGCTGCTCGTGGATTTGATCATGTGCCAAGGCTGAGAACTTGTGAGCCGTTTTCTGAGTAACGAAGTTTCCTTCAACAAATTTCCTATGTACAAGTGGGCATCGGTTCTCAAGTTGCAACAGATCAGCCACTTGGATGCTGAGCCATCGTACATAGTGTATATGATCCAGGGTAAACATCCATGGGATAATCTTGCCCAATGTCTCTACATACAACGGGAAATTGGCCTCTCGCTGAGCTGTCATGAATTGAAGAAACAGCAGCTCTAATTTCAAGACTGAATTCCAGTACTTAAACTGTGGATGGTCTGTTTCCTTCTGCTGATACCAGTCTTCGAGTGGCAGTGTGTCCTCTGAGGCAGCATATGTACGTTTCTGCAATACATAGAGAGCAGCGGATGTCACCTGGTGTGCCCATTGCCCTCGTGATGTATGCGAGCCAGTTTGAATGGCATCGACTCGGCCTTCTGTAGTTACATTAGCTGTTGTCATCACAGCCACCCATCCACTGTTGCTTAGCCAGTCTCCCAACACATTGAGTAGCGCCATCTCAATGTGAAGTCCGCCCATCATCACCCCATACTTATCCTCACCATATAGAAGGGGCCAAGACCATTGCATCTTCTTTGCAATAGCATACAAAGGCTGATCAAGAATGATGACTGGCACCTGTCCATGATTGATATGCTGTGTAGCTTGCTGAATTAAATACATACCATGTTTCACCATTGCCAAACTATGAGCGTTGTCACGAAAGAGCGGCAAAAGTCCAATAATTGCTGGCGGAGGTGGGACATCTTGCAAACTAGCAAAGTGAGCTGCCCACGATATGTCATCTGTCCCATACATATCGCCCTCGATCGAGTGTTCGTTTATCTTGTCCAGCCACGCAATTTGAGTCTTATCTAAGATTAATATGGTATCACTTGGAATCAAAGGATCAACAGCTCGAGAAGGCAGCTGATTATCACTTAGGAAAGCAGCTGGAGTCACAACTGTGTACGTCTCGGGTAATGGATGGATGGTGGTGGCTTTTTGTACAACGTTTGGTGTCAATTGTTCAAGAGTTCGAATGACCCCAGTATTTGTGTCTGAACAATGTTGTTTTAATGAGATTGCTGTCCCATGGAATGCAGTTCGTGTTGATGTGGATGTAGGATTATGGTCTATGTTATCAAGGTTCCCAGTTGTGAACAAATTACCATGCAAGTTAGTCGGACAAACAACCCCATCCTTTTTAAACATGTCTATAGCCTTATTTCCTACATGAGTCGAGAGCTGCATGACGCGATCGTATGATACTGAAAGTCCATGTCTGACGGGTTCATCCACAAGCTCCCGCTTTCGCGTTTTGGCATGAATTAGTAGGCCTAGGTAGAGTGGCAATGCTGTTTCACGATCATGATTATGGCGAGTTCCCATACTGCTTTTACGCGCTCTTTTAATTGCATTAGAAATGAGTAGCTGGGTCAATGACGACACTTCCCCCTTGATAGTTTGGGAATTCTCATTTTGATTATGAATGTTGGTACCGCCAAGTATCATCTGAACTAAAGTAACAAGTGATTGAGGTAAGTTGTCATACTGGTCAACATCATGTGAACCCTTGCAATCATACTTAATCTGAAAAATCTCTTTGCGGACTATTTGAGCTGCCCTCATCAACGCAATTGCGTCACTATCAGAATCATTTTTGGTGGCTAGTAATAGAGCATCGCCTATGTCTTTCCTGAATGTGAGAATCACTTCATAGTTACTCTTGTTTGACTCCACATTTGGCATTTTCGACAAGATCTTTTCCTTCAACCTGGTAGAGTTAATCCTACTTGACATAGCACCACCAAGTTGTTCAAGACGGCGAGTGTATAATCGTGTTAAATCAGAAAGCTTAAATATGCTGCCAATAGGATGCTCAGAGGCTTGACGATCTTCCATGTATGATATTAGCTCTGCAAGAGCAACAGAGTCAGGTTTCATATCGTCAGCAATATCAGATTCACTTCTCGAAAGAGATCTATGTCGTGTGTATAGTTTTGTCAAACAAGTCTTGTGGTAAATAGCATCCAATGCTGTCATGTCTCCAGATGACATTGTAGCAAGAGGTTTTGTATCTCTCAGTTCTGTCACCATTTTGCGTATGTTTTGGTCAAATTTTGCTGTTGCGGCTCTATGAATGTCATGCTCTATCGGTTGGTCACAGAAAAAGCACAGTGGTCGAGTGGGGTCATTTATACTTGGCATAGTGAAATTAGACATTTCTTTTCACGGCCCGAGTCCGGCTACAGAGATGCCAACACGATTTGTGCCACCTAGCACAGTTTTCTATGAGCGTCTCCGCAATTCCAGATCCATCATTAAACCTACATAGATCCAGGTATGGTGGAAGGACATGGAGTTGCTGTAGTCTATCAAGGTTATCAGCTAATGACCTATAGCTCGTAATCACATTGTCACGATGTGTTTTACTACATGGATCTATGAGATGCTCCGTTGTGGACTGCTGGCAAATAACACACAGGGGCCAGTTCGTATGTGCTAAAGCCACTGTGGGATCAGATGTCAATTTCACTTTCTTTGACATATTGACTTGAATGCGAGAATATAATAGGCTATTCTCTCTGTCTATAAGCAGAGCACAATACGCGTGTGCGTGATTGCTATGCAGCTATGTATTCTCCTGATATATTTAAACAGTCAGTGTGAGTTTAGGAAACTACAATAATTATATGGAAATCCGCAACGAAATAATTCTTGGCGAAGCGAGGGGCTGGCATGCAATTACTTTTACTGGAGAAAACGTGTAGACCAATTGTTTTAAGAAGCGAAAACTTGTTTCTAAAATGTTCCGCCCGGAACATGTGTGTACAAATGTTTAGCAATAATACTACTAATTTACAAATGTTACAACAACAACGACGACGACGACGACGACGACGACGACGACCACAACAACAACAACAACAACAACAACAACAACAACAATAACAACAACAATAACAACAACAATAACAACAACAATAATAATAATAATAATAATAATATATTTTTTCAGCATGTTTATCTATTTAGAGTATTGTAATGGGTAAAATCATAACCAGTGACCCAAGAAACCCTTAATTTGACATCAATTCCAGCCCTCTACTCCATCTAGAACTTGAGTAATGCAGATTTTCCGCTGGGAAGGCGGCCATTTTGAATCCGCCATTTTGAATGGGTTCTCTTGGTAGAATCACGTGGCACCGCATCTAATTATGTTCAGCATACCTTAAACCACCTATATGCCAAATTTCATGCTTTTTGCCAGAATGGAACATCTTGCCTCAAATTTGTTACATATCCGCCCCACTACTAGAAACTTAACATGGAATAACCCCATACTGAAGTATGGCGTTATTCCCGATGAACTCTCCAGTGAGAACACGGCCTTAGTAAAGAAGTTCGTGGTTATTTATTTAAATTGATATTAAATATGACAATGACAATGACTGTTTTTTCTTTATTTTACAGTGAGCTGTAATTACGAGAACGGTATTTGTGGATGGACAAACGATCTGCTATCTGATGACATAGACTGGCTTGGAGGACAGGGAATCGCTAACAACAGTGGACCCGCCACAGATAAAACACTGGGAACTGATCGAGGTTATATATGTATAGATTATAGACAAATGCAAAAAGGATTTTTACATGCAAGGGAGTCAAGCGATACTAATCTCAAAATATCATATTCATTTATTGATACCTGCGCACAGTGGTTCCCTTTAAGGGGGTGGATAAACCTAAAATGCAACTTGGAACCCCCAAAAGTAGTGGCATTAAAGGGATGCTAATCTCATCTCGAATGTTTTATTGCGTCGATAGATTCTGGTTTATAGATTCCATAGCATTCATATCCTTTCACATTTCCTTATCTGTACCACAATTATCTGCTTTATAATATCGCGTAAACGTTGATCAGTAATCGCCACCATTTTGTCTCCTCAAGCAATAGCGTGTGATGTCATGTAAGCGCCAATGCATTCCATTCTTTAATATGTAATACTTATCTCCTTGAATATTTTGAAACTAATTTGACTGGAAGCTGCTGCTGCCTATGGCCGCAACAACTTTCAGTAAAATTAGTTTCAAAATATTCAACAGCTTTCCTGTCTGATTGTTTTTATACGAAATTGCCAAACTATAGCTGGCACCTCTATGACCGAGCATATATACCGAGGCGAGCAGGCTAGGATTTTTCTGATTGGTTGGAAAGTAAATCAGGGCAACCATCATAGGATGTAGAGATGTACCAACATTTAGGTACTAAAGCCTGAATACCTTTTTTAGCGGCATGATAAGAAGCTTATAATTGCCTGCATAGTTTATGAGTTGCCTATTAGATCACCCGATTAGCGATCGAGAGATGAGGTTAGTTATCCTTTAATTTTATGGGTTTTTGCACAAAAATACCCGCACAATCGAACATGGGACCACCAGAACTCATAGCTGAGAGTCCATGGTACATTCTAATTTTAGGATAGATAAGCAATACTGCATTGGAACCCCAGATTTTCAGTTTGAGATCCTCAGATTTCAGTTTGGGACCCTCAGCCTTCAGGGTCCCAGACTTCGGCTTTGGACCCCAGCCTTCAGGGTGTGGGGTCCTTGGGACACCCAAAATGCCATGAGAAACATTGCCTACACATCCATCTAAATGTGATATTCTACACAGACATATATGTTGAATACGACTTGAGGATGGTCTGTAAAATCGTCTAAAGCAAAGAATCCAAAATCTACGATTTTACTCGCCACGTGACCAGTTAGGAAAATAAACATTTGCTATCAAACCTGTCTATAATGGAGATACTTGCTTTTGGGGCCAAAAGATGGCAGTTCTTTAAGACGGGTGGTCATACGACCACAAAAACTATTTGTCATAGCAAATAACTTGGTTTAAGCGACCACCTGTCTTTAGCGACCACTTTTGATGGCCCATGTCTGTTCTAAAAGTCTTCACAAAATGTTCGTCTTTGTCTAGACTCTGAAACTCTATGCTACAATCACCGGTTTTTATTGGATTAATATAGTAACTAGTATTTTCTTGATTAGCCCATGATATTTCAAAGAAATATACCTCTATCTATTAGATCTCCTCTGCTCGATCATACACGACCCAATGTCTTTTGTTCTAGGTGTTTACGCGTATGTTGCTGGCAGCCCAGCTGGGCGTTTGAACGACCGTGCCCGGGGTGTGAGTCAGCTTATTATGCCATCCACACGGCCACACTGTTTCATCCTCTGGGCATACATGAATGGCGCAGGTGTAGGTATGTACTGTCTGCTTGTATAGCATAGATAGATGGGTGGGTGGATCGCTGGGTGGTTGGGTGAGTGTGCGTGCGTGCGTGCGTGCGTGCGTGCGTGCGTGCGTGCGTGCGTGCGTGCGTGCGTGCGTGCGTGGGTGCGTGCGTGCGTGCTGGGGGGCTGGCGGGTGGATGGCTCGATGGATGGGTGGGTGGATGGTTGGATGGATGGATTTATGGGTGGCTGGCTGGATGGCTGGCTGACTGGCTGGCTGGCTGGCTGGCTGGCTGGCTGGCTGGCTGGCTGGCAGTCTGGCTGGATGGATGAGTAGGTGCGATTACGGTATTAGTGGGTGGTGGGTGTGTATGTGGGTGGGTGTGTGATTTGGAGGGCTGGATGGATGGATGGGTGGGCGGGCGGGCGGGGCGGGCAGGAGGGCGAGTGGGCGGGTGGACAGGCGGGCGGGCGGGCAGAAGGATTGATGGGCGGATGGATGGATGGATGGCCTCTTAATGGTGGTACACAGTTTCTCAGAATGTGTTTGTGCTTATCTTTCGGTATCACAGGGTCATTGATTGTGATCATTCTTCCCACCGATGGCGTAGAAACTGTTTTATGGCAACTGTCTGGTGATCAGGGGGCTGTGTGGTTCGAAGGCACTGTACCTATCCCACCTCAGAGTTCATCTTATAAGGTGACTATTTGGGCGTTTTAGTTAAATCATCGTCGTCATGATCATCATCATCATCATCATCAATCATCACCATCATCGTCGTCGTCGGCGCCGCCGGCGAAGCCACCGTCGTCGTGGCCGCCGCTGTCGTGGTCGTCGTCGTCGTAATCATCAATCCATAGTTCAGATATATCACTTGAGCAAACATTTTAAACCGACGTCACAGTCAAAAGATATCACCTGTTAGTTGACATCACAAAATATATCAGTCAGACAAAGAGAACATAAAACTCTGAGAAGCACATTTCTAAATCGGATGTTTTTGCGCACAATTTAGTATTAACTATAAGTGTAATTTTTACATAGCAATTTTTAACTGTCTGACTGGTGAGGACGACACATTCCAGCAGTTATATCTATGGATCTGCTAAATATTTTGAAAAAACTTTACTGAAAGTTATTGGTAGTTGGTAGCTAAGCCACCAACAAATTTCAGTCAAATTGGTTTTTTCTCATTTAAATTAAGGCCTGGTGGCTTGGCAGCAGTAGACATTTAAGGCATGATACCAAAATCACCCAAGATCCATAAGAGGAATGAGAGGCCGACATAATGGACATTTCCAATCTATCCATCAATCATATGACGTCATAGTCAACTATGTGCCTTGTATGATGACGTCATAACTAATGACGTAATTATTGACGTAGATAAGTAGGTCATGAACGCTTAATTGATGGCGTGTTAAGCGCTGTTGTACGAATTGTATGGTTAATATTTAATAAACATGCTGTTTAATATTTTGAAATTAATTTGACTTGCTATAGGCAGCAACAGCCCCCAGTCAAATTAGTTTCAAAACATCCAACAGCTCACCAGTATAGGTGATTTCAGGGATCGATCGATCCCAACACGGCCAAAGCGTTGGTGGATTTTAGCTAAAGATGGGCTAAAACTGGAGTCCTCCTTTGCACTATCTGTTCCATTATCACATAGATAGATAATTTATTATTCACAATAGGCCATTAGCCCTTGAGTGTACAACATATTATACATGTATGACGGATACCATATAACACATACAATTAAATTAGGATATAGTTATAACAATAATTCATAGAGAAATTTCGTCCCTCGCTTCTATGTTTCTATTCATTAACCATTTACCAATAATCTCCAAGACAGCAAGAGAGGAATGATGAGTGAGACCAGGGGCGCGCTCACGAACGGGTCGCAGCCCACACCCGGCGCAACCACGTTGGGAAATATCACGTCATAATTTTTAATGACACCATAAAGACTACAATGCAGCTATGCCAGGTGCAGGCTACGGCCCCTCCGCGAACACGGCCCCAGGTCGACAAAATAATCATCGACCCCTAGAGAAATTGATCAACAACCGTTCGTCCAATCTCCTTGTTTCCACGAAAGAAATGAAATTGAAACAAGGAGTGAGACCAGGGCGACAAGAAAATCATCGACCAATAATCACATTGTAAAACAAAATGTTGCATGATATGAATGATGAGTAAGACCAGGGGCGTGCTCGCGAACGGGCAGCATCCCACACCCGGCACACCCACGTTGGAGAATATGACATAATAATCCATTATGACGTCATAATGACTCCAAGGCTGCTATGCCATGCACAGGCTACAACCCCTCCGCGAACACGGTCCCAAGTCAACAAGATAATCGTCGATCCCTAGAGAAATCGATCAACAACCATTTGTCCTTTCTCCTTGTTTCCACGAAAGAAACGAAAGTGAAACAATGAGTGAGACCAGGTCGACAAGAAAACCATGTACCAAAAATCACATTGTAAAACAAAATGCTGCACGCCTTGGAACTAGCTTGACTGGCAGCCACTACAGCTCACTGCAACAACAGCTTTCAGTCAAACTGGGTCAAAGGCTGCCAACTTACACGCTTGCACACACATACTGTATTACGATGATCTATATTTTAAGGTTAACCAGACAGGAAGCCGGCTTAACCCCTCGCACCCACCCCACCTCACCCCACCCCAACGTCTAGGTACATTTGGAGAAAGTGATCATGTCATCAAATCCTTTCGCGCATTAAAAGCCTCATAAACATAGGCTGCTAATCTTTTCTGGACAGTTGGACTTGGACATTGTAATAATTCTGTAAATTTATAGACACTTGGTCTTTTATAATAATAGGGTTTGATGAAGGATTTACGTAAGTTACTATACATGGGGCATATCAGGACAAAATGATACTCGTCTTCTATATCATTTTTACATAATAGACATATTCTTTCGGATAGTGGCGTGGGTGTCGGCTTATGCCATCTTCCGGTCTCTATATGCAGTCTATGACTCCCTGTCCTGATCTTACATAATGCTTGCCCATATTTCGTTATTTTAACATTATCTAAGTATGTTTTATACATCAAATCATTAACAAAGTATTTATATAACCTGGTTTTACTACCCCGTCTAATAATCCTATCCATTCTTGCGTATAATTATCATAAGCTCTTTGTTTATATTGTACAATAAACATATTTCTGTCTACGTTGCTGACTTGCGATACCCAAACGTCATTAAAACCGCGCCTGGACACCATATCTCTAAGCTTACTCACCCAGTTAATACGTGAATTATTTATACAATCATCATATAAAACATTATAAATATATTTTATTAATTTTCTTGGTTCAGAATCCAATATTTTAAAGCAATACTTCAATATTCGCATTTCTCTGGTCAGATAGAGTGGTACTCTCCCCAACTCCCCGTAAACTATACAATTCGAAATCCCTTGCCTCACATTTAATAATTACTGTTTGCAAAATTTTAATATATATAAACAATATATAGCACTCCATCAAAACTGCTCAGAGTCAGATTTAACTGTCTCAGTGACCGCTGCACGCCACCAGACAATAATTTCAATGGGCAATAACTCAGGACTTGCTGAATAATAAGAAAAAAATTGACTGCAAGTTGTTGGCCAACAATGTTCAGTCAACTTGTTTTCAAAATATTTAGCAGGTCCAGAGTTAGACCCCTGGAAAATTGTAGTTTATACAGCCCTTTTTGCTGGTAGCAGTTGATTCTGTTTGCCCTTTCAATCATTCAAGCCAAGGCTAGGGAAATAGTATGTTAAATATTTTGAAACTAATTTGTCTGGGAGCTGTTGCTGTCGTAGGCTCAAAGATAGGGCCGTGTCATAACGCAGAGTCGATGTTGCCACGATAACTACAAGTTGGCACAAGAGGTGTCAATCATTCTTATGCTTAGCCTGTATAATTATTACAGCTGTTTGTAGATGGCATTCCTGGTGCTGGAGTTGTTGCAGTCGATGATCTCGCATTCTCCGCCATTCAATGTGCAGGTGGGTAGTGTTGACGTGATTAGAAAGTCTTAGGGATGAAAGTACAGATCATATTCACACCAGAATGCTTGAAGATAAAATTGTTAAAATTGTATATGTTTATAGGCTTAAATTATGTGCCTAGATGTAATGAAACGAAACACATCTTAACATATGATTATTTCATTCCATATAAATTAATATAATTTTTTAAGTTGCGAAATTGAAATAAAGGCACGAGTTACTAATTCAAATTCACAACTTAAAAAATGATATTAATTTATACGTAATGAAATCATCATATGCGAAGATTTATTTCGTTTCATTACATATAGAAAGAGAGCTTTAGCCTCTAAAGGTTTACAATTTAAACAATTTTATTTTTAATGCTTTTGCTGTGAATATGCATCTTTAATTGGTTTCCAAAACAAAAACAGAAACAAGTTTGTTATTACAATATTAAGAACGGCGTAAGAAATGTTCTGCTGAATATTTTGGACTTAATTTGATTGCGTCAAATTGCTTCCGAAATAGTCAACAATAGGCCTAGAGTTTATTATCCCCACGTTTTAGAAACAGAGAGAGAGAGAGAGAGAGAGAGAGAGAGAGAGAGAGAGAGAGAGAGAGAGAGAGAGAGAGAGAGAGAGAGAGAGGAGAGAGAGAGAGAGAGGGAGAGAGAGAGAGAGAGAGAGAGAGAGAGAGAGAGAGAGAGAGAGAGATAGATTGTCACCAAACATGACCGACAGCGGCGACGGCGGTGACGACTGCAAAAAAACACTAACTTAAAGAAACCCGTCCCAAGAACTATTCCAAATATTAATATTCACAGTTTGTGCAACTATGTTATTTTACAGTACTGCCACACCAGGCATCGCTTAATCCAGCTACCACCTCACGAGCGACCACCACCCCTCAAAGTGTAACGACTGGAATAAGTAAGTGCAGTCCAAACTTCTAAATGCATATTTCTGGACAAATAATCAAACGTCTTTAAGGCATTGGCAGCAAAGGGTCGTTCCTATGAATTCTGGGATTAATTAATTGAATATCGGATAGATAGATAGATAGATAGATAGATAGATAGATAGATAGATAGATAGATAGATAGATAGATAGATAGATAGATAGATAGATAGATAGATAGATAGATAGATAGATAGATAGATAGATAGATAGATAGATAGATAGATAGATAGATAGATAGATAGATAGATAGATAGATAGATAGATAGATAGATAGATAGATAGATAGATAGATAGATAGATAGATAGATAGATAGATAGATAGATAGATAGATAGATAGATAGATAGATATATAGATTATTCACAATAAGCTTTAGGCCCTTGAATGTACATTATACAACATACATGCTTGGCAAATACCTTAGATTAACAAAATTAAATTAAATAGGTGTTCAAATGATATAAGTACAAGTAGAAAATTTCTCCAAACAGAATAAGTAGTTTCCTTGTATTTCAATGACAAAATGAAACTATATGCTGTGTACGACTGTGCGGATAATGGAGAGATCCGATCTCTCACCCAAGTATTTGACGTCATAAAAATCAAAATGATGTAATGTTTCGTCGTTAACATACGAATTTGGCGAATCTGCAATTTACTATGTTAAGTATTTTGAGACTAACCTACCCGGGAGCTATTACTGCCTACGCAGCAACAGCACTCAGTCAGCTTACTCCCAAAATGCTCAACAGCTCATCTGTATAATTACCGTGAAATTAGATTCTGGGAATTCATGGCTAGGAGTGTTCAGATCGATTCCAACACGTCGTATTCACATCATATTTACCACCTTACAGAGAAAATCTATTATGTCCAATACTGATCTAAACGTAAAGTGAATTCATAGGCCTACAAGTATCGCTATAGAGGGATCCCACCGTCACTCAAAATATCTAACATCATAATCAATTACGTCACACGTTTGGTGGCGTCATAATCAGATTGTCGTACACGTGGGATAGTCCTTCACTAAATAACATCATATGTACGAATTGTATATTTTGATATAAAAAAATACAATTAATTGAACATTATGTTCACCATTTTGAAACTAGCCCTACTGGGGGAAAACAGCCCCCAGTCAATCTGTTTCCAAATGCCCAACACCTATGTATTTAGCTATGTATTTAGCTTGAAAATTTGATTCTAGAAATTCCTGTTTCACATCGTTGAATCGATTTCAACACAACTACAAAATGGAAAAGGCTTAGCTTAAATGGATCCCTCCATTGGGTTTACCAAATCCAAATAAAAAACCCAACATAGTCAGTCTCTCCTTGACTCTGAGAAAATGCTTATTCTGTGAGTTCATTACGCTTTGAGAAAGCCGCATGTATAAAAGCAGCAAGTTTTCTTAAAACTATACCGTTTGTTGAATTTAGAAGTTGCGTTAGCTTATAGACACTTTACTTGGGTGTTTCCGGTAATACTTTTTGATAAACGTTTTGCGTAATTCAGAATACACTGGGTATACAATTATGAAATGGTACTCATCGTCAATGTCATCACAGAAATGACACGTGCTGTCATTGAATGGTATCGGCATAGGCTTGTGCCATATACTGGCGTCCACATTAAGTCTATGAGATCCGGTACGGATTCTACATAGAGCATGTCGATGTTTGATAAGCCTAACTTTATTTAAATAACATTCATAAGAAAATTCATCTGAAATATGCTTATATAAACGGGACTTATTGCTAGTATCTAACTGGCCTCTCCGTTCCTGAAGGAAAATATCTTGGGACGTTTGTCTATACAGGCCAACCCTATTAAATATTCCCTATCCATATTTTGGCATTGCGTTTCCCATATGTAACTAAATCCCCGTGAACATAGCACACCGCAAAGACGTTTGACCCAATTATTACGGTGATTCTTTGTAACCCAGTCTAAACTGGAATGTAGAATGTAAACTACATTGCATTATAAATATATTTTGCTATCCTATTTTCGCTAAAGTCTAATAACTTAAACCAGTATTTCAAGATTCATATCTCTCTTGTCAAAAGGAGTGGGTACCGTTCGAACTGTCCGTAAACAATGGCACTCATAGTACACTGCTTGACATTTAGCTGTTGGTACCGTCTCTGAATAGGTAGTTTAACCGTTTCACGCCGAATCCAGACAAAAAAACATCCTCTACAGTTGTCTTGGTGAATATCCATTTGCAGGCCACAGAAGAGCATTTTTTAAAACTTTACCACTGAAATGACTGGCTTGGTAACCGAGCCAATTATCCCAGTGGTAAATTTATCAAATACTCTTCTCTTGTCCTGCAAATGGGCACTCAACAAGGAGATATTCGGATTTTCGTGACCAAATTTAGCCATTAAAGAGATAAATAGGAGTGCGCGTATTTATGTTTCAGACGTATTAACATTTGCATGTGACTTTGAGAATGGGATATGTGGCTGGGCCCAGCTCCTAAACGACGAGATCAATTGGAGAAGACATCGGGGCAGAACACAAACTATCCAGACGGGGCCGTATCAAGATCATACCACTGGGGGTAAGAATCAGATGGGTAGTACTGCACGTATTGGATGTTAGAGTGGGTAGGTGGGTCAAAATGTCAGCGCGTGTGTCGAGATTACCTGATTGGCATATGCATTCGATCCAGGTGCGTAAGAATAATTTGGCCTACCTGCACTGTTGAACGCATAATTAACTAGACTGCGGTCGGAGAGGAGGTGGTGACTTGCGCCTTTGTGCTCTCTTTTGCCAATGCGCATTATGACGCCAATAACCTGGATATTTGATGCTTTGGGCAAAACTACTTTTAGCAACCCACAACATAATAGCCGAATTTCGTCAATTCTATGGTCTTGCATTCCAAATTATGGCCAAAATGGGTATTTCGGTATGCACTTAGTGACCCTGTGACCTAGATATTTAACCCTTTGACCTGCAACTCTAACTACTTCTATCCCAGCAAAAATATGTGTGGATATGTCAAATTTAGTGTTTATATTGAGTTGCATTCCCAAGTTATGACCAGGAACGTACATTCAGATATACATTTAGTGGCCCTGTGACCTAGATGACACACAAATAGAGCCGTGCCTTTTCATTCTCTCGCGAGACACGCCAAGGTGAATGGGCGTGCTAAATTTAGTGATTCTGCTTTCTTGAATGCCTGTTTTATTGCCAACAATGTGTTTTCCAGCATGGACTAGATGATATTTGACCATTTGGCTTGAAGCATAACCTTTCTCTAGACTCACAACATAATAGTATCTCTAAAATTTGATGTTTCTACCAGCGTGCATTCGTAAGATAGAGCCAATAATGTGTATTCCAGTATGCGCTTACTGACCTCATGACCTACATATATCCAACCAGAATACGAGTGGATGGGCCAAAGTGACTCTACCGTTTGCATTCCCGAGGCTTGGACACAGATGTGCATTTCGGAATGAACTTAGTAATCCATGGCCTAGATATGTAAGCCTTTGACTGGAATCTCAAAGTATTTATAGCCAGTCACGATGTGAATGGATCTGACAGATTTGGTGACCTTCTTGCACTCCCGTGTTCTAGCCAAAAATGTTTACCATTATATTTACCCATTATTTTGCTAACACAATTAGTGACCCAGTGACCTAGATATTTGACCCTTGACCTGAAGCCCAAGCTATTAGCCCACCACATTTTGAATGGATGCGTCAGTTTTTATCATTCTACCTTCTTGCACTCTCGAGTTATGGTAAAAATGTATTACCGATAGGTACACAGTGACCCCATGACAATGATAGTTGACCTCTTAATATGAAACGCAATGCATTTCCATCCAGACAAAATATGAACGTATATGTCAAGTTTGGTGATTCCATCGTCTTGCATTCCGAGTTATGAAAAATGAGCATTCTGGTTTGCATATAGTGACGCTGTGACCTAGATATTGTACCATATTAGCTGAAGCTCAAAATAATTCCAGCCAACCATAATTTGAACATATCCGCCAATCTTGGTCATTCTACATTATTTCATTCCGGAGGTATGGTTAACGCGTATGAACCTAGTGACCACGTGACCTAGATATGGGACTCTTTGAACGTAACCTAGATTTGTTTCTAGCCGGACAAAATATGAATGAATATGACAAATTTTGCAATTCTACCGTCTTGCATTCCCGAATTATGGCAAAAACAATTGCATTCCGGAAGCCCTTAGCGACCACGTGACCTAGATATTTAACCTTTTAATCTGAAACTAACTCTTTCTAATCAGCCACATGATTGTATGTGCCAAATCGGGTGATTCTTGCGTTCCGGAGATATGTTGCAGAAGAACAGACAAACAAACCGGCATACAGACCACAATACTCACAGCGGTTTTCGGCGGCATGAGTAATAAGTGCAAAACTACTAGAATCATTTCAGCCAACTCTAGTGAGTCAGATGGCTAAAGTCACAGCCGGAGTAAGGCAAGGGCTGACTGGAATAGAGCCCTGCCACTCATTGAATCAAACAATATTATCCCATTTCACCCATTTGAACCTGAACTCCTAGTATCTCACACTCTTACAATTATGATATGCGTAACCTGCTGACTGTTTTAAAACTAATTTGAAATTTGAATGGAAATTGGTGTTGCACTAGGTAGCGCCAACTTCCAGTCAAATTAGTTTCAAAATATACCACACATTGTTAACACATACGTAACAAATGTATTATATTTGGTCTGGTCGGTGGAGAGGGTTAAAATAAGGGAATAAATGATTATAATGTATATATATATATATATATATATATATATATATATATATATATATATATATATATATATATATATATATATATATATATATATATATATATATGTCTTCTTGTTTTCTAGGAGGATACTATCTTTATGTCGAATCATCTGAAACTGAGCTAAATAGCAGAGCCCAGATACAAAGCCCTCTCGTTACACCAAACGCTACGCAGTGTCTGTCCTTTTGGTACCACATGCGAGGAGATAGTATAGGCGAGCTCAATGTCTACATTAAGACTGGTCAGGCAATGGGTTCAGCAATATGGTCTAGACGTGGTAGTCATGGCAACCAATGGCATCGTGGTTATGTAGATTTCGCCTTTACATTACCATATAATGTGAGATTTAGAAATGTTCGTCGTTCAAACAAACGCGTCCATTGCAGCTGCTACTGCTGGCTGCTGCTGCTGCTGCTACTACTACTACTACTACTACTACTACTACTACTACTACTACTACTACTGCTGCTGCTGCTGCTGCTGCTGCTGCTGCTGCTATAGTAATGTGACTACTACTGTAGCTTGCGGGGGTACGTGCTGGTCCGCCGATAGATATCCGCCCATCGCACAGCAAGTACACGATGACCGGGATGGCTGGTTATCTGCGGATCTCGGGTTTGCGGATCCTGTATAACGTCTCTCCGCGGTGTACAAAGACAGACGTCTAGAGCCGGTGGAACAATGATGTTCCAGTGGGGCCGTGCGACCATTGCCGCCAAGATTGAACCACACGGTCTCATCCCAACTATTAGTATCACCGGTATGCCTATCCATACTAATTTAGAGTTATGGAACAATTTATAATTAAACAGTAGAAATGTTAATAAATACTATACAAACAAGGTGAATCGTTTGACAGTAGAATGAGCACAATAATACACAATATAGAGCTAGCTGGTGTCCTTTCTACGTGGTGTCGCCGGAGGTACCACACAGATCCTTGAATCCGCAGAGGCATCCCGCAAGAGAAGCATCCACATAAGAGATCACTGAGTAACTTAATATAAGTTAATATACCCCTAACACACACAGAGAGAACCATGTTGCTGCGAGAGGAAAGTGTCTCATGCGGGCCTCCGTCACCGAATGTTTCATGATGGTGCGAGAGGAAGGTGCCTCATGCGGGCCTCCATCACAGGAATTCTCGCTGTTGTGAGAGGCAAGTACCTCGCATGGGCTTCCGTGACAGGAAAATGCCTTCGATGCCGAAGCGGAGCAAAAAGTGCCACTCTTTTGTTCAACAGAAAATGCTAAGTGCTGAAATCCTAGTGAAACTACCATTAAGGTGTTGCACGCTGGTTTACGTGAAGACGGGATGAAAGATTTCCGAAGAATTCACAGGTCACCGTCTTATGTAGTTTCCAAAGATACTGTATTGGTAAATGCTGCTTTATTTATGCGGGCCTTCTGCAGCGGTCTAACCTACTATTTGGTTGTTAGAAACGGAAACTAGCTTTGGCCGCAAGTGGCAGGGATTCCTACCTATCCTTTTAGATGCAGATGTCCAATGGGCGCAGCCGCTCAGCTTCCCGTGGGTCGCCTTGGAACAGTATATACCTCCAAGCACAGGATGCGTACATGTTACGTCACAAGGCATCCGAATTCGATGAAAATCCGGCTACCTTGCTAAGCAACCACATAAAACATTACCCGGATGATGGCTACATTTCACACAAGCAAGTTTATTCACTTAACATGTCTTTATGGTAGGGTAGAGAGATGGATATCCATCGCGAGCATCCTTTCCGTGAGTGCGTGACGAGCTCCAACGCTTCATCCAGACACTCCAACGAATTGGATGGAGATCCGCATCTAACTATCTCATAATTATAACTATGTGTTTTCACAATGCTTCCTTCATTGGCAGGGTTATCTAGCTAACAAGTATCCGAAGATACGGGGGTGGGGGTGTGTGAACTGTGTGTAAATCAGCACTTTAACCATCACCGCTCGGAAACCTCCGATAGCTTCCCAGGGTCGGATCAGAGTGCTGATAGGGAATCCAAACAATTATAAAGCCATGCGGCTGGTGGACCATGGAAAGAGACAATAACTTAATATATGTGAGACCCTATAGGTAATTGGCCAATTTGACACAACCTTGCCGGAGTGCGGGGCTACATTACCGCAACGACCGGAAAAGAGGCGTACACTACATGTCTCTAAATGAAGAAATTGTTCCTAACCACCTTAACCTATCCTATCGAGCTGAATAGTAAGGTTTAGTCGGTAACATGGCAGGCTCAACAGTGACCTCAGTGTAAAATTGATGATGGCGGGAATAAGTGATGCGGATAAAAATGTTGCTGTATAGTATCTCCTAGCGTACTGTGATCCAAAGTTTTCTACAATTAAACAAAACATAGTAACTCGATGACTATCTACCATATACAACCAACCAATGCAATAACTAGATTATAATTAAATTAAGTGACTAAGTATCATAGACTGATAAACTTAGACGGTGCGGCTAGTTGAGAGCACCACAGTAAACAAGAATAATATTCACAGTAATAAGGAAATTATAAATTGTGGTCCTAAGACAGGGAAGGTACCGATTAGTCATCAGCACCAAATACGGAAATAATAATTAGATGTACAATAGTATAGTTACTTGAGTACCTAATAGTCATTGGTACGGAACAGGCTACTATGTTGCTGAAATTGAGGCGCTAACATATTCATAGCACGAGTCAACACGTTCTCTCCTCCAGGCAGGGTAGATACGATACACACTCAGGAGAGTGAAACAGAGTAGTGAAAAGATGTCTATTAGATAGTCCGAGCAACTGGTATATAATTGATACGGGAGTGAGAAAGTTATCCGTCCGACGACGGAAATAATAAAGTTGAAGGTTGCCCATTAACAGAGAGGGCAGTATACAATATTAAGCAGTTACATAGCTTGGCACACGGTGCGGGATGCGTCGCATAGCTCTTGTGGTGCACCCAGCAAAGTCCACCAGACTGTGGTCAAAAAATTAATTAAAACACACACAACATGCAGTGCGGAATTTAGTGTCCACTTTTCAGCGTGGTTGGCTGATCTGGCGAGTCATCCACCAAGAATCACCGTAGCTCTACATCATGTAGGATTACATCCTGGGCCGCAAGGGCCCTTTCCGCAGGTGTTCCATTTAGAAAAGTCCGGAAGCAGGAACTATTATAATAATAATAATAATAATAATAATAATAATAATAATAATAATAATAATAATAATAATAATAGTACATTTGTAATGCGCTAAATCCATGCGATTGCATGCTCTAAGCGCTGACAATAAGAGAGAAATTTAGCATACAGCTTACGGGAAAGCTTCTTTAAACAAGAATGTTTTCAAGTTAGTTTTAAATACGGATAAAGTCGGGGCAGATTTAATATGAGTTGGGAGATTATTCCACTGAGTGGCGGCCACGAATGAAAAGGCTTTATGGCCATAGGTTTTAGTGTTTACTCTGGGAATCTTCAGGAGATTTTGTTCAGAAGATCTGAGGGTTCGTGTAGGTGTGTAACTCTCTAGCAATTCAGATAGGTACG
This sequence comes from Chaetoderma sp. LZ-2023a, assembly GCA_034401795.1. NCBI lineage: Eukaryota > Metazoa > Mollusca > Caudofoveata > Chaetodermatida > Chaetodermatidae > Chaetoderma > Chaetoderma sp. LZ-2023a. Next base: position 149,030,528 of record CM067372.1, on the reverse strand, counting down.
TTGGTGCAGTTTCGGAGACACATTGATATGCTAAACTTAGGATTTTGAAACGGATTCTGTATTCTAGTGGGAGCCAGTGTAAATCTTGAAGAATGGGGGTAATGTGGTCATACTTATTTCTCAGTGATACAATTCGCGCAGCTGTGTTCAGAACTGCCTGAAGCTTGTTAATGGGTATTTTGGAAGCACCTGCGAGAAGACCATTACAATAATCGAGTCTCGACATTACTAGTGATAACACGAGCCGTATTGCCGCTTCACGAGTGATGTACTTCCTAATGTTACCAATGTTTTGTAGCTGCATAAAGCACACCTTGCGAATATGACTTACATGACTTTCCATATTTAATTCAGAATCGAGGAGAATGCCTAAATCTTTTACAACAGTAGCCAATGGAATATTATTAAGTCCAACAAGGACGCTACTTAATCCCGTTTTGGAACACCTGGTGGCTGGACCTACCAAAATAGCTTCAGTTTTTTCATCGCTAAGCATTAGCATATTCGTTGTCATCCAGGATTTTATGTCAAGGCAACAATCAGTTACTTGTCTACTGGATAGATTTGCGATGGGGGCAGATGGAGCAAAACTGTTTATCAGCTGTGTATCATCTGCGTACATGTGCTGTTGGACATTATGACCCTCAATAACAGATCCTAATTGACGAGTATACAGGGTGAAAAGTATAGGGCCTAGGATTGAGCCCTGTGGAACACCACATGTTAGTTCTACTGATGAAGAAAGGGTCCCATTAATATACACAGATTGATACCTATCTGATAAGTATGACTGGAACCATTTCAGTGCGACACCGTTTACACCAATTTCATTTGTGAGCTGAGACAGAAGGATGTGATGATCGATAGTGTTAAACGCTGCGCTAAGGTCAAGCAGGATTAGTAGAGACACATTACCGGTATCAACAGCACATCGAATGTCATTAACAACTCGCAATAGGGCTGTCTCGGTACTGTGGCCATGCCTATATGCCGACTGGAATGGTTCATATAGCCTATTAATCGTTAGGTAATCAGAAAATCTATTTGATACTGCCCTTTCAATCAGTTTAGACATAAAGAATAAATTTGAGACTGGTCTGTAATTTTTAGGTTATCAGGATCCAGGCCTACTTTTTTCAGTAAAGGATTGATCAAAGCGCGCTTGAAGCATTTTGGAACGATACCTGACTCTAGGCTAGAATTGACAAGCCGAGTAATTGTAGGGAGTAGGATGTCGATATATTCAAGGACAATTTTCGTAGGAACAGGGTCCAGTGTGCAATATGTTGGCTTTGATTCTTTCACGAGCTTCAGGACCTCACCCTCTGAGAAACGTTTGAAATGGTCGAGTTTGTTTTGAGTTAATGTATGCTGGTTGTAGCGAACATTGGAGGGCACTACAGACTGATCCAACTTAGTCCGAATGACCTCGATCTTATCTTTGAAAAAGTCCGAAAACGATCTAGCCACCTCTGCAAGATCATCATCGCTAGGGAGCGACGTACTAATTTTCTTCCCCATAAGCACAGACATAGTATTATATAAGGCTTTTGGATTAGATTTGTCCATCTCAATTTTGTCAGTAAAAAACGAGCGTTTTGCCGTAGTAACAAGCATAGTAACAGTATTTCTCGTATTACAATATATCTGACGATGGACCTCAAGCCGCGTCTCTCTCCATCTCCTTTCCGCTTGTCATCTAGCTGCTTTGGCTGCGCTCACCTCTGGTGTAAAGAACCACATGGACTTTGGCCTCTGAGGTAAAGTCTTCAGCCTCTCTGGTGCGTGCTTATTGAGGAGACAAGATAGTTCTTCATTATAGAGGTTGGCCAGCTCCTCACAGCCTGCAGGCGGAGAAACTAACAGACTAGATTGTTCCAGATCATGATGGAACGCTACCTTGTCAATTTTCTTGATATTTCGGCAGAGCACGGGATGAGGAGGTGGAACAATTCTGGTTGCATTTAGATGTACTGTTACCAAAAAATGGTCCGACATTTGTAGGGCTTTGACTCGAACATTTTGGACACACGTTTCTGATATACGACTCACAACCCAATCAATGATATGGCCATTTTTGTGGGTAGGCATGCTAACGTGCTGATGACAGTCATGAGAGGATAGTAGATTTAACATCTTTTTAGTATCTGAGTTTATCGAAATGAACGTTTGTATCACCCAGGAGAACTAGATTCGCATTTTCACACAAACTATATCCATTAAACTGGCTATATCACTGTGAAACATTGATGGGGTTAATTTATTTTTCTTCGATGGTGGTGGGCGATATATGCATACGAACCGAACCGATATTTTTCCATGGGTCAGTATGAATTCCAGCACCTCGATTGACTGATATTGTGGGAGTGTATTGATGCAGATTTTAATGTGAAGATAGTTTCTATAGATTACGGCAATGCCACCACCGCGGGACAATCTGGGTGTGTGCTCAAATTCATACCAATCTGGTGTTAAGGATGCGATTTTAGACTCGTCACCTATATCTGCCAGGCAGGTTTCCATTAGAATTAATATATCTACATTCTCATCCACGATCATTTCAGCAATCTCGTTACATTTATTTCGCGACGATCGGGCGTTCCACAGGCATGTCTTGAGGTTATTTGAGAAAGATCGGGGGTTAACACCTGATTGATCATTGTGGCATTTGGTAATGCTCGTAGTCACAGGAACCCGTTTAGACCGGCCACCTCTACAACCACGCTTCCTCTTGACACGCATACCGTAATTGTCGAGTAGCTGATATGTCTCATTGTCCAGCCTTCGCAATAATCTGTCATTTAGAACTGACTGTTGAATAGTCTTTAATTCAATCACAGCGTACCTAATCATTGCCGAAGAATGGCCTACACAAGTATTAGGCGAATAACAAAAGAGCGAACTGTTCTCAAACGACCAGCTTTTCACTAATGGCGACCTACTATTATAATCCAATATATTTAGACAGAAACTTTGTGTATGAATTATGCCTAAACCACATATAATAATACACAGAAAACTATTACTTTAATTAATTATTTTGCTCCTAGATAGCCGTCCGAGAGCATCCAAAATTGCGTAATGTGGAAAGTCCGAGAACTGCTTTTACATGCGGGTGAGCTGAAAGCCGTAAGGAACCGCGGTGATGTGCTGTATCTTCCGTTGTTGTTCAGGTCCACTCGTCTAGTCCGCACCTCCAGTCAGTTCTCGGCAGGTCGGTCTCCACGCCAACGATGCTCCTGATTCTCGATTTTTCACCCCTTTCAGAGCTGGGCGCCTCAACCAATCATCGGCCGAGCGCCAGCCAATCAGCGTGCTGGTATACTAGTGACGTCTCGACCACGTGTACCAATCACTCTGTATTTGGTTTAATATATACACGCGATTACGACGTTATAGCAATATTTTAGGTATAATTTAACAGGGGAGCTTCGACGATAACTCAGCCATTTCTAGGCCGATATTAAAATGGTTTACAGTTCTAGAAAGCTCGTTTTATTCTGCTCCTGGTTGGTATCAAGAACAACGAGACCAGATGAATTACAAACATTTACGAGTACCTACTCGGTACACTATAGGCATGCACTCGCTTCCAATTCCGAGAAGTGGTGTCAGGGAAGCTCTGACGTACGCGCAAGCGCATCACGCGTTTATCAGACTTTTTGATATTTGACGCGAAGCCTCTCTTATAGGGCTTATGTATGCGCACTATCCTACCCAGGGGGCCGTGCTTGGAGCGAATCTGGAGTGGCCGTTCCGTACCCAGCTTTGCTGGGATGGTCAGTACCCGTCCGGTCGGTCCGCGCTACTACTACTACTACTACCACTACTACTACTACTACTACTACTACTACTACTACTACTACTACTACTACTACTACTACTACTACTACTACTACTATTAGGGCCTACTACCACTACTACTACTACTACTACTACTACTACTACTACTACTACTACTACTACTACTACTACTACTACTACTACTACTACTACTACTACTACTACTACTAAAAACTACATGCATGCGAGTGCCTAGAGATATGGCAAGTCTGGCATGCACACTATCAGTTCCAGTCAATTCGTGTGGTTAGTTGAAAGCTGTTCCTGTGAAAGAGTGTACTGCCCTCTGGATGGTGGACTACTCGGCTCCCAAACGCTAGGCGAATAGATGCCATAGAATGGGCTTGGCTCGAACCTCACTCAGGTCGAAAATTGAAAATGTAAAAATTACATTCCAATGATAACTGTGCTATATCCTAGTGCCAGTGCGTCGTCAATGGCAGGGTTCCTAGAACTACTACTACTACTACTACTACTACTACTACTACTACTACTACTACTACTACTACTACTACTACTACTACTACTACTACTACTACTACTACTACTACTACTACTACTACTACTACTACAACTACTACTACTACTACTATAATAAATTTGTTAGGTTGCAGAAGTTATCTTGACTATTTCGAAACTAATCTGACTGGAAGCTGGTGCTGCATAGGTAGCAACATGATCTCAGTCATACTAGATTCGAAAATATTCAACAACTTTCCTGTATGCCTATCTTTATATTGAGTGATTAGAATATAGAACGTTTAAATGATTCGCGGAACGCCAAGTGGTCACTCTACTGCACATGATTCAAGACTCCGCGAGCTAATCGCTTTTTCATATATATGTTCTATCTACAGGTTATAATTGAAGCCATAAGTGGGCGCGGCTACAGAGGTGACATAGCTATAGATGACGTGCTGCTGACACCAGGCGTCTGCTCCGGTTAGCCATAGTGTAATCTTTTCTGAGAGGAAGGTGTGCAGCTTACGCAGTTTCATTGACCAGTTATTTCTAGAAGAAATAGTTAACCAATGATCTGGCGGAGCACATAATTTCTTCTCTGAAGAGAAAAGAAGACATTTAGACTGTATATGGTACTGGAGTAATCCAGATTTAGCTATGCCCCGCCCATCTTTAGCTAAGCTCCACCCACACTTCGCCCGGGTTAGGAGTGATCGATCCTTGAACTCACTGACTATCAATTTCCAGAATACTATACTGTTAAGCTGTTGAATATTTTGAAACTAATTTGACTGGGTGCTGTTGTTGCCTATGGAGTCAAATTAGTTTCAAAATATTCAACAGCATGGTAATTAAATAGTAAAGACATACAATTCGTACAACAATGCTTCGTCCGTCGTCAGTTATGCGTTCGTGACGAACTTAGCTGCGTCATTCATGACGTAATTAATTATGACGGCATACGATTGATGGATAAACTGGAATCCTCCATTGCATCAGCTAGGTATGCTATGATAGTATAGCAATGCACAGCTGCAATTTTATTTACAGATATGTTTTTGTAAATTTAATGTTTATGAAAATTCTTCAAAGAATCATACCATTCTGACATTTTTGTGACGGACCTGCATCATTTTGATTATGACATCAGATAACAAGTGACATGTTTGACTATGACGTCAGATACACAAGTGAAATCTCAGATCCATTCATTAATATTTTTAATATGATTCCCTTTCAGGTATTCGTACGCAGAATGTATGTGATTTCGAAACGCGGATTCTTTGCTCCTTTACTCAAGATTCGACAGATGATTTTCAGTGGACTCGAACAAGTGGTCGAACCAGCACACCTAACACGGGGCCGAGTGTTGATCATACATATGGTACCAGTCTGGGTAGGTGTATCCCTTGATATTGACACAATGGACCTTTCCATTTTTAGCCATGCCCCGCCCATCGCTAGCTAAGCTCCACCCACACCTCACCGTGTTGGGATTGATCGATCCCCGAATGCCCTAGCTATCAAATTCCTGAAAGCTTTTCAGGAAAGCTGTTGAATATTTTGTAACTAATTTGACTGGGTGCTGTTGCTGCCTGTGGCAGCAACAGCGCCCAGTCAAATTAGTTTCAAAATATTCAACATAATATTTATTAAATAGTAAAAGCAAACAATTTGTACAACAACGCATAGACCGTCTTCAAATATGCGTTCGTGACGTACTTATCAACGTCATTCAATATGATGTCATTCTACATATCACGCAGTTCATTATGACGTCATATGATTGGTGGGTACTCTGGAAAGGTGAATTGTGATGAAATTAGGAGAAAATATATCAAAGCATACACAGCATAGAAAGATCGATCATCATCGGCATCACCATCATCAACAACATCATCATCATCATCTCATCATAAATCATCAGCAGCAGTATTCAACGTCATCGTCGTCGTCGTCGTCGTCGTCGTCGTCATCATCATCATGGTAGGGTTTCTTCTTCTTTTTTTTTTCTTCTTCTTCCTCGGTTTCTGCTTCATCATACTGCAGGTTCCGTCTCTAAAATATACATTACTTACTAAATAGTTGTCACTCTACAGTCACAACAGCCATGGATATATATGTATGGAAAAGCCAGCCTCTCAGCATTAATTTTGTTGCCCAGAATGAATTGGTTTCTTAAGACATCACATATTTTCCTTTGCAAAAGATGAGGATAACAAAGTTGAAACACTCCTTCCATTCCTTCGTCTTTAGAAACGTGGTTCTACCTGATCTCAGTTCCTGATAATCTAAATCATGTTGACTCTTTAACACTCGTATTAGGTAAAAACGGCTTTAGCAGTGGTCGTGAGAAATGTCCATTTGCAGACCACGAGAAGACTATTTTTAAATTTGTACCACTGGAATGACTGGCTCGATAACCGAGCCAGTCATTACAGTGTTAAATTTTCAAAAATAGTCTTCTCGTGGTCTGCAAATGGACAATTTCTATGAGTAAATTGAAATCTCTTTGAACAAATTTGAGAGTTAAAGGGTTAACTAGATTCCGTCTCATTTCGCGTGCCTACATCATAGTTAAAGGCACACATTTACGCCAGAATCCCCAGAATCTCAATTTCAAGGTAACTATACAGGTAAGTTGTTGAATATTTTTATTTTGAAAGTAATCTAACTCTGTTTATGTCTATCAGAATGTTTATTAAATTGTAAATTCACAAAAGACATACAATTCAAACATTTTCATGATGGAACGCTGCCACTTTCGCGACGGACCTGCATCATTTTGATTGTGACGTCAGAGAACAAGTGACGTATTTGATTATGACTTCAAAGATTTGAGTGACAGATCGAGTCACTTCATCGCGATGCACTGCCTCAATTATTATAGATGTCATGACTACAATGGATCTTTCCAGTTTTAACTATGCCCCGCCCATCTCTAGCTAAGCTCCACCCACACCTCACTCATGTTGGGATCGATCGATTCATGAACTCTCTGACTATCAATTTCCAGAAAACGATACAGGTGAGCTATGGCAGCAACAGCGCCTAGTCAAATTAGTTTCAAAATATTCAACCAGAATGTTTATTATAAATACTAACGAAATACCAGTCAAGCAATGTGTCGGACTATTTTAAGCAGACTAAATCGAGTCATTCATGCCATAATTAATTAAGACGTCATCGTACATGCCATTTAGTTGATTATGACGTCATATAACGTCAGATGATAGCTGGGTAAATTGGAAAGGTCCATTGGTGAGTTATAGTTCTCTGACGCCGCCCTATAACAGAATCGGCATAGGGTGGAGTCAGAGAACTCGGACTAGACTATATAATATGAATTCTGATTGATGCACCGTGTCGCTTTTACATTTCAGGTCACTATATTCACATCGACGCCTCATTACCACGTGTTGAGAACGACACGGCGCGCCTTATCTCGACAGTCCTGCGCTCGGAGAGAAGCACGTGTCTTCAATTCTTTTATCATATGAATGGTTTTGGTATCGGGGCACTGAAAGTATATGCAAAGGTTTGCCGTCTGGTTTAATTTGAATGTAGTGGTTTAAGCTAATGGGGGTGGAGGAGGGGGTGCAACAAGGGCAAACCGCCACACCTGAAATACTTTGGGGAAATATTTTGGGGAAATGCCTATTTGCCTAGATTATTTAGCTTAAATTTTATCATCTGAGTGCAAAAATAGCCTCTAAGGACATCAGATTTTCAACCAAAAAATCTCATTTCCCTAAAATTGTACGCAAATTTGGCACTGTTTGGATGTAGTAGAGCTGGTGTACTCTCTGTTTCATTAGTTTATTTTTAAACTTTTCTGATTTCGAATTTCCAGACCCACTTCTGAAAGATGTGTCATTGACCAATAGGCCAAATTCAATAGAGTTGCATAACAACGAAACTCATAATGGAAAATGGTGTACAGTAATAAATACGTACTGTATATTGTTTGTTATATGGCCCGCCCATCTCTAGCTAAACTCCACCCACTCTTCGCCCATGTTGAGATCGATCGACCCCTGATCTCACCGACTACCAATTTTCAGAACAAATTTACTGGTTAGGTGTCTAATATTTTGAAACGAATTTGCCTGTGTGCTGTTGCTACCAATGGCAGCAACAGCGCCCTGTTCTGCCAATGGCAGCAACAGCGCCCAGTCAAATTAGTTTCAAAATATTCAGCAGTATGTTTATTAAATAGATAATGAACAATGTCAGAATAATTGGCCCAATTAGTGTCCTTTTCATATTCCGCGTTGTATCACATGCGAAGGCGGTGGGTGGGTCATCAGGAGTTACGGCCATGCCAATGGCAGCAATAGCACCCAGTCAAACTAGTTTCAAAAATTCACAAGCATGTCTATTAAATAGAAAACACATACAATTCGTACAACAACGATGTAGTCCGTGATCAATTAGGCGTTCGTAATGAACTGAATTACGGCATCATGACGTTATTGACTATGACGTCATCATCAGCGTCACATAGTTTATTATGACGTTATATGATTGATAGATAAACTGTATTCCTCCATTGAATGTGGCCATTTTGTCCAGCCGCTAATCATATTGTGCTGTGCAGTGGTGGAACTCGTTTAGAGATAAAAGTCAAAGTTGTTTTAGTGATGTTCAGGAATCAAAGGACATTTTCAACCCTGCCCTTAACAATGGCAGGTTACTGGGCCGGTAGGGGCCAATATGGCCCGGTATTGGCTCAGTGCCGCCCCAATAACCTGCGTTATCAGGGTTGTGCCTAGGCGGGAGAAAGGGAATTGCACACATCTCTGTTTCCAGTGATTAACGCATTTAGCTATGATACAAATTTCGTTATTTGTGTAACATTTTTTTCTTCAGAAAGATGGTGTACTTGGCAGACCAATATGGGCATCATCTGGCAACCATGGCGATCGCTGGCTTCCAGGCTACCAGACCCTTAATGCATTCATTACTAGATCAAACTTTCAGGTGATCTAACCGTTTCAGCCCTTTAGTTAATAAAACAATATAGTGTGATTATTGAATGTCGATTTTCAGGTCAAGAGATTATTTTTGAAAATTTACCACTGGAATGACTGACTCGATTATCGAGCCAGTCATTCCACTGATAAATTTTCAAAAAATAGTGTCTTCTCGTCCTGCAAATGGACATTCCTCAGGATCACTGCAGAGGCCGGCTTAATGGTTAATGACCTGATGACAGCAAGCCGGTGCACGTATGACATATGGATATTAAATAGCTGTCTTAAATTAATGCCAATAAAAGATAATTCCGTTGACTTAAAATACAGGCAGATAGTAGTATGATGCGGATAATGGCCAATATCATAGAAAAATTTGTCCAATTACTGTGTTGGGATCGATCGGTCCCTGAACTCCCTGACTAGCAATTTCCAGAAAACTATACAAGTAAGCTGGTGAATATTTTAAAACTAATTTGACTGTGTGCTGTTGCTACCTATGGCAGTCACAGCGCCCAGTCAAATTAGTTCTAAAATATTCAACAGCATGTTTATTAACCAGTAAAGACATATAATTCGTACAACAAGGCATAGTCCATCGCTAATTATGCGTTCGTGACGTACTTATCTACGCCATTCATGATATCTTTGATTATGGCGTCATCCTTACATGTCACGTAGTTGATTATGACGTCATATGATTAATGGGTAAACTGGAAAAGTCAATTGGTTAGTTTCGTGCAGGGTTAGCCGGGTGGGGGGGGGGCTGGGCGGAGGGTGGGTGGGGTGTGGGAGGGCGAGGGATTGCTTTCTCAGAATATACTTGTTTAAAGTTTTCCGCGAAGGCCCGTTGGACAACAATTCCAAAAGGACGGGAAACGTGAGGGGTACAACCCATCACTGACACTCCCTCGCATGTACATTCTTTTCACAAATTCTAGGCCTCCTTCCACCCTCTTTCATTTCTGTATGGCACTTCTTATAAAGTATGTTAAGCCTGCCAATAGGCATATCTGGGAGTTGCAGTTTACTTCGGTATTTTGAATGCGTAGCCCACATTGCAGTGGATAACTTGGGGTGAGCGGGGTGAGGTGGTGTTTCCAATCTCTGATTGCACTGTCTGTTATTTTGATAACAAGCCAGTTTAATGACATCGCTTAAGAGACCAGAGGTCAATAACCCTTTATCTAATTCTTATTATCACTTTTGCAAAATAGCGTTTACAAAAGTCGGTTTTCAAAACATTATATATGCCACTATATAGGCGATTTTGTTTGTTTGTTTGTCAGATTGTGTTTGAGGGAGTTGTTGGATATAGCTTTCGGGGAGATATCTCTGTCGATGACATCACATGGGAAGCTGGAGAATGTATGCCTGGAGGTAACTCATCTGTAGTAGTATGTAGTGAGCTCGTCAACAACCACTGACGTCATCGTTCCTAGAAGTGTTATTACCATTATGCAAAGACCGGTACTGCGATAGCGGTAGCTGTGGGCGAGCTAAGTATATATATAGGATAGTACGTGTGTATAAATCCATATGAGAGAGGTTTCTGGAAACGTCTAAGTCCGTGAGATCACGTATCGCGCATGCGCGCGCGTCAGAGTTTCGCTGACAACACGTGTCACCGTTGGGAGAGAACGCATACTAAAGTGTACCGGGTTGGTGCACGTAATTTCTTTAAATTCCACTATTGTCATCGTTCTTGCTACCTGTCAGGATTGGAATGAGACGAGGATTCCAAAACTATTTACCTTTTTAAAATCGGACAAGAAATGGCCGAGGTATCCTAATTTAGCTGGTTGAAATTATATGTATATTTACCGGATAATATATATTAAATTTACCAATGAAGAACACATGGTTGAACATATTGAATATCTACCAGGCTTAGGAAAGAGTAGCCACATTGCTCTCTTGTTCACATTTGTTTGTTTACCCACTCCACAATTACAAAATGATATCGCCGGAAGATACAATATATGAAAAGCTGATTTTGCATCGATTAATCAAGAACTCTCAAAGATTGACTGGGATTCACAAATAGATATCAATGATATAGATACAGCCTGGAACTCGTTTGCAAACGTTATAAATTCCCTAACTGACAAGTATACACACCCAAAAAATCAAGCCCGTCAAACACCAGTAAATCAAAGTGGATATCTAAGGGAGTATTAAAATTCATCAGGGAAAAACATAGGCTATGGAAAACCTACAAAACTAGTAGACAGAGGGAAGACTACAATCAGTATCTAAATCAGCGTAATGCAACCAGTATTTTATGTAAAAAGGCACGTACAGATTATGAGAAAGGTATTGTAAAAGAATTCAAAAATAACCCAAAAAGATTCTATAGCTACATTCGGGATTGACAGAAGACCAAGGTCGCAATACCAAACCTGCAGAAAGAAGGAGGAACTTTCACTACAGATGATACTGAAAATGCAAATCTCTTGATAATTTTTTCAAATCTAAGAGATGAAAATGATAACATGCCTCAGTTTCCAGCCAGACTTAATAAACAAAAGTACATAAAAACTATATCTATTTCAAGCAGTGATATCATTTTAAAAACCTAGAGAAACTAAAACCAGATAGTGGCCCGGATAATATTCACCCGAAACTCCTAAAAGAGTGTGCCATCAATTTAGTGGACCCATTACACATACTATTCAAGCTTTCAACAACAACTGGAACTATCCCCAAAATATGAAAAAATGCAATAATAACACCTATCTTCAAAAAAGGCAATAAAAAACTTGCAGAAAACTACCGGCCAATTTCACTTACATGTGTACTATGCAAGATATTAGAATCAATCATCAAAGACAAACTTGTACAACACTTCGAGTCCAACAACCTTTTAACAATACACCAGCATAGATTCGTCCAAGGGCGAAGCTGCTTGACAAACCTGCTAGAAACTCTAGAAAGCTGGACAGAGTCCCTTGACAGTAACAACAATGTAGACATAATTTACCTAGACTATTAAAAAGCATTCGACACCGTACCACACAAAAGATTACTTCACAAACTGGAGGCATTCGGAGTCGCTGGATACAAGGATTTATCCAAGATCGACAAATGGTGGTCCACATCCGAGGAAACTACCCAGACTGGACAAGTGTTGACAGTGTAGTTCCACAGGGCTCCGTCATGGATCCACTGTTATTCCTGGTATATGTAAACGACATTCCAGACGATATTCAAAGCAACATCAAAATGTTTGCAGATGACACAAAACTCTGGACCCACAGTGAAGACGTCTCAGATAGTAATAAATTACAAAATGACCTAAACCATCTGAATGGATAGTCGGACCAGTGGCTTTTAAAATTCAATGCCAGTAAATGCAAGAAAATGCACCTAGGTTATAATAATCAATTGTATAACTATACCATGAAAGACAAAAGCGAAACACATACACTGCAGATTACAACGCATGCAAAAGATTTAGGAATCTGGATAAAAATGACTTTAAACCAATTATGCAGACTTTAAAAGCAGCAAATAAAGACATGTATATCATGAGACAAATCAAACGAGCATTCAACCACCTCGACCGAGAAACATTTCTTATTTTATACAAAACCTATGTCCGCCAACATCTAGAATATTGTGGACAAGCCTGGTCACCATACCTTGTCAAAGACATCAACCACATAGAACAAGTACAGCACCGATGCACCAAATTAGTAGTAGGATTACGAAACAAAACTTATGAAGAACGACTCAAAGTACTTGGTCTACCAACTCTAAAACAACGTCGAGTCAAGGGCGACCTAATAGAAATTATTACACAAAAAGAAAACATTGATCCAGAACAATTTTTTCATTGGTAGAACGATCTGGACAGTGAGGTCATAGCCTAAGGTTCTTCAAACCTCGATGTCGAACACAAATCAGGCAAAGTTTTTTCAGTCACAAAATTGTGAACGAATGGAATAACCTACCAGAAAATGTGATCAAATCAAAAACCGTAAATGCCTTTAAAACCGCTCTAGACACCTTTTGGAAGCAAACCCAGCAGTAGGATAGGGTATCATATTTCAAAATGGACATAAAATAGGCAAAATGCTTAACTTCATCCATCTCTGTAACTCTAACTCTAACTCTGAAATTATTTTCAAAATATTACAAGGACGTCGTAAATACGTGTATGTACTAAGTGAATGTGGAGGATGTCCATCACGTAATAGCATCCGCACCCTTTCTATCTGCACGCTGATTGGCTACAGATCACCCGCTGATTGGCTGGGCGTCCTGCCTATGATGTCATGAGTAGTATAAAGGAGCGCAAAACCAAGAATCGAGAGCACACTTCGTTGAGAGAGAACAAGTGGCAGGTTGGGTGGCCAGAGCAGTGCAAGGCGTGGGCAACTGCTTACTGACTGTGGTTCCCCTATAACTGCAGCGGTGCCTTTCAGATTTCAGTTCTTAGTCTCTGGCCCGCAATCGAACATTCACATCTAGTTTTTTGTAAGCCCTCGGACGGCCATCCAGGGGCAACTAATTGAATAGAAGAGTCTCTCACTTCCAACACTTTAGAGGAGCCTTCCTGTGGATGGGCCTCGCGGCCCCGATGTAACTTCTCCAGTATGTAGAACAAGTGGTGAATCTTGGTGGATAACTCATCCGATCTTCCGAACTACGCTGAAAAGTGGTGATCAGACTTCCGCACAGCATGTCGTGTGTTAATTAACTTTTAGCCCACAGGCTGGTGGGACTCTGGCAAGGGCTATGCGGTGTACCATGTATGGTGTACCCAGAAATGTACCTGCATTGTATAGTTACAACTTTCTACTGTAGCCCTCTATATGTTATGGGCAACTTTCAAACTTTCGATGCAGTTCGGAACTTTCCAACATTCTGCTTAAATTATTTGTATACGCTATTCTGACTATTTAGTGGACATCCGTAACTATAATCGTTCTTTTTCACCATCCTTGAGAGTGAGCCACATCAACAGTTCACCTGCTGAGATTTCCCAGCAATTTCAGAATCGTGCCATCTCGCGTTCCTCATCTGTAATGCATCATTCATGGTGACTTATGAACTTTTTCTGTACCGATGCCTACTCATTTAGCAACATTTGTGTATTATTGTATTTATTCATTTCTTTACAGGTACTAATGACTAATAGGTACCGACCGGTCGTCTGAGACCACATTTTATAATTTATATCTTTAATGTAAATATTATCCTTATTTTTTTGTGCTTATGACTAACAAGCACCGCAAGGTCCTATGATCTGATTTATTGTCAGTACCTTGATAGTTAGTTTATAATATGGCGGCAGCTATCCTAGTTACTTGTTTTGTTTATTTGATATAAAATACTAAGACCGCAGTATGCTAGGCTATACTATACAGCAACAATAAATCCGCATCACTTTTCCCCCAGCATCAATTTTACACTAAGTTCACTGTTCATGTTCTCACTGCGTGAACCTGACATGTGATAGACTAAACCTGGCTATGCTAGCTCGATAGGATAGGTTTAAAAGTAGTTAGGGACAACCGCTCCTTAGGAGTCATTTGTGTAAGCCTCTTTTTCCAGATGTAGCAGATATGTAACACCGTACACCGGCTAGATTGTGTAAAATTGGTCAGTTACCTTAGGGCCTCTTGTCATATTGAGTGATTGTATCTTCCTACGCTCCTCCAGCCACAAGGGTTATTAATTGTCTGGAACTCCCATCGCCACGTTGGCATGATCCGACTTGGGAAACTATTGGGGTTTCCAAGTGCTGAAGACCAGTGTCGATTTCGCATACATCTTCTCTGTATCTTCGGATACCAGTTAGTATAGACAACCACGCCAAAGTAGGAAGCACTGCGAAAATATATTTATTTTAACCAGCCAGCAGTGCATCTCTGGGCATCCTGAAACTTAACCCTAACGACAGGCAGACGTTAGCCCCCGGAGCTGGATCTCATATGGTCTGCCCCCCACCCCCGACACACCGGGTGACGGATAGGACGCAGATCTCCATCTAACTCCGTACAGTGACTGGGTGCGGTCTTGGAACCCACCACGCCCTCACTGGAAGGTCACTAGAGATGGATATCTGCCTCTCACTCCCCGCCATAAACTTTTAAGCGCTTTTCAAATTGCTTGTGTAAAATTGGCTTGTCCTAGTAATGTTGTATGTGGTTGCGGTGTGATATGTAACCGGATCGTTATGTGATTCTGAAGCTGTCACTCCGTAACATGTCCGCTCGCTGCCTTTCTGAGGGAGATGCTCCGGAGGGTGACCTTAGAGAAACCGAGCATCTTCGCCAGTCGGGCTCATGCATCAAAGATAAGTAGAGATTCCTGCCACTTGCGGCCACAGCTTGGATTTAAATTTAAAACTAACTGGTAGTTTAGGATTTAGCAGAATGACCGCATAAATAAAAGCGGCAACTACCAATACAGTATCTTGGACTTATGTAAGACGACGGTGTTGAATTTTACGGAAATCAGTCACCCCATCTTCACGTAATACAGCGTACATCACATTAATTATAATTTCAGTAGGCTGACTCACACTACACTTAGCATAGGTTTGAACAAGAGAGTGGCCCTTTTTGCCAGCTCTCTTCCTCCGCTTCGGCGTTGAATGCATTTTCCTGTGACGGAGGCCCGCGCGAGGCACCTTCCTCTCGCAACAATAATATTTTTGTCAGGGGTATAATGGTTTATATTAAACTGTATAAGTGGCCTCGTTAGGACGCTCCCTTGCAGGGATACCTCACGAATATATAAGAAACGATTACCATTGTTTGTATAGTTTATTTTTAAGTATCATGTATAGGCTCCTAAATTGACTTATGGAGCGTCATACCGGTGACACAAATAGTAGGGACGAGACTCAGAGGTTCAACCTCGGCGGCAATGGTCGCACGGCCCCGCTGGAACGTTATCAAAGACGGTCTTTGTACTTTTCGGAGAGTCGAGGATCAGTAAACCCGAGAACCGCAACTAACCAGCCATCCCTCGCATCCTGTACATGCGGTGCAACGGAGCGGAGCAGCAGGACGGACCAGCGCGTACCCCCAGCGAGCTACATATACACATTGAAAGCAATATCAATAGGTTATAGTTTGATTGTACAATACAGCTCAGATATATATATATATATATATATATATATATATATATATATATATATATATATATATATATATATATATATATATATATATATATATATATATATATATATATATATATATATATATATATATAATGTTTCCAAAACAAAATAAATTACTTTACTGCGGAATCTTTCAAACATAATTGGATTGAGGAATCCAGTTTTAGATATGCCCCGCCCATCTTTAGCTAAGCTTCACCCACACTTCGCCGTGTTGGGTCCTATCGATCCATGTACTCGCTTACTATCAATATCCAGAAAACTATACACGCAAGCTGTTAAATATTTTGAAACCAATCTGACTGCACCCAGTCAAATTAGTTTCAAAATATTTACCAAAATGTTTAGTAAATAGTAGAGATAAAATTCGTACAACAATGCTTAGTCCGTCATAAATTAAGCGTTCGTGACGAACTTATCTACGTCACTCATGACGTCATTGATTCTGACGTCATAACATACATCATGTAGTTGATTATAACGTAACGTATTATGGATGGATAAACTGGAAAGTGGAGGAGATCGCTACGGAATGGCTTCCAATCCACTTATGTTCAAAATATTCAATGTAGGCCTACATTACTTACTATCGAACATGTTAAGTTATTTATATGCTGCATTGTAAGGCCAGCCTTCTGTCGCAGGTGACTGTACATTTCAATCTGGTCCGTGTTCTTGGACGAACGCCGTAAATAAACGTCATGCCACTGATGCGGACTCCGGTGCAGATGATTATGACTGGGTTCAGACACGGGGATCCGACCACACCATACAAAATATAGCACAAGGTTTGTATTCATAGGCACATATGCGCACGTGCATATAGACGCACGCGCGCACACACACGCACGCGCGCGCACACATGCACTCACGCGCACAGCTACACACACCTACACACACGTACGCACGCACGACCGCACGCGCGACAACGATGTTGCCCATAGAATGTAGGCCTATTATATACAAAAAAATAGTGTTGTTAACTTATTTGTCATCGTCACATTAAATGTTGTGTTAGTTAGCTCATGACTTAGAAATATGCTGAAAAACGCGGCTCACGGCCGGATCAACTTCTGGACAGTCTTAGGTTCAAGTGCAGGGTATTGCATTTAAATGCAAGTGCAAATGCTGCCTACCTCCATTGAATTTAAATGCAAATGCCAATGTTTGTAACTTATTCAAATGCAAGTGCATTTGGATATTTTGGCACACCTCTGATACTGAAATTCTGGAACAGAGTATGTCATCTATGTATCCGCCGGTAGTGAGTATCTTTAGGAAAACTTTTTGCAGGCCAAGAGAAGACTATTTTGAAACCCTTCGACTAGAATGACTGGCTCGCTTATTGAACCAGTCATTCTAGTGTAAAATGTTAAAAAATAGTCCTCTATTTATCTGCACATGGAACTTTACTACGAAAAAAAGAATACTTATTTCACCATTAAATGTAACGATTAAAGCATTTGATTTTCAGATTCCTAAATGTTATGTTGACTATTTTGAAGGTACTAGTTCATTGATAGCCATTACGCCTATGGAAGTAACATGTGTCAGTCAAATTACTTTCAAAATAATTATCAAATATTATGTTCAATATTTTGAAAGGAATTTGATTGTTAGCTATTAATGCGCCTATGGCACATGGGTTCCAGTCAAAATATGTATCCGCTTATGGAGTATCTGTATGAATTTAACAAATATTCAGTTGAATATTTTGAAGATAATTTGACTGACACATTTGGGATCCAAAAAGATAACTTTAGAAGATGTACCGCTGGAATGACTGACTAGATTACCAGGCCATTCATTTCAGTCAAAATTGTTAAATATCTTCGGAATCTTCTCTTGTAATGCAAATGGCCATTCAATAAGACAAATTTGACAACTAAAGGATTAAGAGATTTCTGAATGAATGTAGTTAACAAACTTATAGATTGAGCAAGTGGAGATATAATAGTAATTAGTGCGATCTTAGTAATATTATATTACTAAGATCACTGTTATTACTCTGAAAGTCAGCAACAGCGCCCAGTCAAATTAGTTTCAAAATATTCAACAGCTTGTTCATTAAATAGTAGAGGCTCAGACATACAATGGACCTTTCCATTTTTAGCTATGCCCCCCCCCCGCCCATCTCCAGCTAAGCTCCACCCATATCTCGCTCGTGTTGGGATCGATCGATCTCTGAACTCCCTGACTATCAATTTGCAGAAAACTATACAGGTAAGCTGTTGAATATTTGAAAGTAATTTGACTGGGTGCTGTTGCAAAATTTATAGGCAAACAGCGCCCAGTCTAATTTGTTTCAAAATATTCAACAGCATGTTTATTAAATAGCAAAGAATTACAAAGACATACAATTCATACAACGTGTCGGACTGTTTGAGCTTTGATGACGGTCTATATGGAACTATTTGTGACGTAATGATTGTGACGTCATCATACACGACCTGAGCTGATTATGACGTCATACTAGGTCAGATGATGGATGGATACTTTGGAAAGGTGAATTCTTACAACGTGTCTGACTTATTAAGAGTTAAAGACGGTCCGCATAGAATCATTTATGACGTAAAGATTATGACGTCATCATCCACGACGCTTAGCTGATTATGACGTCATATGAAAGGTCCATTATAGAGCACTTCTTGAATAGATTGTACAATCAAAAGTGCTCCGAGTGACCACCTGTATTTTGGGGGCCAAAAGTGTGTGGTTCTTTAAGACAGATAATCACATGAATATTGTTAATTCTCCTGAAAATCAACATATTGATTACCGCAGCAACAAAGTTTAGTGCAATTGTTACATTAACACTTTGGTGGTAATATCAGCCAATACCAGCCTTTGTCGTGGCCTTTAGAAATGCCCGTTTGCGGATCAAGAGAAGAATGAGCCAATCATTTCAGGGGTCTTGTATGTAAGAAAAATGTGTTGACTTGCTAAGATATCAACTGACTTAACTCAAACTAATTTCAAAAGATGCATGATTTTACATATGTATATTAATGGCCGAGAGCCTCGTGATAAGAAATTCAGAGTGAAATGAGTTAATAAATCACAGAGAACTGAGTTTATAATTTCTAGCAACAGAAATACCATTTGTATGATTTAAGAAATAATTTGGTTGAATATTTTGAAGTTAAGTTGTCTGGGCGCTGTTGCTGCTATTTGCAGCAGCAGGTTCCAGCCAATTTTGAACGAAATGCAAAATGAGTAGTGTCTTTGAAAAAAATCAGATGCATTTAAAAATTCAAATGCAAATGCGAACCTTTTCATGCAAATGCAAATACATGAGATTCAAATGCAATTGCAAATGCAAATGCGTCAGAAATTTCATAATTGCATTTAAATGCAAATGCATTTAAGTGCAAATGCATTTATGCAAATGTATTTGCACTTGTACCCAAGCATGCTACTGGATCTATGGAAAGAAACTTAGAAAGTAGACAATACCGAGCTGGTTTGGTTCAAATTTTAGCCAGGGCCGGATTTAGGACAGTTAGCCAGGGCCGGATTTAGGACAGTTAGCCAGGGCCGGATTTAGGACAGTTAGTCAGGGCTGGATTTAGGACAGGGAAGACTGGGAAGTTGCCCAGAGGCCTCCACCAAAAATCAAATTTGAAAATTGCTATGGGGCATTCACCAACAATTAGTGTTGTGATCAGGGAAAATTATTGTGATAAAATGATTGCTAAACTTCTGTTCAAATGTTCTTAAATGGCTTCTCAGATCATCTAATCTTCAATTTTATCTGGGGAAGAACCCGAGACACCACCATCTATACGAGATCCCCCCCCACCCCCACCCCAAAGGGTCTCCACCAATTACTGCCCATGCAGGGACCTCCACTGTAATAAATCCGGCCCTGATTGTAGCACAATTTAGATTGTTGCTGATCAGTAGGAATTCCAAACCAGGTACAAAATAGTTGGCATAAGGAGACAAAATAGTTTATCCGGATTCGGATCGTATTCATGATTTTAACAATCCAAATACTTGTGTGTACATGTCTAGGCCTACTGCATGTAATGTGTAAACGGCGATGCCTACAATAGACCATTCCAGTTTTAGCTGTGCCCCTCCCAGCTTTAGCTAAGTTCCACCCATATTTCGCCGCGTTGGGAATCGATCGATCCCTGAACTGTCTTACTATCAATTTCCAGAAAACTATGCAGACAAGCTGTTGAATATTGTGAAATTAATTTGACTGGGTGCTGTTGCTGCCTCTTGTTGGTGCTGCCATCGGTCAGTCAGATTAGTCTCAAAATATTTAACAGTATGTTTATTAAATAGTAAAGACAGACAATTCGTATGACAACGCTTAGTCCGTCATCAATTAAGCTTAAGTGTTCGTGACGAACTTATCATGACGTCATTGATTATGACTCATCCAACACGTCGCGTGGTTGATTATGACGCTATACGATTGATGGATAAACCGGAAAGGTCCATTGCTAATTGCTCATGTTAATGGGTATTTCCTTAACTGATTTCTGCGATGTGATCCCTATAATATTTAATAAGAAGGATTCATATTAAAAATAATTCCTAATGCCAAGGATTCTTGTTTACCGGGAAAAAAAATTAGTAAGCAGCAACAATACTTCAAGAATATAACATTCCCAAAAATAAATCTGTGTTTCCACAAATGTATCTAGATCTATTAGCTAATGTCTCTAAAATTGCAGGCTGGTACATGTATACTGGCAGCCATTACGCTGAGAACTCCACAGCTTGGCTGGTCAGCGAGAGTTTTAATCCTATCAGCAGAAGTGGCCGGTGTATAACGTTCTGGTATTCTATACGAGGCTTGTTGACCGGTTCCCTGAATGTCCTCGTCAGACTGCAGGGTAAGTAAAGCTGCAACGCACTACTATTACATGTGTTTAATGGACCCCTTAGGGAGTACAAAACGTGGTCACGAAAGATCATGTCGTGTAGTGCAGGATAGTTGGCATAAGAAGAAATTTGGTTCGTAAGCCAGTGTTTTAACATATAAGTCACTGAAATGTCAAATTCTTCAATTTCATTTCATTTTATGAGATCATTTGTGTTCATTTTGAAAGAACTGTTGTTGTAAGCTGTTGCTGTCTAAGACGCTGTCTAATGTACACTGCCACTTCTTCGACATACTCTGTGTATTTCCCAGTATTAGCGTATTTAATAAGGCTTTATCTTTTACATTGGTGGAACCAGAAGTCCATAATACTGGACTTCTTGTGGAAGTGAAGTAGTGTCCTGTCGTGATAAAGCTGGCTACTGGGTCGGTATTGGGCCAATAATGGGCCATAGTGGCTCGGTATTGCCCAGTGCCAGCCCAGTAAGCCGCGTTATCAGTGTGGGCTGAACGTAATATATAGCAGAGTGTGCCCAAGTTAGTACATTTACAACTCCACCCTGCCACATTCAATAGCACTGATTCAGTATGTGCCCATGAGCCGGGTATTATTGCACAGGTCTTACTAATCATAGTCCATTCAAACAAGTAACACTAGTTAGTGATGTGCTGAACAAAGAAAGAACCTTAAAGAACGAGTTTGGCTGCTTCCCCTGGTACGTAGTTAAGAGTATATACTCCAGCTACCTTTGTAGCGTAAGTTAGCTAGATTAGGCAATCTAGTATGAGCCATGGCCTCTTGGCGCTACTTTAGTAACTCTGCTACCTGCAAGGGTAACTAGCTAAGCTAGTCCATTTGGTCTTTTCACAATTTGCTACATATGGATATATGGACTAAGTGAATGAAGATATAGGAGCAGAAGTATTGAACATTATGGCAGCAACAGCGTCCAGTCAAATTAGTTTCAAAATATTCAACAGCATGCTTATGAAATAGCAAAAACATACAATTCGTGCAACGTGCCGTCTATTAAGCGTTTAAGTCAGACTAAATAGAGTCATTCGCGCTGTAATTGATTATGACGTCATCATATACGCCACGTAGTTTATTATGACGTCATATGATGGATGGATAAACTTGGAAGGTCCATTCAACAAAGAACCTGGTATTATTTTAAGGAGTTGAAGGAGTTTATGACGTTTTGATTTGGAGTGCGACAGAGACTCACGCTGCTCCAAACTGGTGGCACAGTGGTCAAGCGCCACTTCCACACACCCCTGGCAATTACCGCGTGATCTTTGAGAGCGTGCGTGGAGTGGGACCCACAGGCGGAACATATCTAGATGATGTTGTCTTCAGAGAGAGCACGTGCACGGGTAGGTTACTAATATTGATATTAAACACTTCTAGAAGAATTATTGACCTTGTGGACATCGATGAATGCCCCCCCCCCCTCTCTCTCTCTCTCTCTCTCTCTCTCTCTCTCTCTCTCTCTCTCTCCCTCCCTCCCCCCTCCCTCCCTCCTTCCCTCCCTCCCTCTCTCTCTCTCTCTCTCTCTCTCTCTCTCACTCTCTCTCTCTCTCTCTCTCTAGTTATATAAGGTTCAAAATATTATGGTAGTTTACACCTATATTTTGTGTCCTGAGCATATTGCTGCAAATGAGAAAACTAATAATCAATGCAGCATGCTCTGTAAAGTATCTTTGATCTTGCTTAAATATGTTAATATAACAGTATTTACTCAATATTTTCCAGTATTTCCACTACTAGCACAGCCCACCACCCAGGCCACACAAGCACCTACCATGAGTACAGCTGGACCGAGTACATCGCAGTTTGATTGCAACTTTGACCAGAACGCCTGTTCCTGGACAAATAATGGCCAGAGCAGATTACTCTGGACACGAAATCAAGGAGACACATTGACCTATGGCACTGGACCCCGTAGTGACCACACTACTGGCAGTAAGCTTTACACAATAGTTAATCTCACCCCTACCCCACCCCCACTTCCTGTATTTGTAGAAAGAACACTACTTATCATGCTAAAAGTAATGGAACCGGACAATTCAACATGAAACCATTTAACCTTTGAAATTCTACGGTCCCGATTTAAAAATATATATACAGGAAAGCTGTTGAATATTTTGAAACTAATTTGACTGGAACTTGTTGCAACAATAGTCAATTTAGTTTTAAAACACTCAACGAAATATTCCCAATAACATAAATAGCTTGTCGTTTCTGATCTGTAATGACCAACGGGTTAAAAGATTAAAATCTAGCAAATAAATTTATTTATATTATTCAAATTATTTTATTCAATTATTATTTTGTCAGGTGGAAGCTACATGTACATTAGTGTTGCTTCGCTTCCTGTTGGAGAGACAGCCCGCTTAATGAGTCCAGAAATAGAAGCCAATGTCACATCAAGATGCCTAAGTTTCTGGTACCATATGTATGGAGGAGATGTTGGGGCCCTAAAGGTCTATCTAAAGTTTGGTCTGTCACGCCCCACCGAGCCCGTATGGCAACGTATAGGAACCCAGGGAATGGCATGGAGAAAAGCCAGCATCAGTACAAGATCCATAAGCATACCGTTTAATGTACGTCAGACACACGATGGAGGCAAAGAGAAGATTGTGTACATGGGAGTGTGTGGGTAGTGGGTGGTAGGTGAGCGGGTGTGTGCGTTAGTGAGTAACAATTGGGCGGCCATTCAGGCGGGTGGGTTGGTGGTTAGGCGGCCTAGATAGAGAGTTTAGAATGTAATAAACATTATGTTGACTATTTTGAAACTAATTCTACTGGAAAGTGTTACTGCCATAGGCAGCAACAGCTCCCAGTCAAATTAGTTTCAAAATACTCAGCAGAGTATTCTTTACATCATAATAAATTTGTCATTTCTGGTTTGTAAAGATTAATGGATTAAGTGAACTCTAATAATAGCCTGCTTATGACGGACACTGTATCGACCATCAAAATGTGGTCACTAAAGCCAGGTGGTAAATAGCGTCTGGGCCAAATGCGTGTGGTTCCTCAAGACGGGTGATCTTATAAGAACCACTATCTTCTGACCACGTAAACACGTGTCTTCTTTAGACAGGTGTAACAATCTTCTAATTTATAAATGCATGGGTATTTTTCAGGTAATCATCGAAGGTGTGCGAGGTAACAGTGATCTTGGCGATATTGCAATTGATGACGTGGAATTAAAGCTTGGCGAATGTAATCTCGGTAAGAGTCGCAAAAGTCACGATGTTTCCCTTGGTAGCGCAGCTTACTGGGCTGAAGCTGAGCCAGTACCGGGTCAATACAGCCTAGTACGGGCCCAGTAACATGCATTAATCAGTGCCATTGTTTTTTCTCTGACTGAAACTCTTAAAAATGTCATTTTTGAGTCTTCGTTTGGAACATGAAACTTGACTGCCAAATCGATTTAGTGAAATAGCCAATTAACACTCACATATCAGATTTAGCTATTTCTTTATGATGTAGTCACCATTATGTGGAATATTTTGAAAGTAATTTAACTATGAGCTTTGTAGCTAGTCACATTAGTTTCAAAATATTCAGCATTATTTTAATGAACACAACTACAACAGTTGCTAACACATATCACACTGGATTTCGATAACGTATATGGCAAATGCTAATTATACCTACATCCGTTAGCTAATGATGCTGAAAGCCACGAAATGATTAGTTATAGAATAATTTGACAAAGTTGTTGCTGCCTTAGTCAGCAACGACTGGCAATCAAATTGCTCGAAATATCTGCAGTAAGTGTTACTATATTGCTGCTTATTTTGAGAACAATTTGATTTAAAGTTGTTGCCGCAATGATTTTCAGTCAAATTTGTATCAAAATATTAGCCGGTGACAACTGTACTATCTGCTAGATTATTTTAAAAGCAATTTGACCGAATATAATAACTGTCAGCCAACTTGCTTTACAGATAACTAGTCTGGCACGTTGCAAACTATCGACCCGACGAGCACGGCCGAAACTAAAATGTATTACCTATCTAATCCGGTATATAAAGGGAACTTTGACGTCTCAACTCGATGCAAGATTGCATTCTGAGCACTATTATTAGCCTAATCTGGTAGTTTTATCGGCTTACGATAGCTTTAAGCAAGCCAAATTATATTATTTATTGCCATGTAGCTAGAAAGTATTTTGTATCCGTGTCTTAAGAATAATGATTCTATATTTTGCTCAGATTGCATGGTGTTCATTTTAGATTTAGTTTAACCTATGCTCCATCATAACCAACACCACCCACCCCATTCC
This sequence comes from Chaetoderma sp. LZ-2023a, assembly GCA_034401795.1. NCBI lineage: Eukaryota > Metazoa > Mollusca > Caudofoveata > Chaetodermatida > Chaetodermatidae > Chaetoderma > Chaetoderma sp. LZ-2023a. The sequence continues at coordinate 149,004,965 of CM067372.1, read as the reverse complement.
ATTACATGCAGCCATGAGTTACCTGCTCTTGGCTATAATGGCCAAGCCAGCCCAAATATCATTTGACATGATCTTGGGAAGTATCCTTATGTTGGCAAAGGGAACACTATCTTTTAAAGGTTGTAAACCAGTATTACCAGAGGGACAACAGTCTTCCTTCTCTTTGTCATTCATGAAAAATGTTTGTTATTCTGGACCAGTAGTAATGATTAACCAGTTAAGCCTTGACATGTGGGTATCTAAATTCTTAGTCCGCGGGACCGTCAGTCTGTCCAAATATCTGTCACAGGGGCGGGTTGAGTCGGAGCAGACTCGGGCTACTCAATTTTAAGACACCTATACAGGAAAGTTGTTGGATATTTTGAAACAAGTTCAACTGTAAGCTTTTGCTACCATAGGCAGTAACGGCTCCCAGTCATATCAGTTTCATAATATTCAGAATATTCCTTACATTTTAAAAACTGGAGGAATGCAGTTTTACCTGTGGCCCGCCCATCTTTATCTAAGCTCCACCCACACTTCGCCGCCAGTGTTGGAATTTGTCAATCCCTGAACTCCATGACTATCAATTTCCAGAAATATATACAGGTAAGCTGTTGAATATTTTGAAACTAATTCGACCATGGACTGGGCCAGTGAAATTAGTATCGAAATATTCAACAGTATGTTTATTACATAATATAGACATACAATCCACGCAACAGTGCTTAGTCCATCATCAATTAAGCATTCGTGACAAAATTAGCTATGCTATTCATGATGTATTTGATTATGACATCATCCTACATGTCACATAGTTGATTGATGGATAAATTGGAATTCTCGATTTGTCGTTTCTTGCCTCTAAGTCTTAGTGGGTTACATGAGGAAATTGCCTTTTTGTGCATTGCATTCATACAAATCGGCACTAATAGTTTATGAATCCCAAAAAATCATCACCATATGTGTATTAGGTTCCATTAAGCATAAGGAAACGCAATTTGTGAAATTTATGAGAAGCTATAGCTTGTCATAAATTTCACAAATTGCATTTTGTCTCTCAATACATTAGTGTTGCCTCAGCTGAAGTATTTAAGAACCAACTAGTGATTCTGGAAGATTGTATTGAATTCTAGCATTTTCTTGTTCTAGATGCAAGATTACATTGTACATTCGAGGAGACTTCACAATGCGGATTCACAGATGACCCTAGTGGTTACAATTGGGTACTGGCAACGACCAATGGACTGGTTGGTTTAGGCCCACAGAGTGGTGATCATACTTATGGGACACCATCAGGTAGGACTGACTTTGCACAACAGACAGCGATGTATGATTCCCACACACATGTATGCATGCACATATGCACATGTATGCATGCATTGGCATACATGCATGTGCATACATGTACGCGAGTGTATATATGTCCTGGTTGCATATATCAACCACAGACTGGCAGGCCTACTGTTGTCTCAAACAGTGAAACAAATCATCCCTAAATAAGTAGTGTTGTGGTCTAAATCGTATCTGACCCATACCCACCCACCCCACCTACAGCCACCCACCCCTACCAACACACCAATAATGTTTTTATGCTGAAGCCAGCCAAAACCTTAGTGACCTTGTAGGCACATACGTGTAGTGACCTTGAGGAATGTCCATTTTCAGGATAAGATATCAAAATTTTACCACTGGAATTACTTGCCCAATTACCGAGCCAGTCATTCCAGTGGTAAATCTTTGAAAATTGTCTGCCATTGACCTGCAAATCGACATTCAATATGCAAATATTTAAGTTTTTTGAACAAATTTGGGTATTAAAGTGTTAAACTTGCGATTTCCAAATACTTGGTTCTGTGGTTAGCTGGCTAATGGAAGGATCCATTTCGCTCCCTTGTTCTAAAAAGATAATGTTGTAACCAAAATGACATATGTCCATCATGAAACTGGAAAAGTCTACCAATTATATGTCTTTGGTGAATTTAGCATTTAATAAACATTCTGTTGACGATTTTTAAACCTAATTTGACTGGGAGCTTTTTTTGCTGTGCTCAGATGTTACAGGGTTATGCACTGTTGAAAGCTGTCTATGACAGCGCCAACTTTCAGTGGTTTCAATTTGTGTAAAGAATATTTCTAAATCTTTTAATGTGATAACTATATGAACTAATATGAAGTAGTTTAATATTTCAGGGCATTTTTGGTGCTTTGGGCCGACAACTCGACATGAAATCTCGATTGCACGCCTGATCTCTCCGGTTCTAACTGCAACAGATGCATCCATGATCGTATTCTGGTACTATGTTACTGAAGTGAGACCTAATATTTTGACAGTATTTTGGAAAGAGTCTGAAACAAATTATCACGTCTTATGGAGCCTTGAAGGTAATATTAAATCATGTGCCTCTTTCTTTAAATAGTACGATGCCAATATAGGAGGTATCCATATTTTGAAAGTTTTTCGAAAGAGTCTGAAACAAATTATCACGTCATATGATGGGGTGGGTGGGGGTGGTGTGAAGAAATTATTCACCTTCCAGTCACAAGTGGTCCTTAGTTCTTCAAAGAAACATTAAAAGATTTAGTCTAACGTTTAACCCTTTTATGACGAAGACGGCCAAAACTGTCCTCTCTATTGGTCTTGGTGAATGGCCCTTTGCAGGCCAACCAAGCCAGCCATTCCAGTGGTATATTTTCAAAAATAGTCTTCTCTTGGGCTAAAATAAACATTCAATAAGGGAATAATTTGATTTTCTTGACCAAATTTAGTCATTAAAGGCTGTATAACACTTCTGCATCTGGAAGCATTGAAAGCATGCAACTGTGACGAGAACCGAATGTGTAATCATAAATAATTAACCACAGTGCGTTATGCATTGCTGAAAAAGGAAGCGATGCCGTCTCGAATTCACCTTATAATGTCTACTTAACCCTACTAGTATTTAAGCTGGTCAAAATGGCTTCTCCTCTGGTCATGACAGATGTCTATTTGCAGAACAAGAGAAAACTATTTTTGAAGACTTAAGACTGGAATTACTAGTTCGATAACTGAGCCAGTCATTCTAGTGATAAAGTTTCAAAAATCGCATTCTCTAGGTCCGTATGTGGACGTTTTCTATAACAAAAATTATTTAAAAATAAATTTGATGGTTAAAAGGTTAGCGACTACAACTGGTTGATACAATTCATAATGCCTGATTTTCAATATGTATATATTATCTCCTTACAGGACGCCGGGGCGATGCCTGGTACCCAGCAACTGTTTACTTACCAAGTTACCGTACGAATTTCCAAATCGTGTTCGAAGCCAGGCGCGATGCCTCAGTATTTGGAAATATTGCTGTCGACGATATTCATTTTATTTATACAACAGCACCAAAGACTGGTAAGTATTAAATAGTCTATAGCACCGCCTATCAGTGGGTGAGAGACAGAGAGACAGGGAGGGAGGGAGGGAGGGAGGGAGAGAGGGAGGGAGGGAGGGAGGGAGGGAGGGAGGGAGATAGAGAGAGAGAGAGAGAGGGAGGAGAGAGAGAGAGAGAGAGAGAGAGAGAGAGAGAGGGAGGGAGGGAGGGAGGGAGGCGGGGAGGGAGGGAGATAGCGAGCCGAGAATCTTTCACACATTTACCGTTTTAAGTTTCTATAGATAGGTCATTTGACATGTCATTGGAAAGGTAAGAATCTCACCAAAAGGACTTTTCTAGTCTCTCCATCTATCATATGACGTCATAATCAGCTATGGGTCATGTAGTCTGACTAATAATAAATGACATCATGAATGACGTGGATAAGTTCGTCAAGAATGCTGACGAACTAAGCGTTGTTGTACGAATTGTATGTCTACTATTCAATAAATATGTTGTTGAACATTTTGAAACTAATGTAACTGGGCGATGTGGCTGCCATAGGCATCAACAGCACCGAGTCACATTAGTTTCAAAATAATCAAAAGCTCACCTGTATAGTTTTCTGGAAATTGATAGTCAGGGAGTTCTGGGATCGATCGATCCCAGCACGAGCGAGGTGTGGGTGGAGCTTAGCTAGAGATGAGCGAGGCATAGCTAAAACTGGATTCGTCCATTGAATGGTAGATGCGAGGTTACAGTAATAATACGACAGCCTTCAAGATCGCCCTCCCACTCTCTCTCTCTCTCTCTCTCTCTCTCTCTCTCTCTCTCTCTCTCTTTCTCTCTCTCTCTCGCTCTCTTTCTCTGCACGACAGCAAGCACCTTGGTATAATTCAGACCTCACATCGGCCAAAAAGACGTGTAGACAATATGAGAGAAAATGGAGGAGAACTCGTTCGATGACTGATAGGTTGGCTTTTCAGTCTCAGAGAACATGTGTCGTAAATCTGTTCCATAAAGCAAAGTCAGACTATTATTCAAATCTGATATCAGCTACAGCAGATCAGAAAGAACTATTTAAGGTGATAGATGAGCTTCTTCATAGGAAAGCAAAACCCAAACTGCCGAAACATAGTGACACTGCTACCTTAGCGAACACGTTCAACACATTCTTCTCTGAGAAGATTGCCACCATTCGCAAAAACCTTGACAGCGTACCCCCTGTTGCAGTGCACGACGAAGAACTATACCATCCACCGGATCTAGAAATTTTCCGTCCAACAACCGAGGAGGAAATCTCTAAAATCATTATGTCCTCGCCAAGCAAGACTTGTTCGCTCGATCCGATACCAACTACAATAGTTAAGCATCATCTTCAAATCCTTGCACCGATAATCACAAAAATCGTGAATGTGTCCTTAGCTGATGGAGTTTTTCCATCTCTCATGAAAAATGCCTTAGTGACCCCGTTGCTAAAAAAAGTCATCATTGGACTCGGATACCCGTAATAATTACCGACCAGTTTCCAACCTTTCATTCTTGTCTAAGCAGATCGTATATCTAAGCATATGCAGCAGAACCAACTGGTTGAAAAATTTCAGTCAGCCGATAGAGAGCACCATGGAACAGAGACCGCCATGGTCAGGGTCTAGAATGACATTCTGCGCGCATTAGACAATCACAATGCAGTGTTCCTAGTTTTACTCGATCTCTCTGCCGCGTTCGATACGATCGATCATGAAATTTTAATCACGCGATTGAACAAAAGCATAGGCATAACTGGAACGGCCTTATCATGGGTAAGGTCCTACCTCACAGACAGACACCAAGCTGTGACTATCTCCAACTCCTCCAGCGCTAGTGTCCTGTTAGAGTACGGTGTACCGCAAGGCTCAGTTCTCGGTCCGAAGTTTTTCACTGTGTACTCGGCACCTATTGTAAACATTGCGAAACAACATAATCTCCAGACCCACATGTATGCGGATGATACGCAGCTTTACCTGACATTCCAACCCAACGTGCACACAAACGAGACCATGGCTCTTGAACAAGTATGGAATTGTGTTGCAGACATTAGTCAGTGGATGACATTTAACAAGCTTAAACTAAATCCAGACAAAACCGAGTTCCTCGTGATATCGACAAAACATCAACGTAGTAAGGTTCATACTACCGAAGTCCAACTAGTAAACAGTCTGATTAGGGCAAATCCATCGGCCAGAAATTTAGGTGTAATATTTGATCAGTTTATGGATATGCATGCGCAGGTAACATCTATTTGCAAAGCGGCATATTACCATCTAAGAAACATTAATTCAATAAGAACTGTTTTAACACATCAAACAACAGAAACGCTTATCCATGCATTTATAACATCACGTCTGGATAATGGTAACTGCCTACCATATGGTATAACGACAAAGACACTGAACAAGTTACAACAGGTTCAAAATTCTGCAGCCCGTGTCCTGATGAAGATCAAGAAACGTGATCACATAACCCCTGTATTGAAACACCTCCACTGGCTACCTGTCCGTCAACGAATTGACTTCAAACTTATCCTCCTAACATGGAAATGCATGCACGATGAAGCTCCAGAATACATGAAGGATCTCATTATCCCCCACCATCCGCACCGTGCTCTTCGCTCTACAGATCAACACCAGCTAAACATTCCACGATCCAATCTGAAGTCATGTGGAGACAGAGCTTTCAGCATCGCCGCGCCAAAACTTTGGAATACCCTACCACTGGATATTAAAACGATAAGCTCTAGGGAGAAATTTAAAGAAAGACTAAAAACACATATGTACCGAAGCGCATTTGAAACTTAGTTAAATTGATAACTGGCGCTATACAAATGCTGTACTATTATTATTATTATTATTATTATTATTATTATTATTATTATTATTATTATTATTATTATTATTATTATTATTACTTGCTAGCCTGCATCGGCATTAGCGGGAATCTAATTATGCAATCATCATGTCCCTGATATGTTTGTAAGGAGTATAGCATGACGCATTGCTGATAACACAGGCTATTGGGCCAGTACTGGACAAATACTGGCTCAGTAGCCTGCATTATCAGTGATATATCTTTCTCAAATAATGAAACGGGTTCTGTATCTGAAATCGATAATCATGGATCCATCGAAAATTTAAAGTTCTCATACTGAAATATCCACCTAGTTCTATTATATGAAGATAGGCACAGACTGTCGCAAATCGCAACTTTATGGAACACCAGGTTTATTGTCTTGAAGAGCTTCAATCGTCTTAAAAATCCAGAAATAACTTAAGGAAACATTACATTAACATAAAGAACATTTATGTGCGAACACTTGTTAAAATAAAGGAGGAATCCAGTTTTTGCTATTCCCCGCCCATCTCTAGCTAAGCTCCACCCATACTATGACTGTGTTGGGAGCAATCGAACCCTGCACTCTCTGAATCCCAATTTCTAGAAAACTATATAGGTACGCTGTTGAATATTTTGAAACTAATTTGATTGGGTGTACTGGGCCAAATTAGTTACAAAATATTCAACAAAATATTTATTAAATAGTAAAGACATACAATGCATGCAACAACGCTCAGTACGTCATCAATTAAGCGTCTATGAGGAACTTATCTACACCATTCATGGCATAATTGATTATGACGTCATCATACACGTCATGTAGTGGATTATGACATAATATGATTGATGGGTAAACTGGAATCCTATATTAAAATTAATCATAAAAGGTACTATCTTCGACTTTTGCTATTATTATTAACAGACTAACACAGCTACCTCTTTATTTAAAAATAAATAACGTTTGTCTTAAATGCTACTACCTTTGAATTTTGTTTACTCTATCTCCGAATACGTACACAAATTCACATAAATTTAGTTTTTAATCATTCCTAGTGTCTATCTATATAATAAACTATTGCTGCTATGCAGACCATATAATTAAATTATTGCTGATAATGATGATATTTGTGGCAGCAGCTTCTTTCATCAAACCTTTTCGAATGAACATAGGTCTATGCAATATTCTCTTTTATCAGAAGTTGGTAAATGCACCTTTGAGTTGGGAAAATGCACGTGGACAGATCACAGAACTGATGATTTTGATTGGACATTAGGCAGAGGCGACACGCTGCGACAAGGAGACACTTCTCGTCCCTCTGTCGACTATACACTAAAAAATAGTACTGGTAAGTTCACGTGCCAGTCATATGTCCGCCACAGACCATGTGCCATTTATGTCTCATGAGATCTCCTTAGCTACGAGATTGAGTGAATTATTTTAGGCAGGATACCACTCCTATCTGTTTTAGATTGGTCGATGTGCTTATAAATGTAAGCCGTTGAGAGTGATGATAGGGTCACATGAAACATTACTTTCAATATTTTAGGGATAATATCGTTGTTCAAGGCAAAAACCGGAACTGTCCCAGGGTGGGATAGGAAATGCTATGAATATAATACAATCCAAAGAGCACAAAATCTACTGAAATCGCTTTGGGTGTGGTGGAGGATGGGAGTGGCCGAAGAGAAATTAGTCATTCATTTGTATCTCACAACTAGCATAAGCTAGTCTGTTGATCAGTCAGTGTAGCGTTGTGATACCTGGTCGTGTTGGTGAACCAGAGTGCTTTGATTTGGCCCATGGCAGGAACAGCTCCCAGTCAAATTAGTTTCAAAATATTCAATAATGTGTTTATTAAGTTGTTAATTCACCGAAGACATACAATTTATACACTGTGAAGTTTCGCAACAGACATTTCAAATTTGGTTATATACTAAATTACGTCATGTTGATTGTGACATCAGGTAGCCGGTGATGTAATTGATTATGGCGTCAGATACACGAGTGGCAAATCCGATCCCGCCATTGTGTATTGACGTCATAATCAATTACATCGCATATAGTTTGACTTTACAATGATAATGGACCTTTCCATTTTTAGCTATGGCCCGCCCATCACCAGCTAAGCTCCACCCATACCTCGCCGTGTTGGGATTGATCGATCCCAGAATGCCCTAGCTATAAATTTCCTGAAAGCTATACAGGGAACCTGTTGAATATTTTGTAACTAATTTGACTGGGTGCTCTTGCTGCCTATGGCAGCAACAGCGCCCAGTTAAATTAGTTTCAAAATATTCAACAAAATATTTATTAAATAGCAAAAGCAAACAATTTGTACAACAACGCATAGACCGTCTTCAAATATGCGTTCGTGACGTACTTATCGACGTCATTCATTATGATGTCATTCTACACAGCACGCAGTTCATTATGACGTCATATGATGGGTGGGTACTCTGGAAAGGTGAGTTGACAGACAATACTCCTGCATGAAGCTGCAGTCTAAGTCGGACAAGTGTACGAATTGTATGTCTTTGATGGATTTATTATTTTTTAAATATTCTTTGAAACTACTTTGACTTGGCGTTGCTGCTGCCACAGGCAGGACCAACATCCAGTCAAATTAGTTTCAAAATCTTCAACAGCTTACCTTGATATTGTGATTCTGGTATGTCAGGGTTTCGACCAATCTCAAAACGGGCAAAACATGGATGGAGCTTATCTAGAAATGTGCAGAGCTTAGCTACAAATAGGCGGTATTTAGCTAGAAATGGGTGGGGGCTTAGCTAGGTATGGATACTTCTCTTATCCACTTTTCTTTGGTAAACACACTCTCAACACAGAAAAGTAAATTCAAAAACTACTTTACAATTTAATACATATTCTGTTGAATATTTTGAATCGGATTTAGCTGCAATAGCAACCAGTCAAACTAGTTTCAAATTATTCAAAAGCTTACCCGTAGGACTATAGTTATCTTAATGTTGAGATTATGGGGGGGGGGGGGGGCCTTTTCCGTGAGGATTAACCGTCTCAATTATTTTTAAATCATGTGTTTTAGGAACATACTTATTCCTGAACCCATTAGCTGCAGCAAGTGGACAGCGAGCCTTGCTGGAGAGTGAAACTCTGAGATCCACTTATCGCCGCTGCCTCAGCTTCTCCTATCTTATCACCGGTAACAACATTGACACACTCCGAGTGTGGAGGAAGGCACAGGGAACGTCTATATATCAGGATGGCATCCCGCTCTGGGAGCTGAGTGGAAGTACAGGAAATAGCTGGGCACGAGCGACTGTTACAATTCCCTTGGAGGATGGCGCTCCGACGACACGTTCATTTATGGTTTGTATTCAGTATATATTGTCTAGCAAGTCTACATTGGATGTGTACGTAGGCCTACTTTTGAGGCCAACTGATGACGGGACGCCCCTTTGCGCTATTCCTGCATAGGGCCTACGTATCGCTTAAACGCATCTTTATAGTTGTATTTTCTATAAACATACACATTGTAACTCTGGCTTATGTGTAACCCACACGGGGACTACGATGGACTCGCTAGGCTCAGCCAGTAGTGGCTGAGCCTAGCGAGTCCATCGTGGCCCCTGTGTCAACTAGCTTGTGCAGGGCTGGGCAGATGTGCACCTGTGTTTAAATGGTAGCCATACGTGAATCCTAGATATGGCTAGTCAGTCAGTGGTAGGGTTTGACTTCCAATGTTACTATGCGTTCACTAGTTTTTCATTTAAACACTAATGTAGGATTTCGGTTTATCCATCAATCATATGACGTCATAATCAATTACGTGACATGTAGGATGATGGCATAATCATTTACGTCATGAATGACATAGATAAGTTCATCAGGAACGTGTATTTCGGACTAAGCGTTGTTGTACGAATTGTAGGTCTCTACTATTTAATAAACATAGACAACAACAGCACCCAGTCAAATCTTATCTGCATAGTTTTCTGGAAGTTGAAATTCGGAGAGTACAGGTAGGCCTATCGATCGTTCCCAACATGTGAAAACATGGGTGGAGCTTAGCTAGAGATGGGCGGGGCACAGCTAAAACTCGATTCCTCCATTGCTCAAAATCAGAATTGGTCAGAGCAATATATACAGAGGCAATGTGATACTGATAACGCAGCATTGACCCTGAAAATAGGCTCTCAATGGAATCAAATGTATTATTCAAAAAAATATTAACGTGTAGAAATATATAGATAGAACACATAATTAATGGTCACTATTTTGACAAATTCATTTAACACCCTAAAGGTTAATAGAGAAACTAGTAAGTGTTTTTTTCTTTACTATGGATATTGTTAGATAATGTAAAGCCATGTTGCTAAGATCCTACCGCCCCCCACCCCCACCCCAATGGGCCTTTCCAGTTTTAGCTCTGCGCCGCCCATCCCTAGTTAAACTCCAGCCACACCTCGCTCGTGTTGACTGACTATCAATTTCCAGAGAACTATACAGGTAAGTACCGTAAGCTGTTGGATATTTTGAAACTAATTTGACTGGGTGCTGTTGCTGCCCATGGCAGCAACAGCGCCCAGTCAAATTAGTTTCAAAATATTCAACAGCATGTTTATTAAATAGTCGAGACATACAATTCGTACAACGAATCGGACTATTAAGAGTTAAAGACGAGCCTAATACTCATTTATGATGTAATCATTATGACGTCATCCCACGCACCGCTTATCTGATTATGACGTCTTATGACCTCATAACTCTGGAAAGGTCCATTCTTTTACATTATCTGTGGACTAGTAGTACATGGTCAGAACAGACTTTGATTACAATAATGAGATCCCCAGAATGTGCTCATCTCATATTAGAACGATGATTACGTTTTATGTGCAGGTTGTATTCGAGGGAATTCGTGGCCAGGACACTAGTGGAAGCATAGCTATCGATGATATAGACTTCAGCACTGCTTTTACCGAAACAACCTGCGCTTGTGAGTATTTCTTTATTCATCTACACCCCTGCTAGTGCAGGTTACTGGGGCAGTACTAGGCCAATAGCTGGCTGTATTGGCCCGGTGGCTGTATTGGCCCAGGAACCAGCGTTATCAGATACACATGTATTCCTTAACAATTATTGTGTTGTGTGGAAAAACTACAAACATAAGTTGAATAGGCCCGGAGGAAAAAAGAACATTTTTGGCTCAACTACGTGCACACTATGTCCCTTGTGCCATTTATTTCAGCTTTTAGCTCACCTGGCCCAGTGAGCTTATGCCGTGGCGACCGTCCGTCCGTCCATCGTCCGTCAGCGTTTGCTTTAAAACATGATGGACTACTCCTCAGTAACCACTTGGCCGGTTTCAACCAAATTTGGCTGGAAGGACCCTATGGTCGTAGACTCCAGGACTTCTATTCGGAATTTTGATTCATCAATTTATTTGGCTGAAAATGTTAGATTTTATGCCAAATGTACCCGAAATTGTCAAATTGCTTCTTCTCCTTACCATTCTCAACGATTTCAACCAAATTTGGCTGAACGGCGCCTGCCGTCATGGGCTCAAGAACTTCCATACAGAATTTTGATTCATCAATTTTTGGGGGTGAAATCGTAGATTTTATTTTAAATATACTGGAAATTGTCAAATTGCTTCTTACCATCTTGACCAGTTTTAAACAAATTTGGCTGCAATGATCCTATGGCCATAAGCTGTAGAAATTACATTCAGAATTTTGATTGATAAGTATTTTGGGTGAAAATCTTATATTTTATGAAAAATTTACCAGGAATTGTCAAACGCTGCTCCTCGTTAGTTGCTTGACATATTTCAAACAAATTTGGCTAGAGATACCCTATCATCATAGACTCTAGAAGTTCTATTCAGAATTTTGATTGGTCAATTTTTTGGGTGGCCATCTTGGATTTTCCGAAAATTATCGATCAAATGGTTCAAATGCTAATGGTCCAGGTGAGCGCCACAGGCTCTTGGGCCTCTTGTTTAGTAATTATCTTAGGCACAGTTAGACTCACTGGCACGTTCCTCTCCGTGCCGGATATAGGGCTCTGGTCAGCCATGGGACATGCTCACGAGTCATAAGTTATAATTATTTATACTACCATAGTAATTTGCTCGATAACTTTCTCTCTCCATTTCTAGAGTGGATCAGCCGCTTGCCATTAAATGTTTCATATTGCTATCTTCTAAAGTGCACACATTGTGATAGAAAATCGCCAATCAGCTAAATTGTGTTTAAACTCCTCATCTGCCCTCAAACTCGTTAGCCATCTTTTCGCACAGCTATCCGCTACTTGAAACAAGCTCAGTAAAGACGCAGCTCACTTGGAATAACTTCTATCACAGGCCTTTGAATTTTCGTCCATCCATCCCTCTACCACATATTCCCCCTACTAGTACTATATATATAAATATACACAAGGTGTGAAACCTTCTTCTGTGGGCACCATTGTCAGGAAGCTGATTGGTTGGTTTGTTGTCAAACTCCGCTGGCATCACGTTTCTGACTACAAACCACTACAAACCAACCAATCAGCTTTCTGACAATGGTGCCCACAGATGAAGGTTTCATACCTTGTGTATATTATATATAGTAGGAGGGATATGTGGTAGAGGGATGGATGGACGAAAATTCAAAGGCCTGTGCCTAGAGTTAGATATATATAGTAGTATATGAAATATGCTAATAATATGAAATAGGCGGGTAAACTTCATATGCCTGTGCTTCTATTTACTCACACCACCACCGTTAGATAGAAATAACGTAGCGAGTTGAATTGTTGAACTATTTACCGATATGGAAATAAAGAATCTTGAATCTTGAATCTTGATATCCCCTACTACGTGTATATATACCTACTATATATAATATACACAATATATATAGTGTATATATTATATATAGTGGGTATATATACATGTAGTAGGGGGATATGTGGTAGTGACATGGATGGACGAAAATTCAAAGGCCTGCGTGTACCAACCGAGCCAATACGTCATAAGCGTACAGATCCATACACTAGGGGAGACAACCGCCGATATTTCCTTTTCGCCAAATCACATCAGGGCCGATAACTCAGGAGGTTGTTCACGTGATCATGCTTTGTCACGTGATTGTTCAAGATGTCGGGCCGAAGTTTTACATTCAAATTTGAATAAGAAAGCACGAAACAACAGAGTTGAAAAGTGTTATCCCGATTTTTTACGTAATTATCAACAGAGAGAATTAACTTTATTAAGTACGAAGTACGACTAACCAGAAGAGTAAAAACACGAACTACAGCAATTAGGCTAAGTAAATCTTTCACGACTGATACATTAGTAAAAAAAAAAGATTAAAATTTAAAATAAATTCTTGTTCCAAAGTTCACACGGAGACTACGAACAGGGACTACGATGAGAATAGCGAGTCCATCGTAGTCCCCATGTGGACTGCCACAAGTTAGAAACGGTTGCTAACAATCAATTGGCACACAACGTTGACCTTTTGACCCCATGCCTACCCTCAGTTTGACCCATAGGGCAGGCACTTTTAGTGTGACGTCGTACCATTTCCTATATATCCTCCAGTAAGGTGTTTTCGAGGGTCATGTGATTTCGACTGTACATACTTTTTATGTTCTCACGTGCACATCGCTTAGGTGATGTCAACACATCAGGTGTCTTTAAATAGATACAGTGTTTAACACCACAAGTGTCAACTGTCAATTTTAAAAAGATGCGTGTAGAGCAAGTGATTATTTTATGCATTTTGATGTCAGCATAGTGAAAAACATGTATTTTCACTATCACTTTTTTGAACCATGATAATAATACCGATAACTCATAAGGAATGAAAAAATCAATCCAGTTTTTGCGTCCAACGACATCTGCCAGTTTCTGTCCTCTACTAACTATAGTATAGCAGATCCGTTGCCATGTAGCAATAATTTACTTCTCCCAAAGCATGAAACTGGCATGGGGTGTGTATGTAGTTTTCAGATCTAGATTGACACTAGTTTTACATACAGTATAAATTTCAATAATTTTTTCTATTTTCCAGTAGGCTAAACATTTTCAATACCACATTTATCAATTTCCAAAAGAAAAACTGAAAGATTTTAACTTTTTAAATGTTTTGGCTGAAATTTGCTGCTACATTTATACGGTTGTCACAAAAAGTGAAATATAACCCGATCTGGATTTACAACTATAAATTAAGTTCTGTCTTTGTATCAGACCCGTTTATGGCATTATTGTTGGTGACAGACTCCTTTGCTCAGATCATAAAGATCATATCAATTCACTGCCTAACTAGAGTTGAAATTACGGGATTACATCACCCCCGAAAAGACATGACGCAATACTGAGGTTGCCCAGGTTCTGGATATTTATAAGCAGTAAGTTTATTTTAAGGTTTATTTTTTATTTTTATGCATGTTTTATTTCAGTGAATGGTTGCTAGTTACGAAATTGACAAAATATGTGCTAAAGGTGCCTGTGGTTTGATCGAAAAGCAAAATAATTACTTTTAATGTAGTCTGCTAATAATGGGCTTCAAATTCAAAATGATATACCTTTGGAAAAATTGTGTTTTAACCCCACTTCCACCACCTGGTCATGCTCCTAGTGGGTAGGGGCATGTGTGTGTGTGTGTGTGTGTGTGTGCATGCGTGGTTGTGTGTGTGCATGCGTGCGTGCATGTGGTTGTGTGCATGTACATGCGCGGGCATGTGTGCGCATTCTAAAATCTTACAAATGTTAAGGACATCCCTGCTCATATGTGTAACCATCCCCAAAGTTTCAAGTTTCTATCTGAAAACGTGTCCAAGGAGTCCAACTTGTAACTGTAACTGACTGTAACTTAGTTACATTTTTCATGTAACTGAAGTAACTTGTAACTGAAGAATCTTTTCAGCTACAGTAACTGAAATGTAACCATACATTGCAAAAGTAACTGAAATTTCAGTTACTTTTCAGTTGCATTTCAAACTTTTCTAACAAATTTATTATGATTTCCTTATTCTCCTTCGATCAATACTCACCATTCTGTTACTTTCTGATACACAGCTGGCCCTGACAGCTGGCTCTAGGACTATAGACTTAGAAAGCTTTACCGACTCCTTGGAACCGGGTACTCGGCTCCCAACTGCCGAGTACCCGTCTACCATAGAGCTCATTCTTGTTTGCATAGCGACAAGAGCTGTCCACATTTTTTTTGCAGGAGAAAGATTAAAGTTTTTTGAAAAGAAATCTAAGTCTTTTATACTGTGATTTGATAGTTTGTGCGTTCTTGAAAGGATCTAACTGGATAAAATGGAGAATACCGCCAATGATGACCAGGTTGTATTATTCCTTATTATCCATAGTTAAAAGACTTAGGTCTCTAAATTTCGTTGTGTCGCATGTCCCAATTTCTGAGCCCATAGAATCTTGAACGTGTGCTAACAACGTGATATGCCAGACGATCGCCTTCTTTAAATCCCAACAGGCGATCGGCAGATATGAAAATAGGTGTTTGCTACGGTATTTCTAACACGAATATCGGCTGACGGCGTTCTCCGTAGGGTCCGAGCGGGTGACGTCACACCCGTGATGCTCGGATGTTTATGTGAAGAAAATTTTTTTCATTAATTCGCGCATCTTGTTCTGGGTGCTGCGTACTAAAAATGGTACCAGAAAACTTTGGAATGGTCAAGTTTACGTGTGATCACGATCTGTTTGCAATGATCGGTGGTGTCAAAATTCTTGAGTGATGCGTGGTCTGCAGTTTTACCGTGTGCTACAGCAGTTTGTTTACATTTTGTTGTTTCTTCACATATCGTGTCGGCTTTCGTTATGAGTATAATTTATATTGATTGGTAAATATACCCCGAATGCTATGCGATATGATTCCTGGTTCCGTTATACATCCTGGAGGATCAATTTATGGGTGTATTTATGCCCGCTTCGTTCTTGTCGTCATAATCAATGCGATCTTTGCTGTAACGTTGCGGGGTGGGGTGCGGGAGGGTTTGCAGTTAATTTATGGTCAAATTATTTGAAAATTAATTGTCTGCCTTCCACTTTTGTTTCGTTCCGCTGGCTTATTGTAGGTTTGGTTTATAGGCCAGGCCATCCCCGCCATCATGTGTCGATTGCCACATATCGTACGGGTTCTATACAAGGACCATGTCTGTTTCCACTGTACTAAGTGTAGTCTTGACAGTAGGTGTAACGTTTGCGCGGTGTGGTCGGTCGATATGATGCTTAAGTTCCTTGCCAGAAGGACTTGGCAGGGTCTGACGCCGGCGTGGTTTGGTCCGGCTAGGCAAGGTGTCTTGCATAGCGTTCTGCCCACACTGATGTCATCCTTGCTGCCAAAAGTTGTAGGGCAGTCTCTCACCATGTTTGATTCGGACCCTGTCCTTGGACAGGGTTCTGGACTGGACACCGAGGGAGCCGTTTCGTACGGCCCCCTGGCAGTCCCGTCGGGCTCCGGCCTGATGGGTTCTGTCTCTCTGCGGCCACCTCCGGGTGGTCCAGTAGCGGTGGCCGGTCCGTCAGGCATGGGAGCCGTCCACGGTTTTCCTTGTCTAGTGACGACTCTTAGGGGTCTGAAGATGAGGAGGCCGAGGAGGAGAGTGTGCTGCGGCCTGTGAGGCCGCGGGTGGAGAGCATGGAAGTTGATTCCGTCCCGATGGAACCCGACCTCCATCTGTCTGGCCTGGCGCAAGCCAGGGCAGCGGCTCCGCCCGTGGTTGAGGCCACTCCGGTACCGGGCACCGGTCCCGTGATGGTTGGTTTGCTGCCAACCGCCACGGTGACGGGTGTGGCTGGCCAGGCATGGTACTCACCTATCTCGCCTGGTCTGGCGGTCAGACATGGGGTGCCGTTGGCGCCCGTGTTTGGCCACAGTTCCTTAACCGCTACGGGTCCGCACGGTTTCCGTGCAGGCCTACTCCATGGACTGGTGTGTTCCATGGGGTGGCAGCGGAACTGTACGGTACCGGAGTTCCTGGCATATCAGCAATGGCTCCTAGCTGGGAGGCCGTTGCTGGTAGGGCCGTGAACATGTCAACGGGTGATGTGTTCACGGGAGTGTCCTCCTCGGAGACGGATTGGTCTGAGGCTCTGGCTTGGCTAGCCAGGGTGGACCCGTCTGTGGTTTCGACCACGGCCGAGGAGGATGTACCCCGTCCATCGGTGCATCGATTAGGACGGGGATCTTGCCCGCAGCCGTGAGCCAGTCTGTTGGACTGGATCCATGGTTTATGGTGTTGCTTGATACTATGTATAGCAAACAACGCATGAACAAGGGCCAGCTTCTTGCGGCCTCCATGGAGGTGCGGGCGAGGGGTCGTATTCCACGAGAATGACCGCTGGGTACTGGGTGTTCAGAGTGCTTGAGCGGGTGGCCCCGGTCCGGCACTTGTGGACAAGTCCCAGGCACACCAGGATGTCCCTATGCGATGTGGGTGTGAGGGCAGCTATGAATGCTGTCAACCAATCATATCGCCTTCTTCAGTCGGTGTGGGCTGAAGCGGGGCAGGCCACCCTGTGCCACCTGTGGCGCTTTCGTGCGTCAATGACGGCTTGGTGCTGTCTATGGACGCACTGGCAAGGGTGCAGGTGCGTGTGACAAAGTCCAGGAGGCAAATGGTTCTTGACCATATGCATCCGGCTACGGCAGTCAGGGAGCGTTTTCTTGGGACACCCTTGACAGGGCCTAGCATCTTAGGTGGCCAGGCGCGGGCCATCCTAGAGGACACTGCCAGCATTGCGCAGAATCGGTTGGCGGTAGGCCTACAGCTGGAGCGAGTGCGGCAAGCGCACGCTTGCCGCACTAGGGGCTGTAGGGAAACCGTTAGCTGTCCAACTTTCGAAGACGCAGAAGAAGCAGAAAGGCAAGGCGAAAGCTAAGCCTACTGCGACTTCTGCTTCGTCTGGATTTTCTCAGCCGCCGCGGGCTAAGAAAGCCAGGAAGGTTGTGGAGGCCCCTACCCTCCCCACTGTTGCTCATGATCGCCCTAGAGGCGGGAAGGGCAGGGGGAGGGGTAAGGGTAAGTCCTCTAAGGGCGGAAAGAAGGGAGAGGATCGTACCTGAGGGTACGAGGGCTCCCTTCATATCCGCCTGGAGCGCACCTGTGCGACAGGAACAGCGGTGCCAGTTATACCTGCCGAGCCAAGACGGAAATGGTTCTCTCTCTCTCTCTCGTTAAGAAAGGGGGGGGGGGGGGTGGAGCGGACCGCGAGCCGGAAAACCCCGTTAGACGTCGAGGCGTCTATGGTGGGTGGATGGCTCATGCGTTTCGTCGAGGCCTGGCGAGGTGTGACGTCAGACAGTCTGGTCCCAGGATGGTTATCCCAGGGGTACATGCCGGAGTGGTGGGACTTTCCACCGCAGAATCTATCTTTGGCACCTGTCTGGACACCCGTACCACGGGACCCAGACAAGTTAGAAGCCGTTCAAAACGAAGTGTCGGGTTTGCTTCTGAAGGGAGCAATAAACCCAGCGAACCAGAACACTCAGGGCTTCTATTCAATTATGTTCCTTGTCCCCAAGAGCACGGGGGGATGTAGACCCATACTCAATCTCAGGCCATTGAATTGGTTTATCCATACGCCTCGGTTCCAGATGGAAAAACCGAGGTCGGTAATGGCAGGATTGAGGAAGGGAATGTGGTGTGTGTCGATCGATCTGAAAGATGCATATTTCCACATTCCTATGAACCGGAGTTGGCACAGGTTTCTGAGATTTGCGTTTCAGAATCTAGTATGGGAGGTTACTGTTCTCCTGTTTGGCCTGTCGACATCTCCGTGGGTTTTCACAAGAGTGGTCCTTGCAGTGACAGCGTTTCTCAGAGAAGAGAACGTGGCGCTACACACCTACATAGACGACTGGCTGCTCAAAGCAGACTCTGCAGCCAGGTTGAACGTGGATACTGCTCTGACTCTGAAGTTACTTTCAGATCTAGGCTGGATAGTCAACAAGGAGAAATCCGAGTTGACACCCACTCAACATTTCGTTTATTTGGGGATGCGATTCGATCTCGAGGAGGGCAGGGTTTACCCTCCAGAGCCCACAGTGGTGTCTCTGTTAGCCATCCTCAAGAGTTTTCGAGTGGGAAACCACATTCAGGTGAGGTGGTTTCTTCAGATGCTGGGCATGATGGTCTCCATGGAGCAAGTGATCCCGTACGCTGCTCTAATGCGAAGACCTATCAAGTTGTATCTGATGTCTCTGTGGAAACAGAGAACAGAACCCCTGTCAAAACTGGTGCCAGTTTTGGAGCCGATAATATCGCATCTTGTAGGGTGGAAACAGCGTCAGAATCTCCTAGTAGGGGTTTCGCTGCACCTACCCCACCCCCGGCTGTCCGTGTACATTGATGCATAGCTGGAGGGGTGGGGGGCCTGCCTGGGAGAACACCAGGTCTCGGGCACATGGACTCTCCTGGAGAGTCCGCTGCATATCAATCTGTTGGAAATGATGGCAGTGGAACTGGCGTTGGAAGAGTTTTCTTCCGATGATCAGGGGCAAGGTGATATTGATACGGTCGGACAATTCGACGGTAGTATCATACATAAATCGCCAAGAGGGACCAGGTCACCCACACTGTGTATCAAAGTGTGGCACTTGATTCAATGGTGCAGGAATTACTCGGTTGTTTTGAAAGCAGCTCACATTCCTGGCCGATTGAGCATTCTGGCGGATGCTTTGTCTCGCAGACAGAGAATTCTGCCAACAGAATGGTCCCTCAACCCTCCAGTTCTACGAAGGATCTTCGAGCATTGGGGCAACCCCAACGTGGACTTGTTCGCCACAAGGGGAAATGCTCAAGTAATGACTTATGTCTCGCCGATTCGAGATCCAAATGCCGTCGATACAGACGCTCTGGCGATAAGCTGGAGAGGGATGCACGCTTATGCGTACCCACCCACCATCCTTCTGCCGAAGGTATTGGTGAAGATCAGGGAGGAACCGTGTCTGGTCTTGCTAATAGCGCCGTATTGGCCAAGCAGGGCGTGGTTCACGGATCTGCTAGATCTGCTGGTGGTAAATCCAGTGCAGTTGCCCGAGATTCCGAACATAATCTCCCAGGCCAAGGGACGCTTCCTACACGAGCGTCCTGAAATGTTATTGACTGCGTGGTTGTTGTCAAACAACGTTCCACGTCGGGAGGCTTTTCTCGACAGGCTGCTGATTTCATCGCGGCTGCGAGAAGGAGGCCAACCTTCAAGTCATATAACGACAAGGTTAACGGATTTGCAGACTGGTGTGAGGAAAGGGGATTGTAACTTTCATTCCACTATTCAGCAAATAGCAGACTTTCTCTGTGAGCTGTTCTTTTCAGGACTAGCTCCTATCACAATTGCTGGATACAAGTCAGCTTTGGCATCATTTATCCCTTGTCTTGCCAACAGGGATAGTCCAGAGGTGGCCCAGTTGAGTGTGATGGTGAAGGGAATGAGCAATCTCCGACCGAGACAACCGGTAGTCATTCCAGCCTGGAGTCTATCTTTAGTGCTTAATGTACTGGCCAAGCACCCTTTCGAACCGTTGCGTTCAGCTAGTCTAAATCATTTGACTCTAAAGGCGGTCTTTCTATTGGCAGCTTCCTCAGCTAGAAGGCACAGTGTGATCCATGTACTTTCAGCAGAGAGGGACCGATTATTGTCTCCAGAGAGGGTCTGCGTCTACTGCCAAGAGCAGAGTTTATGTCAAAGATCTCGGTCTTTGAGATATCCCGGCAAACCGATCGTTATACCGAAACTGAGTAGGTTAGATCGTGATGCCAGTGTCTGGTGCCCAGTCCGTGCTTTGACTAAGTACAAAACGGACAGACTCGTTACGGTCGAATGGTAGACATCTGTGGATCTGCCATATGGAGCCATATGGCGCCGCATCCATGGATTCTATCTCTCGTCGGGTATTCGAATGCATTCAGATTACCCATGAGATTACGACTGTGCACCAAGTGCAAGGCAAGGGCACGTTGTTAGAGGAATAGCCGCCTCTTCCGCCCTTGACAATGGTGTTCCGTTTACGGACATCAGGGCTGTCGCACAAGGGCACTGTGAGTCCTCTTTCACGGATTACTATATGAGGGATGTGTCAGACTTCGCCATTCCACTCGCTTTAGCTGTTTTGAGACGATAGCTATATGACCGCACTGCTCTTCTTCCTTTTTTGGCATTTGTAAGAGAGAATTTAGAAGCAGGCTTGGTCGAGCGAGAGGATATCAACCAGTTGTGTCACTGAGGCCGGACAAGTGATTGGTTGGAGGCTCCAGGTCTGAATTCCAAATATCATGAGGTAATTCACGATTGAGAGTGTTTTGTATTATGTCTATATATCATGATCATTCATCTTATATATTCATGCTCATTCCCAGGCTAATATATGCAAAGAGCAGTTAACCCTCTTGGCATATTTGTGTTTCAGGCGAGATACATGTTTGTGAGTTCTCTCCCTTTTCTTAGGAGAAAAAGGGTGGGGGGGGGCAGTGATGCGAATGTGATTCGGTTCCGATAACTTGACGGTCCTTTTAGGTCTCCGTTAGTCAAGTTGTTAAGTCTAAATCTTTCTCCAAGGGGCAAAAGTAGCATTTATGGCTTGCCCCTTCCCACCAGGTTACTGAACAAATCTGGTGTATATCAGAAAGTAACAGAATGGTGAGTATTGATCGAAGGAGAATGCAGGAAATTTCAATTTCCGTTTCTCCGAGATCTAACAATACTCACCATTCTGTTACGGACCCAGCCTCCCAGCCCCACGGAGGCAAGCCATGGATTTCTCTTGTTTGGTGGCTATGCAAACAATATGAGCTCTATGGTAGACGAGTACTCGGCAGTTGGGAGCCGAGTACCCGGTTCCAAGGAGTCGGTAAAGCTTTCTAAGTCTATAGTCCTAGAGCCAGCTGTCAGGGCCAGCTGTGTATCAGAAAGTAACAGAATGGTGAGTATTGTTAGATGTCGGAGAAAGGGAAATTGAAATTTCCTGCAATTTGCAGCATAGCTACTCTTATACATGTACATGTGACACTTCAATATCCCAATTTCAATGTAATCATTCAGCTAAGCTGGTGAATATATTGAAGCTAATTTTACTGGGCCAGTCATTCCAGAGGTGAATTTTCAAATATTAATCTTGCAGCTGCAAAATATATATGCTGGAACAAAGGTTAGATTTTCTTTAGCAATCTTGACCATTAATGGGTTAATTCTATATCTGTATGTGGGATATTTACTGCATGCGATTGTTCTAAAGATATGCTTGCTAGCAATGATAATCTGACTCAATGTTATTGCTACATCAGGCAACAACCACCTTTAATCTAAATCTTATACAGTTGTGACATTAAGCTACCATAGAAACATGGTGTTTACTAAATCATTAGGGAATTAAGTTACATGTACCTTTTAAATCTCAAATTTCCATTTGTAGACCATGAGATTATTTTAGAAAATTTCTCACTGGAATGACTGGCTTGGTTATTGAGCCAGCCATTTCAGTGGTAAAGTTTAAAAAATAGTCTATATATAGATTATGTCCTGTTCTTTATATGCTGTTAATTAGATTAGGCCAGCTTAGGACATTAATTATGCTCAAGCTAAGGTCAATTCACATATGTGTGTTTATAGAGATCAAAGGACAATGCCATTGATAAAAGTCAATATAGCGGAGAAAATTAGGCGTGAGTCTAGACCCTAGCATTGGGAACTAGCATATAAACGCCTTAAATATTACAACACACACACACGAAAATTATAAAGGCTGTGGAATGAAACTAGTGTAGTTGTACTGGAAAGCTGTTGAGTATTTTGAAGCTAACCTGACTTGTAAAAAGCTGGTGCTGCCATATGAAGCAACAGATTTTGAAATTGAAATTAGTCTCAAGTACTCAGCAGATTCACCTTTCCAGAGTATGTACCCACCATATGACGTCATAATCATCTACGCGGTGTGTAGAATGGCATCATAATGGATGACATCATGAATGACGTCGATAAGTACATCACGAACGCATATTTGAAGATGGTCTATGCCTTGTTGTACAAATTGTTTGCTTTTACTATTTAATAAATATTCTGTTGAATATTTTGAAACTAATTTGACTAGGCGCTGTTGCTGCCATAGGCAGTAACAGCACCCAGTCAAATTAGTTACAAAATATTCAACAGCTTCCCTGTATAGTTTTCAGGAAATTGATAGCTAGGGCATTCGGGGATCGATCAATCCAAACACGGCGAGGTGTGGGTGGAGTTTAGCTAGTGATGGGCGGGGCATAGCTAAAAATGGAAAGGTCCATTATCTGATCGGAATGAATGTGTCATTGCAACATATGAATTTCAAAGTAACAAATTATTTTCAAAATGTTTAAATTCTTATTTTCAATAAAGCATACGTCAAAGCTGATGGACATTTTGAAGCTGGAAACTGTTATATTGCCCCATGGTAGATGGCAGATTATTTTATCATAGAAAGCCTGTTGAATATTTTGAAAATGATTTCACTGAAAATGCTGATACCTATAGCAGCAATGCTTTCAGGCAAATTAGTTTCAAAACATTCAACAAATTATTTCTTACAATAAAATTAATGTTTGTTGTCTGGCCTGCAAGGTTGAAAGGGTTAGATGAAGAAATATGTATGCGCATATTTGCAATCGAAGCTTAGTATTTAGGAAACAAGCTGAAAGAAAGTGGTTATTGCATATGGTAGCAACAAAATTCAGTCAAATCAATGATTAAACAATTTTCAGCAGGTATTATATTAGGTTTGATATTTTATATCTGAAATGGATTCATTTCTGTCAGTATATTATTTTAATGGTTATAGTGGTATTTTGTTTCTACAATATATCTTAAATTGGTTAGCTACATTGCACTTTTTATGATGACATTCATGTTCGTATATAGTTTGTGATCAGACAAAGTAACTAATGTAACTGAAATGTAACTTTAGTTACATTATGTAAAATAACTGAAATGTAACTAGTTACATTGATCAACAAATGTAACTGTAACTGACATAGTGCAATGTAACTGTAGCTGTGACTAGTTACATTTAAATGTAACTGACCCCAGGCCTGTCTGAGCTTCAGAACTTCCATTCAGAATTTTATAATGGCCTGATATCAACGAAACTTGGGTTGAACGATTCTATGGTGGTATGGTTCAACACTCAATTGATTACAGGATTGATTGATTGGTTGAATCGTTGATTTCCTGATTTCTTGCTTGATTGATTTCCTGATTGGATGATGGATTGATTGACTGAATCTGCTTTTAAGATCTACTGTTCAAGTGATTGACCAATTATTGGTTGATTTCTTGATTCCTCTATTAAGTGATTGATCGATTATCTGAGCAATCAATCAACTGATTGATTAAGCAATAAATTGGCTGATTGGTTGATTGATCGCTTGATTGACTGTTGGCCAAATAACTGCTCAGCGGTTAGATTGATTAATCTCTTGGAGAAATAACAGATCGATTGACAGCTTATTGGTTGATTGGCTGATATATTGATTAATAGACTGGTTAAGTAGCGGTAATTGATTGCTTGATTGACTAATGGATTATTGATTGATTGGCTGATTGACATATTACTCATCCAATCAATCAATCAATCGGTTGAATAATCAATTTATTACTTTTGTGCCTGGCCGGTTGTTTATTTAATTGCTTGCTAATGCTTGCTTGCTTGATCAACTGGCTGATTGTCAATTAGATGGTAGATTGATCAATCCACTAGTTAAGTAATTGGTTTATTAATTGTTTGATTGATTACTTAATCGTCTAATCACTCACTCAATGAATTGATTGATTAATCAATTCTTTCTTTGGACTGTAATTAGTCGAATGCATATTAGTTTAATTCGATAAATTGCAATGTGCCTGCATGCATACATGCCTAATTATACAACCGATTTATTTCACGTCCAGTTACTGCTGTTAATAAATACTGGAATCTGCGCAGTATCTACCTACTCAGCAATCCCAGTGATTTTGTTCACGTGCATTATCTAGGCTTACTTTTAAGCTGAACCTGAATCTATCTAATATCCTTGTAACAGCTTGCTGTTTCTGTTGTCTTGTTAGATTCAAATTCTAAATCATCCACGTACATATTCACAAAATATTCTCACACATAGAACTGGTGGCTGTAACTTGTCAAATAACGCAAGCTTGCTTAAAAGACTAGAGAGAAACTTTCAGATTCTCGAATTTGTGCGGGAATGTTCATTTGCAGAACAAGACTGTATTTGTTTAAAAGATTTATTAATTAACAAAGAGAGTGATGATGAACAAAGTGAGTGATGATGAACAAAGTTAGTGATAATGATCAAAGTGGGTGATGATGAACAAAGTGAGTGATGCTGAACAAAGTGGGTGATGATGAACAAAGTGAGTGATGATGAACAAAAGAGTGATGATGAACAAAGTGAGTGATGATGAACAAAGAGAGTGATGATGAACAAAGTGAGTGATGATGAACAAAAGAGTGATGATGAACAAAGTGAGTGATGATGAACAAAGTGAGTGATGATGAACAAAGAGAGGGATGGCGGACAAAGAGGGTGATGATGAACAAAGTGAGTGATGATGAACAAAAAAGTGATGATGAACAAATAGAGTGATGATGAACAATGACAGTGATGATGAACAAAGGGAGTGATGATGAAGAAAGTGAGTGATGATGAACAAAGAGAGTGATGATGAACAAAGAGAGTGATGATGAACAAAGCGAGTGATGATGAACACAGATAGTGATGGTGAACAAAGAGAGTGATGATGAACAAAGAGAGTGATGATGAACAAAGTGAGAATGAAACACACGTGTCATGCG
>CM067372.1:148886475-148978459 GCA_034401795.1 Chaetoderma sp. LZ-2023a | reverse complement strand
GTTTCATAGAAATGGAACTAAGTGGTTCAAAAGGCTTATCACCTAGTACTTGAAGCACTAGTGATAAACTCCAAGACGGAATCACAGGAGGATTCCTTGGTCTTAGATTGCCCATGCCTTTAATTAATACATTTAATGTATTTACTTCATCACTTCCCCTCTTAGCCAAGCAAGGAATAACAGACATTAATGCTGACTTATAACCAGCAATAGAGTTAGGCTTGAGGCTATAGGCATCATAGAGGTGACAGAGGAAATCAGCTACTACTTGAATAGATGAATCCATTGGATCAATACATCTTTTTGAGCACCATTCTGCAAATCTGTTGATTTTATAATTATATGCTCTGGAGGTTGACCCCCTCCTGGCTTTGGCCATAAACATGGCTGCTTGCTCAGAAAAGCCCTCCTTAATTCTAGATTCCTTGACAACATCCACGCAGTCAATCTGAACATTGACGGATTGTTGTGAAGGGCCTTGCCCTGGAAGATAATATCGTCCATCAGAGGCAGAGGAACCGGATTGCAGACCAGAAGGTCCAGCAGATCCGTATACCATGATCGGCTTGGCCAATCCAGGGCGATCAGAAGCACTTGGCATTCCTCTTGTCTGATTTTCTG
Organism: Chaetoderma sp. LZ-2023a; assembly: GCA_034401795.1. Taxonomy (NCBI): domain Eukaryota; kingdom Metazoa; phylum Mollusca; class Caudofoveata; order Chaetodermatida; family Chaetodermatidae; genus Chaetoderma; species Chaetoderma sp. LZ-2023a. The sequence goes on along the minus strand of CM067372.1, from coordinate 148,977,838 downwards.
AAGAATTTTTGGAATCAGGATTGCTGGAGGGAATGCGTATGCATACATTCTCCCCCAGCTGATAGCTAACGCATCTGTTGCGAAAGCGCTTGGATCCGGAATCGGAGAGACGTACGTCGTCATCTTCGCATTCTTCTTCGTTGCGAACAAATCGATGTTGGGTTTCCCCCAATGGTCGAACAGACGATCCGCCACACATTGATTTAGTTGCCATTCCGTGGGTAAAACACTCATCCTTCGGCTCAATGAGTCTGCTAGCAGGTTTAACCTTCCCGGAATATGAACTGCTTTCAAGGTAATCTGGTGCTCCAGACACCAACAAAGCAGTTTCCATGTCATCATACAGAGACTGGGCGACTTCGTTCCGCCCTGGCGGTTTATGTAAGTCACAACTGTTGAGTTGTCTGAACGAATAAGAACAATCTTGCCCTGAACTTTCTGTAAGAAATGTTCCAGGCCCAGGACTACTGCTTTTAGCTCCAGTAGATTTATATGTTCCTTCGACTGTTCCAGATTCCAAAGCCCTGATATCGTGTACTCTTCCAGGCAAGCTCCCCAGCCCTCCATCGATGCATCTGTATACACAGTCACCTGAGGGTGGGGAGGGGTTAGCAAAACCCCCGGCAAGAGATTCTCTGTATTCAACCACCATTGCAGGTGGTGAATGAGAGGCGCCAACACTGACACATTCGAGTCCAGCGAACCTGTACTCTGGGTCCATTGTGTCATGAGAAATAACTGGATCGGCCGCCTGCGTAAGGCGGCCTGAGGAATGACTGGTTCCAATGAAACCATCAACCCCAGCATTCTCAAGTAAACCCGTGCCAGGACATGACGACTGTCGCACACTGACTGAATTAATGAGATGAGTTTCTGAACTCTCTCCTGAGTAGGATAAACATATCCTGTCTCTAGATCGAAGAACATCCCCAGGTAAACAAACTTCTGGGATGGAGTCAGCTCTGATTTTGGGAAATTGATCATCCAGCCTAAGTCTGTGAGAGTTTTCAAAACAATCTCCAGATTGGCCGACAAACTTTCCCGGGTGTGCGCTTTCAACAGCCAGTCGTCTATGTACGTGTGGACTGCTATGCTTCTCCTGCGGAGGTATGCTGTGATCGCAAGAACCACACGGGTGAAAACCCGAGGAGCCGTGGAAATTCCGAAGGGCAACACCCTGAATTCCCACTGTCTGCCCTGGAATGCAAATCTCAGGAAGCGACAGAAACTCCCGTGGATGGGGATGTGGAAATAAGCGTCCTTCAAATCTATCGACGCCGTCCACATCCCCCTCTCCAACCCCGCCAACACCGAGCGCACCGTTTCCATCTTGAAACTGGGCGTCTCGATGAACTTGTTCAGTGGCTTGAGGTTGAGAATCGGTCTCCACCCTCCGGTGCGTTTTGTTACTAAGAACAGGGTTGAATAGAAGCCCGGACACCTTTGTGCCGGCTGAATAGCTCCTTTTTGTACGAGGGAATTTATCTCCTCCTCGATACACAACCTTTGATCTGGATCTCTCGGAATGGGAGTCCAGACTGGCACTAGAGACAGTCGCGACGGCGGGCCTGTCATCCACTCTGGATGATACCCCACGGAAAGCCATCGCAAGACTAAACGGTCCTGAGTTAACCGTTCCCACTCTTGCATGTGGTCGGCTAGCCGGCCTCCCACCGGTCCACCTAGGGACCGCGGTGGACACAAGGCATGCAAGAGCGGCACTGTCTCCGTCGCCATACACACCGGCGTGGTTCTTACCGCGGTAAGCGTCCTGTCAGGACCGATAACCACGCCCAGATCCTCGCGCGCCCCGCCCCGCCCCGCGCGCACCTCGGTGCACGGGCGGCTGCCTGGCTGACGGCGGCTGAGGAACCTGCGCCCCCCTCACTGCTGGCTGAATCGCACGCGGCCGAGGCCGACGCTGCGACGGCGGCTGGCCTCTGACCTGGCCAGCACCACCTCGAGCCTGCAGGGGACGATACGCAGGGGCCGCGGCGCGAACGTTAGCACGACGCAGCACCTCAAACTGTTCGCGCAGCGCCCTCTGGTTATTCACCAGGGTGACCGTCTCCTGGAGGTGGCGACATCCCTCACCTCCAAAAAGACCAGGACCCGTCATAGGCGTACGGAGTAGCCTATTGTACAGGTCCTGAGACGGGCACAGATTGTCCAGGGCAAACGTGCGTCTTGCCCGGACACTCCTGGTCACCGCCCGAGTCATACAGTCCAGCGCCAGGTTAATACCATCCTGGATGGTACGCTGGACCGTGACCGGGCTTGGCTGGCGCGATGCGGATGCCGTTACTACCCCCTGTAACAGCTGGGAGACGTGGGACAGAGCGGCAATCGAAGCCCTCCCACTCTCCTCCGCATCACGCAACGCGGTATTCGCCGAACGCAACGCGTTCGCGCACAAGACCCCCGTGTCAGAACGGGAGCCCGGCCGCGCATCCTCACCCAAAGCCGCGCGGTCATCCACGCCGGGCTTGGGTACCACACCGTACCGCTGGTAGTCCAGGGGCACGATGCGACAACGCCTGGCCACCTCGCGAGGGGCCTTCGCGAGACGTCCACTCGTGTTAATGGACGACTCCGCCGCCTTGAACATGTCAACGACACGCTCCGCCAGCGGCAGAGAAGGCATAGCGTTAGCAGTTGGTTTCCCAGCTAACCACGGCGTGTGAACACGGCGGCTAGCCGACTGCTCCACGGGCAGATCAGGCCTAACGCTCACCAACCACTGGCAAGCGTCATACCAATCCTCCTCCGTGGCTAACTGCGAGCGCTCTACAAGACGGGGTCCTTCGTCTTCCTCCTGAGCGCAAGCAGTAGAGCTTGACGGCGGGTACGCTGATACACCTGGCAAGCCAGGGAAAACATGCGGGCCTGACAGCACCGGCATGAGAATATCACTGGTTAGACCAGGAGCAGGCACCGTGGCAGAGCGCGGGGTATATATAGCCCCACCACGGGCACGGCCAGCACCAGCTACACCCTCGGCAAGCCGAGGTATGCGGTACCGCTGGCCATCAGCAGCGCCCTGGGCCACCACCTGAACCGCGGACCTTACTCCAGGGTGAGTAATACCGTGGAAAAAACCGCCTGTATTCCCCGCGAGGGGTGCACAAACGTCTTCATCCATGTCCACGTCGTCAGACGGCGACCCTAGCAGGTAATCCTCATCACCCTGGTCAGAAAGATTAGACCCCGGGTCAGCAAAGAGAGCTAACCCGGGCTGACCAGGAACGGTGCCATAGGAGGTACTGGCCACCGCGGCGTGCGGATACCCCTGGACTGATAAGCAGCCCGCGGGTTCCAGCGACAACCGTCCACGGTCCCCTATTGGCGCGGCAATAAGCCTGCTGCCAGGGCCGTGGAATGCCCCCTCTAACGGGGCCACCTCTGAATCGTCGAACAACGGAAGCGGACTAAGAAAAATCGATCCAGAGGCGGGGATTACCTGCACCGAAGCCGATGATGAGGACAATAAAGGATCTGGTCCAGGAAGCATGCCACGAAGCAACCCTGGAACCAAATCTTTTATTGTCCTCTCCATCTCTCCCAACATCTCGGTCCGGAAGGCCTCCATATCCACCGCGGACGAGACCTTCCCCTTACCCTTCCTACTTACAACCTCTCGTTTCCGCTTCTTCTTCTTCTCCTCCTCTACCACCTTGTCCGTCGCCTGTAAGCAGCACAAGAATTCGGACATTAACTCGCCCCCCCAGTGCTTACATATGTCACAATTAACCAAGGGACCACAAGGGCTACATTGAAAGCACAGATGAGGCCAGAACTTTTCATGAAGAAAACGTCCACAGGACGCGCAACCCGGTCCCTGAAACAGGGCAAAGGACGAGGAGTATGAGCAACTAGTTAAGCTTAGAAACTCAATCCAACTCAAAGAGAAGGAAAACGATCATAAAGATCAATATACATCAGAAACCAGCATAGCGCTTGAATTGCTGATAAATACATAGCCAGGCTGATTATGACGTCATTAATCCCGTGACAGGAAAAATTCGATCCCAACAAAACATCCAAGTGCAAGGACGAATTGTATGCTGAATGGATAAGTTGACTACACAACCATCAGATACATATAGATAACTCTTTTCTGGCAAAAATGTTAATTATCTCCCTTTGTTTGTTTACAATAATTAACATCACCACATTATCAATAACTAGATACCTGACACTTTGTATAGACAAACCATCCAACGTGACGAACCGGAAAACTCCACCATCTGCACGCCTCTTAACTCTCTCCACCACATGGGGAAGGAATTGGATCAAGAGGGCAAAGTGAGAAGACCTTTATACCAGGCCTCCAACTCACTGGACATAATTTTTCATTTGGTTAGATAACCTAACAGTGTTAGTAGGAAATGGAACCATGGTGGAGAGAAAACTAACTCTCTGCTACTGTGATGTCACCACCTAGCGTCATACAGACCTGTGGACATAAACAGAAAGAGAAATTAGCCCTAGGTAGCACCGAGTTGATATAACCCAACTAACCAAGGCGCTTATCACGGTAAACGCGAGTCCCGGAAACACAATACACCGGGAAGAAAACTCGCTAATTTTACTAGAAGTCACCTGATTTAAAGGTCCTAAGTCCTCCTGTGGCGAAGTGTACCCTCCTGCCATCAAAATCAGATACTATCACTCCAAAATATACACCAATTAACAGTTTAAGAGTAAGAAAAGCTTATGACTCAAAAAGACATGTGTGTTCTCTTTGCCAATAATCTAGCAAAGAGGTAGTGCTAGTCTGCGCATGCGCGGTGGTGGGGCTGGCATCCGCCGGACTACGCTCTGACTCCCTGCCCAGTAGGGGCACCTAACTGTTTTAAATCTGAGTGTTTATTGAGTGAAAGCCAATATTTAGCAATATCAAAAGTATTAGGGAGGTAAGTATACTCTTGAAGTGAAATAAACGAAATCAAGGATTTCTTTTTTCACGAGAGAGTTGATACTTACCTCCCTAATACTTTTGATATTGCTAAATATTGGCTTTCACTCAATAAACACTCAGATTAAAACAGTTAGGTGCCCCTACTGGGCAGGGAGTCAGAGCGTAGTCTGGCGGATGCCAGCCCCACCACCGCGCATGCGCAGACTAGCACTTCCTCTGACTAATTTATTGGCTGATACACATGCAACTATAAAGAGCCTGAAGACCGAGCCTCTGTGGGGTGGAGAGGCCGGGTCCGTATCTAGGGAGGTAAGTATCAACTCTCTCGTGAAAAAAGAAATCCTTGATTTTGTTTATTTCACATCAAGAGTATACTTACCTCCCTAATACTTTTGATATTGCCAGAATTCGACAGTGAATTCGGCGGGAGGGAGGCGAGGTCAAAAGACCAGCTCATCCCTATACGCTTTTCTGCGTTTAAGGCACTTAAACTTCTGAAACTGTATGAAAAAACAGTCAGGATTTGACTAACCATCGGATAACACCCCCGATGTATGAGAGATGACCGAATGTCATATGCGCTCCCCCCCCTCCTTCCTGGGAGGAAGAGTCGAATGACCTCAATGTCCTATACGCTCTCTACGTACAAGTGCCATGTACTACAGGACAGAGACGAAAAAACTCCATTTTCGTATACTCTCAACAATGAACCACATAAATACACAAAACCATCATCATATTAATAACGGGTAACGTGACAAGACAATCAACAATGGACAACACATACACAAGACTGACCTTGTTGAAATGGCTGCTGACATCCTCTTCCCATTGGTGAAGAACGATGCAGTCCCAAATTAGTGGTTGTTTCCATAAATTAATTGTGAAATATATAAGCAATGAGGAAACCCCATCAAAAATATATGCCTAGTTATTTTTTCAAAATCGACAAGGCGAGAGGATTAGAGGTGTCACGGAGATAATGGTCTGTAAAACTTGACTCACAGTGCCACTGAGCCACCGACATAATATCATCCACCGGGACCCCATTAAATAGGGCAGTGGATGTCACTACGCCGCGGACACTGTGAGCCTTGGCCACGTCAACCTGCTTCCCGGTGGCGGATTTATGGCAAAACTGAATGCATTCTACAATCCACCTGGAAATGGTGTCCTTAGAAGCCCTGCCATGGGGTTCAATATATGACAACCATAACGCCGACTGGTCGGTGCGCCACTCCGCCGTATGTTGTTTGTACCGGCGAAGCGCCCGGACGGGACACCATGCTTTAGAATTAGGATCATATCTAGTTAAAGCAGGCAAAACAATAGGTTGACCTGGATATTTCAACGACTGATTTTTAGCCAAGAAATTAATCCTAGGTAGCAGCTTAAGGCCTTCCCCTGAAACCACAAAACGGTCATCCTCGGCTGATAAGGCATGAATTTCACTCCTACGCCTAGCCGAGGCCGCAGCAATTAAAAACACAGTCTTCAGTGTTAATAGTTTCATAGAAATGGAACTAAGTGGTTCAAACGGCTTATCACCTAGTACTTGAAGCACTAGCGATAAACTCCAAGACGGAATCACAGGTGGATTCCTTGGTCTTAGATTGCCCATGCCTTTAATTAATACATTTAATGTATTTACTTCATCACTTCCCCTCTTAGCCAAGCAAGGAATAACAGACATTAAAGCTGACTTATAACCAGCAATAGAGTTAGGCTTGAGGCTATAGGCATCATAGAGGTGACAGAGGAAATCAGCTACTACCTGAATAGATGAATCCATTGGATCAATACATCTTTTTGAGCACCATTCTGCAAATCTGTTGATTTTATAATTATATGCTCTGGAGGTTGACCCCCTCCTGGCTTTGGCCATAAACATGGCTGCTTGCTCAGAAAATCCCTCCTTAATTCTAGATTCCTTGACAACATCCACGCAGTCAATCTGAACATTGACGGATTGTTGTGAAGGGCCTTGCCCTGGAAGATAATATCGTCCATCAGAGGCAGAGGAACCGGATTGCAGACCAGAAGGTCCAGCAGATCCGTATACCATGATCGGCTTGGCCAATCCGGGGCGATCAGAAGCACTTGGCATTCCTCTTGTCTGATTTTCTGAAGAATTTTTGGAATCAGGATTGCTGGAGGGAATGCGTATGCATACATTCTCCCCCAGCTGATAGCTAACGCATCTGTTGCGAAAGCGCTTGGATCCAGAATCGGAGAGACGTACGTCGTCATCTTCGCATTCTTCTTCGTTGCGAACAAATCGATGTTGGGTTTCCCCCAATGGTCGAACAGACGATCCGCCACACATTGATTTAGTTGCCATTCCGTGGGTAAAACACTCATCCTTCGGCTCAATGAGTCTGCTAGCAGATTTAACCTTCCCGGAATATGAACTGCTTTCAAGGTAATCTGGTGATCCAGACACCAACAAAGCAGTCTCCATGTCATCATACAGAGACTGGGCGACTTCGTTCCGCCCTGGCGGTTTATGTAAGTCACAACTGTTGAGTTGTCTGAACGAATAAGAACAATCTTGCCCTGAACTTTCTGTAAGAAATGTTCCAGGCCCAGGACTACTGCTCTTAGCTCCAGTAGATTTATATGTTCCTTTGACTGTTCCAGATTCCAAAGCCCTGATATCGTGGACTCTTCCAGGCAAGCTCCCCAGCCCTCCATCGATGCATCTGTATACACAGTCACCTGAGGGTGGGGAGGGGTTAGCATAACCCCCACCAAGAGATTCTCTGTGTCCAACCACCATTGCAGGTGATGAATCAGAGGCGCCAACACTGACACATTCGAGTCCAGCGAACCTGTACTCTGGGTCCATTGTGTCATGAGAAATAACTGGATCGGCCGCCTGCGTAAGGCGGCCTGAGGAATGACTGGTTCCAATGAAACCATCAACCCCAGCATTCTCAAGTAAACCCGTGCCAGGACATGACGACTGTCGCACACTGACTGAATTAATGAGATGAGTTTCTGAACTCTCTCCTGAGTAGGATAAACATATCCTGTCTCTAGATCGAAGAACATCCCCAGGTAAACAAACTTCTGGGATGGAATCAGCTCTGATTTTGGGAAATTGATCATCCAGCCTAAGTCTGTGAGAGTTTTCAAAACAATCTCCAGACTGGCCGATAAACTTTCCCGGGTGTGCGCTTTCAACAGCCAGTCGTCTATGTACGTGTGGACTGCTATGCTTCTCCTGCGGAGGTATGCGGTGATCGCAAGAACCACACGGGTGAAAACCCGAGGAGCCGTGGAAATTCCGAAGGGTAGCACCCTGAATTCCCACTGTCTGCCCTGGAATGCAAATCTCAGGAAGCGACGGAAACTCCTGTGTATGGGGATGTGGAAATAAGCGCCCTTCAAATCTATCGACGCTGTCCACATTCCCCTCTCTAACCCCGCCAACACCGAGCGCACAGTCTCCATCTTGAAACTGGGCGTCTCTATGAACTTGTTCAATGGCTTGAGGTTGAGAATTGGTCTCCACCCTCCGGTGTTCTTTGTTACTAAGAACAGGGTTGAATAGAAGCCCGGACACCTCTGTGCCGGCTGAATAGCTCCTTTTTGTATGAGGGAATTTATTTCCTCCTCGATACACAACCTTTGATCTGGATCTCTCGGATTTGGAGTCCAGATCGGCACTAGAGACAGTCGCGATGGCGGGCCTGTCATCCAATCGGGATGATACCCGACTGAAAGCCATCGCAAGACTAAACGGTCCTGAGTTAACCGTTCCCACTCTTGCATGTGGTCGGCTAGCCGGCCTCCCACCGGTCCACCTAGGGATAGAGGTGGACATAAGGAGTGCAAGAGCGGCACTGTCTCCTTTGCCAGAAACACTGGCGCGGATCTCACCGCGGTAACCGTCCCATCAGGAACGATTACCCCGCCCAGATCCTCGCGCGCCACGACCAGCACCGCGCGCACCTCGGTGCGCGGGCGGCTGCCTGGCTGACTGCGCCTGAGGAGCCTGCGCCCCCCTCGCTGCTGGCCAAATCGCATGCGGCCGAGGCCGGCGCTGCGATGGTGGTTGGCCTCTGACCTGGCCACTACCACCTCGAGCCTGCAGGGGACGATACGCAGGGGGTGCGGCGCGAACGTTGGCACGACGAAGCACCTCAAACTGGTCGCGCAGCGCCCTCTGGTTATTGACCAGAGTAACCGTCTCCTGGAAGTGCCTACATCCCTCACCTCCAAAGAGACCAGGACCTGTCATAGGCGTACGTAGTAGCCTATTGTAGAGGTCCTGGGAGGGGCACAGATTATCCAAGGCAAAAGTGCGCCTTGCCCGGACACTCCTGGTCACCGCCCGCGTCATACAGTCCAGAGCCAGGTTGATACCATCCTGGATGGCTCGCTGGACTGTGACCGGACTTGGCTGGTGCGATGCGGATGCTGTTACTACCCCTCGTAACAGCTGGGAGACGTGGGACAGAGCGGCAATCGAAGCCCTCCCACTCTCCTCCGCATCACGCAATGCGGCATTTGCTGAACGCAACGCGTTCGAACACAAGACTCCCGTGTCAGAACGGGAGCCTGGCCGCGCATCCTCACCCAAAGCCACGCTCGGCTTCGGTACCACACCGTACCGCTGGTAGTCCAGGGGCACGATGCGGCAACGCCTGGCCACCTCGCGCGGGGCCTTAGCGAGACGTCCACTCGACTTAATGGACGTCTCCGCCGCCTCGAACATGTCAACGACATGCTCTGCCAGCGGCAGAGAAGGCATAGCGTTAGCAGTAGGCTTACCAGCTAACCACGGCCTGTGCTCACGCTGGCTAGCCGACTGCTCAACGGGCAGATCTGGTCTAACACTCACCAACCACTGGCAAGCGTCAGACCAATCCTCCTCCGTGGCTAGCTGCAAGCGCTCTACAAGACGGGGGCCTTCGTCTTCCTCCTGAGCGCAAGCAACAGAGCTTGACGGCGGATACGCTGATATCCCTGGCAAGCCAGGGAGAGCATGCGGGCCTGACAATACCGGCATGCTAATCTCACTGGCTTGACCAGGAGCAGGCGCCGTGGTAGAGCGCGGGGCATATACCGCCCCACCACGGCCCCGGCCAGCACCAGCGACACTCTCGGCAAGCCGAGGTATGCGGTACCGCTGGCCTTCAGCGCCCAGGGCCACAGTCTGAACCGTGGATTCTACCCCTGGGAGAGTAGAACCGTGGAAAAAGGCGCCTGTATTCCCCGCGAGGGGTGCACAGACGTCATAATCCATGGCCACGTCTTCAGACGGCGACCCCAACAGGTAATCCTCATCCTCCTGGCCAGACAGATTAGACTCCGGGTCAGCAAAGAGAGCTAACCCGGACTGGCCAGGGAAGGTGCCATACGAGGTACTGGCACCCGCGGTGTGCGGATACCCCTGGACTGATAAGCAGCCCGCGGGTTCCAGCGACGACCGTCCACGGTCCCTATTGGGCGCGGCAATAAGCCTGCTGCCAGGGCCGTGGAACGCCCCCTCTAATGGGGCCACCTCTGAATCTTCAAACAACGGAAGCGTACTAAGGAACGTTGATTCAGAGGTGGGGATTACCTGCTCCGAAGCAGATGATGAGGTCAATAAAGGATTTGGTCCAGGAAGCATGCCACGAAGCAACTCTGGAACCAAATCCTTTATTGTCCTCCTCATCTCTCCCAACATCTCGGTCCGGAAGGCCTCCATGTCCACCGCGGACGAGGCCTTCCTCTTACCCTTCTTACTTACAACCTCTTTTTTCAGCTTCTTCTTCTCCTCCTCCTCCACCTTGTCCTTCGCCTGCAAGCACAAGAATTCGGACATTAGCTCGCCCCCCCCAGTGCTTACATATCTCGCAATTAAGCAAGGGACCACAGGGGCTACACTGAAAACAGAGATGAGGGCCAAACTTGTCCCTCAAAAATCGTCCACAGGACGCACAACCAGGTCTCTGAAAAAGGCCAAAGGATGAGGAGTATGAGCAAACTAGTTAAGCTTAGAAAACTCACCAACTCAAGAGAAGGAAAATGATCATAAAGATCATAATTTATCAGAAAACCAGCTTCGGACAACTTTAATTGTTAATAAAGAGCAAGGCTGATTATGACGTCATTAATCCTATGACAGGAAAAAATCGATCCCCAACAAACATCCCAGTGCAAGGACGAATTGTATCTCTAACTAGAACATGTGCAGAATGGACATTTCGACTACACAAGCATCAGATATATACTGATAACAATGGCAAATAGAGTTAATTATCTCCCTTTCCTCTAAATAATTAACATCACCTCATATCAATAATTAGATACCTGACACCTTGTCTAGACAAACCATCCAACCTGATGAACTGGAGCACTCCACCACTGAACGCCTCTTAACTCTCTCCACCTCTAGGGGAAGGAATTGGATCAAGAGGGCAAAGTGAGAAGACCTTTATAATAGGCCTCCAACTCACTGGACATAGAATTTTTGGTTAGATAACCTAACAGTATTAGTAGGAAATGGAACCATGGTGGAGAGACACAAACCCTCTGCTGATGTCATGTCCATTATATTTCTTCACACAGACCTGTGGACATAAACACAAAGAGAGATTAGTCTTATATAGCACCTAGTTGAAATAAACCAACTAATCAAGGCGCTTATCACGTTTAGCGCGAGTCCCGGAAACACATTACAACGGGACAAAACTCGCTAATTTTACTAGAAGTCACCTGATTTAAAGGTCCAAGGCCCTCCTGTGGCGAAGTCACTCTCTCTGCCATCTTTCTCAGGGATAAACTTCTACCAAACCGACTCAAAAAGCTTCGAAAAGAGTATAGAAAGTTTCTAACACAAAAGCATGTGTACACTCTCAGCCAATAAATTAGCAAAGAGGAAGTGCTAGTCTGCGCATGCGCGGTGGTCGGGCTGGCATCCGCCAGACTACGCTCTGATTCCCTGCCCAGTAGGGGCACCTAACTGTTTTAATCTGAGTGTTTATTGAGTGAAAGCCAATATTTAGCAATATCAAAAGTATTAGGGAGGTAAGTATACTCTTGATGTGAAACAAGTCACGTTACCCCGGTTTATACTTTTGGGAGTTTGGACCTACAATTTAATCGAAAATCACAATTCTTTTATAAAATCAATCGCAATGTTTCAAAGCAAATATCGTGCAAGCCTACTGGGTAGCATAGCATGCTGGGTAAATTCAACAGAAATCAGCAGGCATCTCATATCTCGTGCAAAAACGTCTATATTTAATGGAACACGAGAGCTTTAAGAAGTGTATTTTTTACAATATAAAAATAATTCTGTTGAATATTTTGAAATGAATTTTACTGGAAGTCGTTGCTGTGTTAACATTTCCGTCAAATTAATTTCAATATATTCAACAGTTTTCCTGTATGGGAGCGTTAAAAAATTTTATTATAGAGACCTCCCTTAACCCTTTCATGATGAAGCTAGCCAAAACCGGCCTCTGCAGTGGTCCTGAGCAAAATACATTTGCAAGCCAAGAGTATTTTTGAAAATTTACGAGCGAGCCAGTCATTCCAGTGGTAAATTTTCAAAAATACTCCTCTGTTGGCAATTGACATTCAATAAGGACATATCTTCATTTCCCTAACCAAATTTAGTCATTAAAGGGTTAAAGAGTTTTCTGAATATATACACCTGTGCAAAAGTTAAGCACCAGCAAAAACAATAGAACGTAGAAACATGATGGTACAACTAGGCTGCCATACTTTTTGTCCCCGCGTTAGCTGACATAATTCCAAGTACGAAATGCACATGCATGCATGACTTCACGCCGCTTGATGTCCGTGCGTGGCGGGAAACAGCACATGTGTTCAGTTATGTAAAAGTCCAGTTTGAGGTGTAGAACATTACATACAGATTTAGGCGACAAGATTAGGAATTTTGTGTTCATGACCGTGGTTTATTTGTACAGAGAGAATTAGCTCTTGATTGTGAACCGCTATGGCAAGACGAAGGTTAAGTGATCGTGTGAAATGGCAAATCATAGGCATGCATACCACTGGTATGTCATGCAGAGAGATTGGCAGACAGCTGAACATTAACCATACTGTAATCAGTCGTTTGATTGCAAAACATGGGCAAACTAACGAGGTGAAGGACAGGCCTAGATCTGGAAGACCGAAGAAGACTACTGCCCGTGATGATCGAGCCCTAGTACGCCTTGTTTGGAGATCTCCATTCACCAACAGCAGAGTGCTCAGCCAGCAATGGGAAACGCGCAATAGAGTGTCAATGTCTACCGTCAAAAGGAGACTGTATGCTGCTGGCATGAAAGCTAGGAGACCTGTCAGACGTCCTCTCCTCACTGCACACCACAAAGAGGAGCGTCTGAGGTGGTGCAACGAAAGAAGACACTGGAACATGAGATCCTGGAGACGGGTACACTGGTCCGATGAAAGTCGGTTCCTGCTTCATGCCACAGATGGTCGAACTCGTGTATGGAGGTCCAGACGCACGGCGTACGACCAACGTAACATCATGGAAGAAGTTCCATTTGGTGGAGGTTCCGTTATGATATGGGGGTGCATCTCATTTGATTGTAAGCTGGATCTGTTGACTGTACCTGGAACACTAAATGGACAAAGATATCAAGATTCCATACTGGATAGAGTTGTGGTCCCTCATTTTGTAAATCATGCACCTGGAACCCACCCTATATTCATGGATGACAACGCCCGACCACATCGTGGTAGAGCTGTGCATGAATACCTCCGCCAGAATGCCATAGAAACCCTACCATGGCCAGCAAGGAGCCCTGACATGAACCCTATGGGACATTCTGGGAAACATGGTGAGGAGGGATCCTCCTGTGCAGAACCTACAGGAATTAACAGACGCACTCCATCTTGAATGGCAACGAATACCACAATGGCGTATCAGTCGGTTGGTGACCAGCATGAGACGTCGTGTCCAGGCCGTCATCCAGGCACAAGGTGGATATACCCGGTATTAATAATGACAGTCTCAAACTCGTGCACAGATGTTAAACTTCGTTTTCAGACACCATTAATGACAATCTAGCCACGTGTGTCAACTGTAGGGCAATAGTTGTCAGTTGTGTCAACGTAACCATATTCAGGCCTCGTTTTCAAGTTCAAACAAAAACATACAGTGTTTCCCCACCATCATAATCAGCATTCCTCTAGTTGCATTATTACCTCTTGCACTAAGATGGATGGGTACATAAATGTTTATGCTATTGCTTTCTTCATAGCACATGAATATACCCTCGCATGTGCGTAAAAATAGGGTGGTGCTTAACTTTTGCACAGGTGTATATGTCTTCTCCCAAGTTTTACAAAATAGTGGGGATATTTTCATCAGCATGCCACCCTCTGACGAAATTCTTGGAAATGCCACTAAAGTCAAATCTGTCTCAAATGACAAAATTATAGAGCATATACATGTATTGACCCATTGATGGTCAAGTTGCCTAAGACTGACCTCTGTCTTAGTTTTGAGGAATGTTCATTTGCAGGCCAAGAGAATATTTTTAAGTTTTTACAACTGGAATGACTAGCTTGATAATCGGCATGAGTTTTCTAAAATAGTATTCTCTTCGTATGCAAATGGACATTTTCTATAAGAAAATTGAAATTGATTAAGACAAATTTGATCACTAAACATTTGTGAAAATTCTAACAAGTTATTAAAAAACACCTGTAACTACATACTTGCACAATCCACGTCACGGAACGTTATGTCATCTATAGCAATATCACCTAGGTAACCACTGCCACGAGTAACCTCAATCACGAGCTACAAGTAGGTAAGCAGATTATACTATAAATAGGTGAAATAGGTCTAAACAAATTCCTATAGAGTACAGCTCATTATTAGGATAAAATGTTTCCAAAACAAAAACAGAAACATGTTAGTTAGTACAGTTTTGAACATGATGTAAGAAATGCTAGATTGCTGAATGATTTGGACTTCAATTTGATTGGAAACCATTGCTGCCAAAGGAGCAATGGCTTCAAATCAAATTACATCCAAAATATATAACAGTTCGTTTTATTTTTGAAACATTTAAAATGATTTCTGCCCTGTACAGTAGAAAACTAGATTATTTATACTTTAATATGGGAAATTGAAACGATATATTAAAATTCAACTTTAAAACAAGAATATCCATTTCAATGAGTGCCTCATTAGAGTATTAGAAATATAGAACAGAGCACATTAATGCACATACGCATGTACGTACACATGTATGGACGAGCGCACATTTATACACATTCAAAGTCATTAATATGTACACAAACATGTAGACAGAAACACACACACGCACAGAGGCGCACACACATACACACACACACACACACACACACGCAAATGCATGTGCACCCACCAGGGTTTCTCATAACGGTCCTTTTGAGGGTATAGACCCCCAAAATGTAACTGGGGACCCCCAAAAATTGTGGTAGTGGGTCCCATGGGACCCCTGAAAATCTTGCATGATTGTTAAATATTAATTAGATTTATAGGCTTTTGCACAAAGACACCCACAAAAGCTAGCTTTGGACCCAATAATTCATAGCTGTGCACCCATTATACTCTCTAATTTTAGCATGGATGAGGAAAACTGTATAAGAATAAAAAATTTCAATTTGGGACACCCAGATTTCAGGTTGGGACACCCAGATTTCAGGTTGGGACCCCTAAACTTCTATGTTGGGACCTCCAAAATTTAGATGCCATGAGAAACACTGGCGGCCACACTCATGCACGCACGTACGCATGCATACGTACGCACACACATCTTTATTCCTACTTTATACTCCTGCTCCTCTGTTACAGGTAGTTGGCCATTAAGCCACTGATCTCCCTGCTCCCGGGACAGTTCCCACAGGGTACGATTAGCTCCTCCCCCCTGGACATACACCTTCCATACGCGTAATGTGCCAATGTGAGCACCATTCATGTGATACCAGAAACTCATGCAGCGTGTTGAACTAGGTCTACGAAGGAAACTCTCACTCATCAACCATGCGCAATAGCCAGGACGAGTGGCTGACGCTTCTACAAACTGGTACTTTCCTGCAACAAGTTTAGAAGACATACTATATATATATATACATGCACGGTACAGCTCATATATAAGCTAACAAATTTAGAAGACATACTATAAATATACATGCACGGTACAGCTCACATATAAGTCAACAAGTCTAGAAGACATACTATATATCTACATGCACAGTACAGCTCATATATAAGTTAACAAGTTTAGAAGACATACTATATATATATATATATACATGCACGGTACAGCTCATATATAAGCTAACAAGTTTAGAAGACATACTATATATATACATGCACGGTACAGCTCATATATAAGCTAACAAGTTTAGAAGACATACTATAAATATACATGCACGGTACAGCTCACATATAAGTCAACAAGTCTAGAAGACATACTATATATCTACATGCACAGTACAGCTCATATATAAGTTAACAAGTTTAGAAGACATACTATATATCTACATGCATGGTACAGCTCATATATAAGCTAACAAGTTTAGAAGACATACTATATATCTACATGCACGGTACAGCTCATATATAAGTTAACAAGTTTAGAAGACATACTATATATCTACATGCATGGTACAGCTCATATATAAGTTAACAAGTTTAGAAGACATACTATATATCTACATGCACAGTACAGCTCATATATAAGTTAACAAGTTTAGAAGACATACTATATATATACATGCACGGTACAGCTCATATATAAGTTAAAAAGTTTCCCAAAACACAAACAGAAACATGTTAATTAGCAAGAATGTTTTGTTTAACCCTTACTTGTCAAATTTATTTAAGAAAATCTAAATATTTGCTTATTTAATATACATTTCTAGGCCAAAAGAAAACAATTTGAAAAAATTTACCAGTAGAATGACTAGCTCGATTATGGATTATTTTCAAAAATAGTCTTCTCTTGGTCTGCAAATGGTAATTTCTCGAGACCACTGAAGTGGCCGGTTTTGGCCATTAAATGGTTAATATTTTTTCACAAGCGAATTCCTATCATAAAGTATTCACGTAGCAACTTTTAAGAGAGCTTTGATCCGTAAATCTAATTGTTAGGGGAGATAACTGAAACACAATCTCAAGATAGCTCTAGGTTTGTCGTGAATCTGTGCTAGACAGCATTCTAAACTTATGCTTCAGAAGTAAATACACACAGGTGGATGTTTGGATCCTAATTTTACGCACCTCATAGAAAATGACAGATGACACTAACAGACTAGAGTAAATAATAAAGATTATTGAATTTGCACTTAGTTTTCACCTCGAGAATCTCCCCATGTGTGGTCAGCTGTTGGTCCGGTATTACGGGTGCCGGTTCCTCCGGAGCCTTCAATCCAATCAAGTTCATCAGTTCCATGACTGTTCGTCCAGGTACAGAGCCCATTATCAAAGTTACACGATCCTACAAGAAATAAGAACATAGTTACTCTGCCACAACATTAACCGTCTCTCTGATGAATTTCTGCAGACTACTTTTTCCATGGGGTTTAACTCTGGAGATGCTGAATATTTTGAAAACAATTTGACTGAAAGTTGTTGGTGGCTAAGCGACCAACAACTTTCAGTCAAATTGTTTTCAAGATAATTAACAGGTCCAGATTTATTGCTCATTAAAATTATTGTCTGGTGGCTTTTACCATGATCTAAACGAAATCTAGGATTTCTTTTTTCACGAGAGAGTTGATACTTACCTCCCTAATACTTTTGATATTGCTAAATATTGGCTTTCACTCAATAAACACTCAGATTAAAACAGTTAGGTGCCCCTACTGGGCAGGGAGTCAGAGCGTAGTCTGGCTGGTGGCCAGCCCCACCACCGCGCATGCGCAGACTAGCACTTCCTCTGACTAGATTATTGGCTGACACACATGCAACTATTAAGAGCCTGAAGACCGAGCCTCTGTGGGGTGGAGAGGCCGGGTCCGTATCTAGGGAGGTAAGTATCAACTCTCTCGTGAAAAAAGAAATCCTAGATTTCGTTTATTTCACTTCAAGAGTATACTTACCTCCCTAATACTTTTGATATTGCCAGAATTCGAAAGTGAATCTGGCGGGAGGGAGGCGAGGTCAAAAGACCAGCTCATCCCTATACGCTTTTCTGCGTTTAAGGCACTTAAACTTCTGAAACTGTACGAAAAACAGTCAGGATTTGACTAACCATCGGATAACACCACCGATGTATGAGAGATGACCGAATGTCATATGCGCTCCCCCC
Organism: Chaetoderma sp. LZ-2023a; assembly: GCA_034401795.1. Lineage (NCBI taxonomy): Eukaryota > Metazoa > Mollusca > Caudofoveata > Chaetodermatida > Chaetodermatidae > Chaetoderma > Chaetoderma sp. LZ-2023a. Next base: position 148,959,637 of record CM067372.1, on the reverse strand, counting down.
CCCCCCTCCTTCCTGGGAGGAAGAGTCGACTGACCTCAATGTCCTATACGCTCTCTACGTACAAGTGCCATGTACTACAGGACAGAGACGAAAAAGCTCCATTTTCGTAAACTCTCAACAATGAACCACACAAATACACAAACCATCACCATATTAATAACGGGTAACGTGACAATACAATCAACAACGGACAACACATGAACAAGACTGACCTTGTTGAAAATGGCTGCTGACATCATCTTCCCATTGGTGAAGACTGATGCAGGCCCAAAAAAGTGGGTGTTTCCATAAATTAATTGTGAAATATATAAGCAATGAGGAAAAACCTCCTCAAAAAATATAAACCGAGTTATTTTTTCAAAATCGACAAGGCGAGAGGATTAGAGGTGTCACGGAGATAATGGTCTGTAAAACTTGACTCACAGTGCCACTGAGCCACCGACATAATATCATCCACAGGGACCCCATTAAATAGGGCAGTGGATGTCACTACGCCGCGGACACTGTGAGCCTTGGCCACGTCAACCTGTTTCCCGGTGGCGGATTTATGGCAAAACTGAATGCATTCTACAATCCACCTGGAAATGGTGTCCTTAGAAGCCCTGCCATGGGGTTCAATATAAGACAACCATAACGCTGACTGATCGGTGCGCCACTCCGCCGTACGTTGCTTGTACCGGCAAAGCGCCCGGACAGGACACCATGCTTTAGAATTAGGATCATATCTAGTCAAAGCAGGCAAAATAATAGGTTGACCTGGATATTTCAACGACTGATTTTTAGCCAAGAAATTAATCCTAGGTAGCAGCTTAAGGCCTTCCCCTGAAACCACAAAACGGTCATCCTCGGCTGATAAGGCATGAATTTCACTCCTACGCCTAGCCGAGGCCGCAGCAATTAAAAACACAGTCTTCAGTGTTAATAGTTTCATAGAAATGAAACTAAGTGGTTCAAAAGGCTTATCACCTAGTACTTGAAGCACTAGCGATAAACTCCAAGACGGAATCACCGGTGGATTCCTTGGTCTTAGATTGCCCATGCCTTTAATTAATACATTTAATGTATTTACTTCATCACTTCCCCTCTTAGCCAAGCAAGGAATAACCGACATTAATGCTGACTTATAACCAGCAATAGAGTTAGGCTTGAGGCTATAGGCATCATAGAGGTGACAGAGGAAATCAGCTACTACTTGAATAGATGAATCCATTGGATCAATACATCTTTTTGAGCACCATTCTGCAAATCTGTTGATTTTATAATTATATGCTCTGGAGGTTGACCCCCTCCTGGCTTTGGCCATAAACATGGCTGCTTGCTCAGAAAAGCCCTCCTTAATTCTAGATTCCTTGACAACATCCACGCAGTCAATCTGAACATTGACGGATTGTTGTGAAGGACCTTGCCCTGGAAGATAATATCGTCCATCAGAGGCAGAGGAACCGGATTGCAGACCAGAAGGTCCAGCAGATCCGTATACCATGATCGGCTTGGCCAATCCGGGGCGATCAGAAGCACTTGGCATTCCTCTTGTCTGATTTTCTGAAGAATTTTTGGAATCAGGATTGCTGGAGGGAATGCGTATGCATACATTCTCCCCCAGCTGATAGCTAACGCATCTGTTGCGAAAGCGCTTGGATCCGGAATCGGAGAGACGTACGTCGTCATCTTCGCATTCTTCTTCGTTGCGAACAAATCGATGTCGGGTTTCCCCCAATGGTCGAACAGACGATCCGCCACACATTGATTTAGTTGCCATTCCGTGGGTAAAACACTCATCCTTCGGCTCAATGAGTCTGCTAGCAGGTTTAACCTTCCCGGAATATGAACTGCTTTCAAGGTAATCTGGTGATCCAGACACCAACAAAGCAGTCTCCATGTCATCATACAGAGACTGGGCGACTTCGTTCCGCCCTGGCGGTTTATGTAAGTCACAACTGTTGAGTTGTCTGAACGAATAAGAACAATCTTGCCCTGAACTTTCTGTAAGAAATGTTCCAGGCCCAGGACTACTGCTCTTAGCTCCAGTAGATTTATATGTTCCTTTGACTGTTCCAGATTCCAAAGCCCTGATATCGTGGACTCTTCCAGGCAAGCCCCCCAGCCCTCCATCGATGCATCTGTATACACAGTCACCTGAGGGTGGGGAGGGGTCAGCATAACCCCCACCAAGAGATTCTCTGTGAGCAACCACCATTGCAGGTGGTGAATCAGAGGCGCCAACACTGACACGTTCGAGTCCAGCGAACCTGTACTCTGGGTCCATTGAGTCATGAAAAACAACTGGATCGGCCGCCTGCGTAAGGCGGCCTGAGGAATGACTGGTTCCAAAGAAACCATCAACCCCAGCATTCTCAAGTAAACCCGTGCCAGGACATGACGACTGTCGCACACTGACTGAATTAACGAGATGAGTTTCTGCACTCTCTCCTGAGTAGGATAAACATATCCCGTCTCCAGATCGAAGAACATTCCCAGGTAAACAAACCTCTGGGATGGAGTCAGCTCTGATTTCGGAAAATTTATCATCCAACCCAAATCCGAGAGAGTTTTCAAAACAATCACCAGATTGGCCGATAAAGCTTCCTTGTCGTGTGCCTTTAACAGCCAGTCGTCTATGTACGTGTGGACTGCTATGCTTCTCCTGCGGAGGTATGCTGTGATCGCAAGAACTACACGGGTGAAAACCCGAGGAGCCGTGGAAATTCCGAAGGGCAACACCCTGAATTCCCACTGTCTGCCCTGGAATGCAAATCTCAGGAAGCGACAGAAACTCCCGTGGATGGGGATGTGGAAATAAGCGTCCTTCAAATCTATCGACGCCGTCCACATCCCCCTCTCCAACCCCGCCAACACCGAGCGCACCGTTTCCATCTTGAAACTGGGCGTCTCGATGAACTTGTTCAATGGCTTGAGGTTGAGAATCGGTCTCCACCCTCCGGTGCGTTTTGTTACTAAGAACAGGGTTGAATAGAAGCCCGGACACCTTTGTGCCGGCTGAATAGCTCCCTTTTGTACGAGGGAATCTATCTCCTCCTCGATACACAACCTTTGCTCTGGATCTCTCGGAATGGGAGTCCAGACTGGCACTAGAGACAGTCGCGACGGCGGGCCTGTCAGCCACTCTGGATGATACCCGACGGAAAGCCATCGCAAGACTAAACGGTCCTGAGTTAACCGTTCCCACTCTTGCATGTGGTCGGCTAGCCGGCCTCCCACCGGTCCACCTAGGGACAGAGGTGGACACGAGGCATGCAAGAGCGGCACTGTCCCCGTCGCCATAAACACCGGAGTGGTTCTTACCGCGGTAACCGTCCCATCAGGACCGATAACCACGCCCAGATCCTCGCGCGCCCCGCCCCGCCCCGCGCGCACCTCGGTGCGTGGGCGGCTGCCTGGCTGACGGCGCCTGAGGAACCTGCGCCCCCCTCGCTGCTGGCCGAATCGCACGCGGCCGAGGCCGACGCTGCGACGGTGGCTGGCCTCTGACTTGGCCAGCACCACCTCGAGCCTGCAGGGGACGATACGCAGGGGGCGCGGCGCGAACGTTAGCACGACGCAGCACCTCAAACTGCTCGCGCAGCGCCCTCTGGTTATTCACCAGGGTGACCGTCTCCTGGAGGTGTCGACATCCCTCACCTCCAAAAAGACCAGGACCCGTCATAGGCGTACGCAGTAGCCTATTGTACAGGTCCTGAGACGGGCACAGATTGTCCAGGGCAAACGTGCGTCTTGCCCGGACACTCCTGGTCACCGCCCGAGTCATACAGTCCAGCGCCAGGTTAATATCATCCTGGATGGCTCGCTGGACCGTGACCGGACTTGGCTGGCGCGATGCGGATGCCGTTACTACCCCCTGTAACAGCTGGGAGACGTGGGACAGAGCGGCAATCGAAGCCCTCCCACTCTCCTCCGCATCACGCAACGCGGTATTCGCCGAACGCAACGCGTTCGAGCACAAGACCCCCGTGTCAGAACGGGAGCCTGGCCGCGCATCCTCACCCAAAGCCGCGCGGTCATCCACGCTGGGCTTGGGTACCACACCGTACCGCTGGTAATCCAGGGGCACGATGCGACAACGCCTGGCCACCTCGCGAGGGGCCTTCGCGCGACGTCCACTCGACTTAATGGACGACTCCGCCGCCTCGAACATGTCAACGACATGCTCCGCCAGCGGCAGAGAAGGCATAGCGTTAGCAGTCGGTTTCCCAGCTAACCACGGCTTGTGGTCACGCTGGCTAGCCGACTGCTCCACGGGCAGATCAGGCCTAACGCTCACCAACCACTGGCAAGCGTCAGACCAATCCTCCTCCGTGGCTAACTGCGAGCGCTCTACAAGACGGGGGCCTTCGTCTTCCTCCTGAGCGCAAGCAGCAGAGCTTGACGGCGGGTACGCTGATACACCTGGCAAGCCAGGGAAAACATGCGGGCCTGACAGCACCGGCATGACAATATCACTGGTTTGACCAGGAGCAGGCGCCGTGGCAAAGCGCGGGGCACATACCGCCCCACCACGGGCCCAGCCAGCACCAGCAACACCCTCGGCAAGCCGAGGTATGCGGTACCGCTGGCCATCAGCAGCGCCCTGGGCCACCACCTGAGCCGCGGACTCTACTCCAGGGTGAGTAAAACCGTGGAAGAAGCCGCCTGTATTCCCCGCGAGGGGTGCACAAACGTCTTCATCCATGTCCACGTCGTCAGACGGCGACCCTAGCAGGTAATCCTCATCACCCTGGTCAGAAAGATTAGACCCCGGGTCAGCAAAGAGAGCTAACCCGGGCTGACCAGGAACGGTGCCATAGGAGGTACTGGCCACCGCGGTGTGCGGATACCCCTGGACTGATAAGCAGCCCGCGGGTTCCAGCGACAGCCGTCCACGGTCCCCTATCGGCGCGGCAATAAGCCTGCTGCCAGGGTCGTGGAACGCCCCCTCTAATGGGGCCACCTCTGAATCGTCGAACAACGGAAGCGGTCTAAGGAAAACCGATCCAGAGGCGGGGATTACCTGCTCCGAAGCCGATGATGAGGACAGTAAAGGATTTGGTCCAGGAAGCATGCCACGAAGCAACTCTGGAACCAAATCCTTTATTGTCCTCTTCATCTCTCCCAACATCTCGGTCCGGAAGGCCTCCATATCCACCGCGTACGAGGCCTTCCCCTTACCCTTCCTACTTACAACCTCTCGTTTCCGCTTCTTCTTCTTCTCCTCCTCTACCACCTTGTCCGTCGCCTGCAAGCACAAGAATTCGGACATTAACTCGCCCCCCCCAGTGCTTACATATCTCACAATTACCCGAGGGACCACAAGGGCTACATTGATAGCAAAGATGAGCAAGAATAAACGAAATCTAGGATTTCTTTTTTCACGAGAGAGTTGATACTTACCTCCCTAATACTTTTGATATTGCTAAATATTGGCTTTCACTCAATAAACACTCAGATTTAAAACAGTTAGGTGCCCCTACTGGGCAGGGAGTCAGAGCGTAGTCTGGCGGATGCCAGCCCCACCACCGCGCATGCGCAGACTAGCACTTCCTCTGACTAGATTATTGGCTGACACACATGCAACTATTAAGAGCCTGAAGACCGAGCCTCTGTGGGGTGGAGAGGCCGGGTCCGTATCTAGGGAGGTAAGTATCAACTCTCTCGTGAAAAAAGAAATCCTAGATTTCGTTTATTTCACTTCAAGAGTATACTTACCTCCCTAATACTTTTGATATTGCCAGAATTCGAAAGTGAATCTGGCGGGAGGGAGGCGAGGTCAAAAGACCAGCTCATCCCATACGCTTTTCCGCGTTTAAGGCACTTAAACTTCTGAAACTGTAAGAAAAAACAGTCAGGATTTGACTAACCATCGGATAACACCACCGATGTATGAGAGATGACCGAATGTCATATGCGCTCCCCCCCCCTCCTTCCTGGGAGGAAGAGTCGACTGACCTCAATGTCCTATACGCTCTCTACGCACAAGTGCCATGTACTACAGGACAGAGACGAAAAAGCTCCATTTTCGTAACTCTCAACAATGAACCACACAAATACACAAACCATCACCATATTAATAACGGGTAATCGTGACAATACAATCAACAACGGACAACACATGAACAAGACTGACCTTGTTGAAAATGGCTGCTGACATCATCTTCCCATTGGTAAAGACTGATGCAGGCCCAAAAAAGTGGGTGTTTCCATAAATTAATTGTGAAATATATAAGTAATGAGGAAAAACCTCCTCAAAAAATATAAACCGAGTTATTTTTTCAAAATCGACAAGGCGAGAGGATTAGAGGTGTCACGGAGATAATGGTCTGTAAAACTTGACTCACAGTGCCACTGAGCCACCGACATAATATCATCCACAGGGACCCCATTAAATAGGGCCGTGGATGTCACTACGCCGCGGACACTGTGAGCCTTGGCCACGTCAACCTGCTTCCCGGTGGCGGATTTATGGCAAAACTGAATGCATTCCACAATCCACCTGGAAATGGTGTCCTTAGAAGCCCTGCCATGGGGTTCAATATATGACAACCATAACGCTGACTGTACCGGCGCAGCGCCCGGACGGGACACCATGCTTTAGAATTAGGATCATATCTAGTTAAAGCAGGCAAAATAATAGGTTGACCTGGATATTTCAACGACTGATTTTTAGCCAAGAAATTAATCCTAGGTAGCAGCTTAAGGCCTTCCCCTGAAACCACAAAACGGTCATCCTCGGCTGATAAGGCATGAATTTCACTCCTACGCCTAGCCGAGGCCGCAGCAATTAAAAACACAGTCTTCAGCGTTAATAGTTTCATAGAAATGGAACTAAGTGGTTCAAAAGGCTTATCACCTAGTACTTGAAGCACTAGCGATAAACTCCAAGACGGAATCACAGGTGGATTCCTTGGTCTTAGATTGCCCATGCCTTTAATTAATACATTTAATGTATTTACTTCATCACTTCCCCTCTTAGCCAAGCAAGGAATAACAGACATTAATGCTGATTTATAACCAGCAATAGAGTTAGGCTTGAGGCTATAGGCATCATAGAGGTGACAGAGGAAATCAGCTACTACTTGAATAGATGAATCCATTGGATCAATACATCTTTTTGAGCACCATTCTGCAAATCTGTTGATTTTATAATTATATGCTCTGGAGGTTGACCCCCTCCTGGCTTTGGCCATAAACATGGCTGCTTGCTCAGAAAAGCCCTCCTTAATTCTAGATTCCTTGACAACATCCACGCAGTCAATCTGACAGATTGTTGTGAAGGGCCTTGCCCTGGAAGATAATATCGTCCATCAGAGGCAGAGGAACCGGATTGCAGACCAGAAGGTCCAGCAGATCCGTATACCATGATCGGCTTGGCCAATCCGGGGCGATCAGAAGCACTTGGCATTCCTCTTGTCTGATTTTCTGAAGAACTTTTGGAATCAGGATTGCTGGAGGGAATGCGTATGCATACATTCTCCCCCAGCTGATAGCTAACGCATCTGTTGCGAAAGCGCTTGGATCCGGAATCGGAGAGACGTACGTCGTCATCTTCGCATTCTTCTTCGTTGCGAACAAATCGATGTTGGGTTTCCCCCAATGGTCGAACAGACGATCCGCCACACATTGATTTAGTTGCCATTCCGTGGGTAAAACACTCATCCTTCGGCTCAATGAGTCTGCTAGCAGGTTTAACCTTCCCGGAATATGAACTGCTTTCAAGGTAATCTGGTGATCCAGACACCAACAAAGCAGTTTCCATGTCATCATACAGAGACTGGGCGACTTCGTTCCGCCCTGGCGGTTTATGTAAGTCACAACTGTTGAGTTGTCTGAACGAATAAGAACAATCTTGCCCTGAACTTCCTGTAAGAAATGTTCCAGGCCCAGGACTACTGCTTTTAGCTCCAGTAGATTTATATGTTCCTTTGACTGTTCCAGATTCCAAAGCCCTGATATCGTGGACTCTTCCAGGCAAGCTCCCCAGCCCTCCATCGATGCATCTGTATACACAGTCACCTGAGGGTGGGGAGGGGTTAGCAAAACCCCCGGCAAGAGATTCTCTGTATTCAACCACCATTGCAGGTGGTGAATCAGAGGCGCCAACACTGACACATTCGAGTCCAGCGAACCTGTACTCTGGGTCCATTGTGTCATGAGAAATAACTGGATCGGCCGCCTGCGTAAGGCGGCCTGAGGAATGACTGGTTCCAATGAAACCATCAACCCCAGCATTCTCAAGTAAACCCGTGCCAGGACATGACGACTGTCGCACACCGACTGAATTAATGAGATGAGTTTCTGAACTCTCTCCTGAGTAGGATAAACATATCCTGTCTCTAGATCGAAGAACATCCCCAGGTAAACAAACTTCTGGGATGGAGTCAGCTCTGATTTTGGGAAATTGATCATCCAGCCTAAGTCTGTGAGAGTTTTCAAAACAATCTCCAGATTGGCCGACAAACTTTCCCGGGTGTGCGCTTTCAACAGCCAGTCGTCTATGTACGTGTGGACTGCTATGCTTCTCCTGCGGAGGTATGCTGTGATCGCAAGAACCACACGGGTGAAAACCCGAGGAGCCGTGGAAATTCCGAAGGGCAACACCCTGAATTCCCACTGTCTGCCCTGGAATGCAAATCTCAGGAAGCGACAGAAACTCCCGTGGATGGGGATGTGGAAATAAGCGTCCTTCAAATCTATCGACGCCGTCCACATCCCCCTCTCCAACCCCGCCAACACCGAGCGCACCGTTTCCATCTTGAAACTGGGCGTCTCGATGAACTTGTTCAATGGCTTGAGGTTGAGAATCGGTCTCCACCCTCCGGTGCGTTTTGTTACTAAGAACAGGGTTGAATAGAAGCCCGGACACCTTTGTGCCGGCTGAATAGCTCCCTTTTGTACGAGGGAATTTATCTCCTCCTCGATACACAACCTTTGCTCTGGATCTCTCGGAATGGGAGTCCAGACTGGCACTAGAGACAGTCGCGATGGCGGGCCTGTCATCCACTCTGGATGATACCCGACGGAAAGTCATCGCAAGACTAAACGGTCCTGAGTTAACCGTTCCCACTCTTGCATGTGGTCGGCTAGCCGGCCTCCCACCGGTCCACCTAGGGACCGCGGTGGACACGAGGCATGCAAGAGCGGCACTGTCTCCGTCGCCATACACACCGGAGTGGTTCTTACCGCGGTAAGCGTCCTGTCAGGACCGATAACCACGCCCAGATCCTCGCGCGCCCCGCCCCGCGCGCACCTAGGTGCGCGGGCGGCTGCCTGGCTGACGGCGCCTGAGGAACCTGCGCCCCCCTCGCTGCTGGCCGAATCGCACGCGGCCGAGGCCGACGCTGCGACGGTGGCTGGCCTCTGACTTGGCCAGCACCACCTCGAGCCTGCAGGGGACGATACGCAGGGGCCGCGGCGCGAACGTTAGCACGACGCAGCACCTCAAACTGCTCGCGCAGCGCCCTCTGGTTATTCACCAGGGTGACCGTCTCCTGGAGGTGCCGACATCCCTCACCTCCAAAAAGACCAGGACCCGTCATAGGCGTACGCAGTAGCCTATTGTACAGGTCCTGAGACGGGCACAGATTGTCCAGGGCAAACGTGCGTCTTGCCCGGACACTCCTGGTCACCGCCCGAGTCATACAGTCCAGCGCCAGGTTAATACCATCCTGGATGGCTCGCTGGACCGTGACCGGACTTGGCTGGTGCGATGCGGATGCCGTTACTACCCCCTGTAACAGCTGGGAGACGTGGGACAGAGCGGCAATCGAAGCCCTCCCACTCTCCTCCGCATCACGCAACGCGGTATTCGCCGAACGCAACGCGTTCGAGCACAAGACCCCCGTGTCAGAACGGGAGCCTGGCCGCGCATCCTCACCCAAAGCCGCGCGGTCATCCACGCTGGGCTTGGGTACCACACCGTACCGCTGGTAATCCAGGGGCACGATGCGACAACGCCTGGCCACCTCGCGAGGGGCCTTCGCGAGACGTCCACTCGACTTAATGGACGACTCCGCCGCCTCGAACATGTCAACGACATGCTCCGCCAGCGGCAGAGAAGGCATAGCGTTAGCAGTCGGTTTCCCAGCTAACCACGGCCTGTGGTCACGCTGGCTAGCCGACTGCTCCACGGGCAGATCAGGCCTAACGCTCACCAACCACTGGCAAGCGTCAGACCAATCCTCCTCCGTGGCTAACTGCGAGCGCTCTACAAGACGGGGGCCTTCGTCTTCCTCCTGAGCGCAAGCAGTAGAGCTTGACGGCGGGTATGCTGATACACCTGGCAAGCCAGGGAAAACATGCGGGCCTGACAGCCCCGGCATGACAATATCACTGTTTGACCAGGAGCAGGCGCCGTGGCAGAGCGCGGGGTACATACCGCCCCACCACGGGCCCGGCCAGCACCAGCAACACCCTCGGCAAGCCGAGGTATGTGGTACCGCTGGCCATCAGCAGCGCCCTGGGCCACCACCTGAGCCGCAGACTCTACTCCAGGGTGAGTAAAACCGTGGAAGAAGCCGCCTGTATTCCCCGCGAGGGGTGCACAAACGTCTTCATCCATGTCCACGTCGTCAGACGGCGACCCTAGCAGGTAATCCTCATCACCCTGGTCAGAAAGATTAGACCCCGGGTCAGCAAAGAGAGCTAACCCGGGCTGACCAGGAACGGTGCCATAGGAGGTACTGGCCACCGCGGCGTGCGGATACCCCTGGACTGATAAGCAGCCCGCGGGTTCCAGCGACAACCGTCCACGGTCCCCTCTCGGCGCGGCAATAAGCCTGCTGCCAGGGTCGTGGAACGCCCCCTCTAATGGGGCCACCTCTGAATCGTCGAACAACGGAAGCGGTCTAAGGAAAACCGATCCAGAGGCGGGGATTACCTGCTCCGAAGCCGATGATGAGGACAGTAAAGGATTTGGTCCAGGAAGCATGCCACGAAGCAACCCTGGAACCAAATCCTTTATTGTCCTCTTCATCTCTCCCAACATCTCGGTCCGGAAGGCCTCCATATCCACCGCGGACGAGACCTTCCCCTTACCCTTCCTACTTACAACCTCTCGTTTCCGCTTCCTCTTCTTCTCCTCCTCTACCACCTTGTCCGTCGCCTGTAAGCAGCACAAGAATTCGGACATTAACTCGTCCCCCCAGTGCTTACATATGTCACAATTAGCCAAGGGACCACAAGGGCTACATTGATAGCAAAGATGAGGCCAGAACTTATCATGTAGAAAACGTCCACAGGACGCGCAACCCGGTCCCTGAAACAGGGCAAAGGACAAGGAGTATGAGCAAACTAGTTAAGCTTAGACACTCAAACCAACTCAAAGAGAAGGAAAAAACGATCATAAAGATCAATATACATCAGAAACCAGCATAGCGACTTGAATTGCTGATAATACATAGCCAGGCTGATTATGACGTCATTAATCCCGTGACAGGAAAAAATTCGATCCCAACAAAACATCCAAGTGCAAGGACGAATTGTATGCTGAATGGATACATCGACTACACAACCATCAGATACATATAGATAACTCTTTTCTGGCAAAAATGTTAATTATCTCCCTTTGCTTACTATAATTAACATCACCACATTATCAATAACTATGATACCTGACACTTTGTATAGACAAACCATCCAACGTGACGAACCGGAGAACTCCACCATCTGCACGCCTCTTAACTCTCTCCACCTCATGGGGAAGGAATTGGATCAAGAGGGCAAAGTGAGAAGACCTTTATACTAGGCCTCCAACTCACTGGACATAATTTTTCATTTGGTTAGATAACCTAACAGTGTTAGAGGAAATGGAACCATGGTGGAGAGAAAACTAACTCTCTGCTGCTGTGATGCCACCACCTAGCGTCATACAGACCTGTGGACATAAACAGAAAGAGAAATTAGCCTTAGGTAGCACCGAGTTGACATAAACCAACTAACCAAGGCGCTTATCACGGTAAACGCGAGTCCCGGAAACACAATACACCGGGAAGAAAAACTCGCTAATTTTACTAGAAGTCACCTGATTTAAAGGTCCTAAGTCCTCCTTTGGCGAAGTGATCCCTCCCGCCATCCAAATCAGTGACTATCACTCCAAAATAACACCACTTAAACAGTTTAAGAGTAAGAAAAAGCTTATGCACAAAAAGACATGTGTGATCTCTCTGCCAATAATCTAGCAAAGAGGAAGTGCTAGTCTGCGCATGCGCGGTGGTGGGGCTGGCATCCGCCAGACTACGCTCTGACTCCCTGCCCACTAGGGGCGCCTAACTGTTTTAATCTGAGTGTTTATTGAGTGAAAGCCAATATTTAGCAATATCAAAAGTATTAGGGAGGTAAGTATACTCTTGAAGTGAAACAAGCCAGTCGCTCTAATGATTAGAATTTACAAAATATTCTCCTGGACTGCAAATGGACAGTCAATAAAGAAATATTTTGGGTTTCTTTACCAATTTTGACTCCTACTTCCTCAATGTAAATATAACCAGCTCTGTTAAACAACTTAAAATGTTTCCAAAACAAAATAAAATGTTCTGTTAAATATTATGAAGATAATTGGATTGGAAGACATTGCTGCCTCCCTAAGGCAGCAATGTCTTTCAATCCATTTATGTTCAAAATATTCAACAAGACATTTCCTCCATCAAGTTCAAAATTGTACTAACATGCTTCTGTTTTTATGTTTTATTATTTCTGAGCTGTACTGTACATGGTAAGCCTTCCATCGTGACAACCGCATTAATGGAAATATTACCTGGTTTGTTACACGGCCCTGTCCTCACAACCACTTGATCAATGGATATGTCACCTTGTTCATTAGCGCCACGTATCGCTTCAAAGGATATCTATGCAGAAAGTAAAGTCAAAACAGAAGGTTTAATGGGATCTTTTTTATTTGAAACCAACATTAATTTAATAGAAACGCTCAACTACATATTTGCGGTAAAAGTCTGATGCGATCGCTGGATACATTACAACAATAATATGCATTGTAATATTTTTAGCATCAAAAGGAATGAACGTATACTGTGACTGGCATCTAACTACTTAACCATTTCACTGACAAATCCCTGAAAAAGTACATTCTTTCCAATGGATAGAATATCCTGTTTAATACTTTGAAGCTAAAGGATAACTAATCCCATCTCTTGATAGCTATTCAGGTGATCTAACACGCCGGTCATAAACTATGCAGGTAATTTTAAGCTTTTTATCACGCCGCTAAGGAAAGATATTCAGGATTTAGTAGTTAAATGTTGGTACATTTCTACACCCTATGATGGCTGTCATGAGTTACTTTTCAACCAATCAGAAAAATCCTAGTGTGTCTGCCTCGGTATATATGCTCAGTCATAGAGGCGCCAGCTATAGTTTGGCAATGTGGTACAAAAGCAATCCTACAGGTAAGCTGTTGAATATTTCGAAACCAATTTGATTGGAAGTTGTTGCTACCTATGGCAGTAACAACTTCCAGTCAAATTAGTTTCAAAATATTCAATGGGATGAGCATTACATAATAAAGAATGTGATGCATTGGAGCTTACATGACATCACACACAATAGCTTGAGGAGACAAAATGGTGTCGATCACTGTTCAACATTTACTCGATGTTACAAAACAGATAATTGCGATACAGATCAGGGAATGTGACAGGATAACAATGATATGGAATCTATAAACCATATTCTATCGGTGCAATACAACATTTGAGATGAGATTAGCATCGCTTTAATATGACTGGAAGCCGCTGTTTAATAAATTGAAGTAATATGACTGGAAGCCGCTGTTTAATACATTGAAGTAATATGACTGGAATCCGTTATGTTGTGCTTCCAATCACATTAATTTAAAAATATTCAACAGCTTTCCTGCATTTAATGTTGTTTTGAAATTGAGATTCGGGAATTTGTCATTAACAAGTTAATGGTCCTACCGTGACATGAAAATTGAAGATTTTTGATTTGCGAATATCCAATTATATGCTAAGGATTTTTGAAAGGCTATCACTGGAATGACTGACTCTGTTATCAGTCACTCAATCATTCCAGTGGTAAGTGTTAAAAAATTTTCTTTTCTCAGCCTGCCAATGGACATGATACAAGATTACAAATGGAGACATTTTTAACCCCTTAACAATCAAATTTGTTCAAGAAAATTTGAAATTTTCTCGTAGAAAATGTTCATTTGCAGGTCAAGAGACGACTATTTTCGCAAATTTACCACTGAAATTCTAATGGGAAATTTTCTAAAATAGTCTTCTCTTGACCCGCAAATGGAGATTTCAAATGTCCACTGCTGAAGCCGATTTTGACTGATATGAGGGTTACATGGTTAAAAGGATTAATAGATATCCAAACTTTGTAATGTATCATGCATTTATATAGTGAGTGAGTGAAGATAGTGAGATTGGAAAAGGGAGAAGGCGGTAGGGAGAGGGCGGTAGGCGGGGGTCGGGGAGACAGAGAGGGGAGATGTCTGAGTGATTAGAACATATTATATATATATTGCACATATGAATCAATAGTACTTACTCTATGTTGGGCTTGAGTCAATGAGGATGGTACATCCACTTGCCTTTTGTTCCATGCATTGCCCTGATTCCCACTCAGCTGGTATAATGTAATACCAGTCATAACTTCATTTGATCCCTAATAAGAAACAATCATACAGAACGATAATCAGAGATTGCTGAAATCTATGTCGGGCCCATCACCTAATAGATTACTGCATCATAATCAGTCTCGAGAAGTGAAGTATCAAAGGAAACTGACACTGCATATAACAATCATGATAATGGGCCTTCCATCAATCATATGATGTCATAATCAACTGTGTAGGATGATGTCATAATAAATTATGACGTAATTAAGTTCATCATGAACGCATACTTGGTGATGGACTAAAGCCTTGTTGTAGAATTGTATGACATTATTATTTAATAAACATGCTGTTCAATATTTTGAAAGTAATTCGACTGTCGCTGTTGCTGCCGGTGCATGCAATCACAACCAGTTAAATTAGTTTCAAAAATATATATATATATATATATATAATCAGAGTACAGCTAAAAAATAACATGACATCTTTCCAAAACACAATAAAATGTACCTGTATAGGTGAATACTTGAACTTAATGGACCTTTCTGGTTTTAGCTATGCCCCGCCCATCTCTAGCTAAGCTCCACCCACACCTCGCTCGTGTTGGGATCGATCGATCTCTGAACACCCTGACTATCAATTTCCAAAAAGCTACACAGGTAAGCTGTTGAATATTTTAAAACTAATTTGACTGTTAGTTTCAATTAGTTTCAAAATATTCAACAGCATGTTTATTAAATAGCAAAGAATTACAGACATACAATTGATACAATGTGTCTGACCATTTGAGATTTGATGACGGTCTATATGGAACCCTTTGTGATTATGACGTGATATGTGGTCAGATGATGGATGGAATCTCTGGAAAGGTGAATTGATTGGAAGACAATGCTGCCTAATGCAATACAAAATATGTTCAAAATATTCAACAGAACATTTCTTGCTAACTAACATATTTCTGTTTTTGTTTTGGAAACGTTTTAACTTATTAAATGACCTTAACTGTAGAATCAAGCAATAACATTCAATCACCATGATGTTTAAATTTTGCTCCAAAAACTGAAGAATCCAGTTTTGGCTATGCCCTACCCATCACTAGCTAAGCTCCACCCACGCTTTGCCCATGTTGGGATCGATCGATCCCTGCACTCCATGGATCACAATTTCCATAAAACTATACAGGTAAGCTGTTGAATATTTTGAAACTAATTTAGACTGAGTGCTATTGCTGCCTATGGCAGCAACAGCCCCCAGCCAAATTAGTTTCAAAATATACAACAGAATGTTTATTAAATAGCAGACATACAATTCATACGACTTGTTTCTTAATGATCTCAACATGGGCAAAGCGTGGGTGGAGCTTAGCTAGAGATGGGCAGGGAATAGCTAAAACTGAATTCCTCCATTACCTTGACGCGTAGAGATCCAATACCACTTCCAAACATGTGATACCAGAATTCAATGCACTCATGATTAGGGAATGATGGCAGTAGTGGCGTCGTCAAAGTCGCGTTGGCACCAACTTGCGCTCCAGAGGCGGCAACATACATATAATGTCCTAAAGTAAAGAAATAAGCACTAGGTTTTGAAAATAATCAATGTATACAAATGGATGCTGATAATTTTGCAGTTTCATTTTTTAAATTGTACATGTATATAGATCGTATTTTTTTCATATAAGCAAACATAAACTTGTCATGGTGAAGACGGCGAAAAACCAGCCTCTACAGTAGTCTTGAGGAATGTCCATTTGCAAGCCAGGAAAAGACTATTTTTGAGAATTTACCACTGGAATGACTGGCTCGGTTATCAGCGATTCCAGTGGTAAATTTGCAGTCTTATCTTGGCTGCAACTGGGCACTCACAAACATCTATTCTGATATTCTTGACAAAATTTAAATGAAATCACGTATTTCTTTTTTCACGAGAGAGTTGATACTTACCACCCTGATACTTTATGATATTTCCTAAATATCGACCTAGCTTCAATAATACTCAGAATTAAAAAGAAACCGCTCCCACTTGGCAGGTTACACAACTGACAGTCCAGCGGATGTGCAGCCCCAACTCTCACATGCACGGGACTGACTCATTCTATTCCAAAATATTGGCTGACCTAATTGCAACATAAAACGCCGATAGACCGAGCCTCTGTGGGGCGGAGAGGCCGGGATCGTATCAGGGTGGTAAGTATCAACTCTCTCATGAAAAAAGAAATCCGTGATTTCATTTATTTCACATCAAGAGTATACTTACCACCCTGATACATCATGATATAGCCAGAATTTGTAAGAGAACTCGGCGGGAGGGAGGCAAAGGTCAGAAGACCAGCTCGTCCCTGGAAGAGCAAGCCTTTGCTTTTGGAGCACAACAAACATCTGAAATTGCGTATGTGAACACAATCAGGAAATGATTTGGACATCGGATAACACGACCGATGTTGAGAGTAATGACCGTTTCACATCCGCTCTCCCCCTCTTTTAAAGAGGGAGCGATGACCTCAATGTCCTATACGCTCTCTATGTACTCGTGCTAAAGTACTATAAGACATCGGATGAAAGCTTCATTTCGTATACTCAGATGGAACCACAAAGAACACAAAACCATCACCATTTTAGTAAGTAATATAAAATGTGACAAAAAATAACCATCACCAAATAGAGGACTAACCTATTTTGATGAGATTCCCCTTTGATCACCGCTGGCAGGGATAGGTACAGTACGGAAAAGCACTAAATTGCACTGTGTGTGAGTCAACGGCCTTATGTACAATATTTACAAATTTATATACAGATTTAACGTTTATGTAAAATCGATAAGGCAAGTGGATTTGACGTGTCATTTAGGTAATGATCTGTAAAACTAGACTCACAGTGCCATTGTGCTACTGACATAATGTCATCCACCGGCACTCCATCAAACAGAGCCGTGGATGTGAGCCTTGGCCATGTCAACTTGTTTACCCGTGGCGGCTTTGTGGCAATGCTGGATGCATTCCACAATCCACCTAGAAATGGTATCTTTAGAAGCTCTCCCATGGGGTTCAATGTAAGATAGCCATAAAGCACTAGGGTCCATCCGCCATTCCTGTGTACGTTGTTTATAACACGTTAATGCACGGACTGGACACCAAGCCTTTGAATTAGGATCAAACCTAGACAAAGCGGGTAAAACTATAGGCTGACCAGGATATTTTAAAGACTGCTTCTTCGCCATAAAGTTAACTCTAGGTAGAAGCCTAAGGCCTTCCCCTGTCACCACAAAACAGTCTGGCTCTGCTGACAAAGCATGTATTTCACTTCTTTGTCTGGCTGAAGCTGCATCAATCAGAAAAACTGTTTTAAGCGTCAACATTTTCATGGAAATGGAGCTTAGTGGTTCAAAGGGTTTATCTGCTAATACTTGAAATACTAACGATAAACTCCAAGACGGGATCACTGGAGGATTCCTTGGTCTTAGATTACCCATGCCTTTGATTAAAGCATTTAGATTACATACTTCATCACTTCCCCTAATAGCCAAGCAAGGGATAACTGACATTAAAGCTGACTTGTAGCCAGCAATAGAGTTAGGCTCGAGGCTATAGGCATCAAAAAGGTGAAAGAGGAAATCGGCTACTACCTGAATAGATGATTCCATTGGATTAATACATCTTTTTGAGCACCATTCAGCAAATCTGTTGATTTTATAATTATATGCTCTGGAGGTTGATCCCCTTCTGGCTTTTGCCATAAACATGGCTGCTTGCTCAGAAAAAATGTCCTTAACTGCTAATTCCTTGCCAACATCCACGCAGTCAATTGGAACATTGACGGGTTGTTGTGCAAGGCCTTGTACTGGAAGATTATGTTGTCCATCAGAGGCAGAGGAACAGGCTTGCAGACCAGAAGTTCCAGCAGATCTGTATACCATGATCGGCATGGCCAATTTGGGGCGATCAGAAGCAATTGGCATTCCTGCTGCCTGATTTTCTGGAGAACTTTTGGAATCAGGATTGCTGGCGGGAATGCGTATGCATACATTCCCTCCCAGCTGCTAGCTAACGCATCCATTGCGATAGCGCTCGGATTTGGAATTGGAGAGATGTACGTCGTCATCTTCGCATTCTTGTTCGTTGCGAATAAATCTATGTTGGGCTTGCCCAAGTGGTTGAACAGGCGATCCGCCACATATTGATTTAGTTGCCATTCCGTGGGAAGAATGCTCATTCTTCGGCTCAATGAGTCTGCTAATAGATTTAGCCTTCCCGGAATATGAACTGCTTTCAGGGAAATCCCATGATCTAGGCACCAGCAAAGCAGTTTCCAAGTCATCATACAGAGACTGGGCGACTTCGATGCACCCTGGCGGTTTATGTAAGTCACTACTGTTGTATTGTCTGATCGAACCAGAACACTCTTGCCCTTGACCTTCTCTAGGAAGTGTTCCATGGCTAAGACTACTGCTCGCATTTCCAGCAGATTGATATGTTCTCTTGACTGATCCAGATTCCAAAGCCCTGATACTTTGTTTTCTTCCAGGCAAGCTCCCCATCCCTCCATTGATGCATCTGTGTACATCGTTAACTGAGGGTGGGGAGGTGACAACGTCACCCCCGCCAGGAGATTTTCTTTCTTCATCCACCATTGAAGGTGGTGAATAAGACGTTCCAACACTGACACCTTTGAGTCCAGGAAACCCGTACTCTGGGTTCACTGTGTAGTGAGAAACAACTGGATCGGCCGCCGGCATAAGGCTGCCTGAGGAATGACTGGTTCCAAAGAAAACATCAACCCCAACATTCTCAAGTAGACCCATGCCAGGACATGATAACTGTTGAACACTGACTGTATGACTGAGATGAGTATTTCTTCTCTCTCTTGAGATGGATAAACATATCCTATCTCTAGATCTAAGAACATGCCCAGGTAAACAAACTTCTGGGATGGAGTCAGCTCTGACTTTTGAAAGTTGATTATCCAGCCTAGATCTGTAAGAGTTTTCAAAACTATCTCCAGATTTGCTGATAGACTTTTTTTTATTGTGTGCTATTAACAGCCAGTCGTCTATGTACGTGTGGATTGCTATGTGTCTCCTGCGGAGGTATGACGTCATAGCTTGGACCACTCGAGTGAAGACCCGAGGAGCCGTCGATATACCAAATGGGAGAACCCTGAATTCCCATTGGCAGCCCTGAAATGCAAATCTCAGGAACCGACGAAAGCTTTCGCAATGGGAATGTGAAAATAGGCATCTTTTAGATCTATTGATGCTGTCCACATTCCCTTCCTCAATCCTGCTAACACCGTTCTCACAGTTTCCATTTTGAAACTTGGTGTGAGGATAAACCTGTTGAGAGGTTTGAGGTTGAGAATTGGTCTCCACCCTCCAGTGCTTTTTGTCACTAGAAACACGGTTGAATAATAGCCCGGACATTTTTGTGCCGGTTGAATAGCGTGTTTTAGTATGAGGGATTGAATTTCTTCCTCTATACACAACCGTTGATCTGGTTCTCTTGGATTTTGAGTCCCGATCGCCACCAGAGACAGGCGCGATGGCTGATTTGAAATCCAGTCGGGATGGTAAAAGACTGAGCGGTCCTGAGTAACTCGCTCCCACTCTTGCATGTGGAAGGCGAGACGGCCTCCCACGGGTGCACCTAAGGATTGAGGTGGACCCGAGAAGTGCAAGAGAAGCCCTGTCTCTGGTGGCTGTCCTAGCAACACTGGTGTGGTCTTTTTGAGAGGCGACCCATCAGGTTCGGCTCCCATGACCAGAACCCCGCACAGCTCTACCAGCGCCACGCGCACCTCAGTACGCAGGCTGTCTGGTGGGTTGGACTGGAGGAGCCTGTGCTCCCCCCTAGCTGGCTTACGCTGTCGTTGCCGTGGCCGGCGCTGCATAGGTGGTTGGCCTCTGACAAGGCCACCATCACCTCTAGCCTGCTGAGGGTGGAAGGCAGGCGGCGCTGCTCGAACACGCTCCCTGCAAAGCACTTCAAACTGCTCTCGCAGCGCCCTCTGGTTGTTCACCAGGTTTACAGTTTGTTGGAGGTGCAGGCATCCTTCACCTCCAAACAACCCTGGACCTGCCATCGGCGTCCGAATAAGCCGATTGTACAGGTCCTGCGAGGGGCACAAATTGTCAAGGGCAAATGTGCACCTGCCCATAAACCCCTGCTTACGGATCTCGTCATGCAGTCCAGAGCCAGGTTAATGCCATCCTGGATGGCTCTCTGGACCGCAAGAGAAGTTTGGCGGGCCATGGATGCTGCTACTACCCCCATGTGCCAGCTGGCAAACGTGCGAGAGAGCCGAGATGGCTCCTCTCGTACTTTCCTTCGTGTCCCGCAGCGCCGCGTGTCTTCGCCCAAAGCCGCACGGTCACCCATGCAAGGCTTTGGAATGACGCCATACTTCTGATATAGATCAGAACGTATACGGCAGCGCCGTGCCACCTCGCGAGGGGCCTTCGGAAGGCGTCCTTTCGGCAGAATAGACGTCTCTGTCGCAGCGAACATATCAACGATATGCTCCGCATACGGCAGAGATAGCATGGTGCTCATCACCGGTTTCCCTCCCAACCACGGGCGCTGGTCCCACTGGGAAGCCAGTGGATCCACCTGGAGTTCTGGCTTGATGTTCACCAGCCATTGGCAAGCATCCAACCAGTCTTCCTCGGTGGCCACCTGTGAATCTTCGACGAGCCTAGGACCTTCGTCGTCATCAACCACATTCACTGGTGGGATAATGGTCGGAGCTGAAGATACTCCTGGATAGCCAGGGAAGCCATACGGACCCGCAAGGGATGGCATGGCTTGCGCCGTGGCTATTCCAGGAGCCAGATCTATGGCATCATGGAAGGCTAAAAACATGACGACACAGTCCGGGCCTTCCTCACGGTAACTCTCCGCAAGCCGAGGGATACGGTATGGACGGCCATCGGCTCCAAGCCGGCCTAGCCATTGAGCCATGAAACCCACTCCTGATGAAGTAGTTCCATGGAAAAGGTCACCCATGGGTCCCCGTGGGAATCCATTTCCCTGGCCATCGACTCATCGGTAGGCCATAACAGTGTCCTCTTCTACCTGCCCAGAAAGATTAGACGCCAAGCTTGAAAAGGGATCAAGCTCGGCCTGGGCATGAGGGGTATCGCGTGAGGCACTGATACCCTTAGCCTTAGGCTGCTCTAGAGCACTCGATAAGCGAGCGCCCGAGGCCATGGCTTTCGGGTCCACGGGCGAGGCAAGCCTCAGCGCCGGACCAACGGGAGCCGTCTCTGGGTCTATAACGAAAACTGGTTTGCTAAGAGAACCAGACCCAAAGACGGGAACACTCTGTCCCGGAGCAAATGAAGAAGACTTCTTCATTTCTCCCATCATTTCAAGATGGAAGGCCTCCATGTCTGGCATGGATGCCTTGCTCTTCTTACCACACTCTTTTTCCAGACGCCTCTTCTCGTCTGCCGCCCGGTCTTTTACCTGCTGATTTAAAAAATCAGTTAACACACTCACATACATGGCAATTTAGAAGAAGCCCGCACGTACTGCACCTAGTGCAGTCATGACGGAAAAGCGGGCCTTCACAAAACGGTGGCAGGAAGGGCATTTGTTCTCAATTACCCTCTGAAAAGACACAAACGGAAACAATTAGTTTTTAGTTAAGACGAACCAAAAAACTAATTGCAGAAGGCTAATAAGATCCATAAGGAAAACTTTTGACCATCAAATGAAAGATAAGTCAGGCCCATAGAAAAAACTATAGGCCTGACAAAAAGTAAACAAATCCTAAAACCTTGTTATTCTTCTTTAAGAAGATAAGGGAGACATAAGAATTTGAACGTGAATACTTGAGAGGCGAACTTTTTTAGACTTCACAGCTCAAAACAAAGATTCATTAGTAATTGAACTTTATAAACCCAATTAACCTATGCAAACCATCAAGAGAGATAAATAACTCAACACTCAGTCAAAAAACTTCTAAAATATTTAGAAATAAACAACACAGGAATACCTGATCCTGAGTCCAAAACACTGTTGTGGGGGGAGAATGCGGAAAAATTACTTCTTATGGTAATAATTCCCTCAGCAAACTCATAATAAATTAGAAGGACCCAGAAACCAAGTATAAATATTGTTTAAATAAAAGGATACCCTTCAAATATCAGCCCATGTGTCTGAAAAATAAAGCACAACATGCGTTAGCTAATATATATAGGCCTCCCCATAAAAGAGATAGCCTAATAAAGATGTATCCACGAGATAGCGCGAATCCCAGAAATACCATCCGAGACAACACGCAAATTTTCTATCAATAAATTTACTAAAGTACACCTGATGGCTTGGACCGGGGGCATCCTCCGGCGACTTGGCAGCATCAGACATACTTATAATAAATCAAAGCAAGTTGCAAAACACCTCAATGCTTCAAAAAGAATGAAAGCAAAAGCAAGGCTAGAAAGCGTGTTGCAATGGCAGGTCAATATTTTAAGAAGAGAATGAGTCAGCCCCGCGCATGTGCGAGTGAGGGCTGAACATCGGCTGGACTGTCAGTTGTGTAACCTGCCCAGTGGGGGCGGTTTCTTTTTAATTCTGAGTATTATTGAAGCTAGGTCGATATTTAGGAAATATCATAAAATATCAGGGTGGTAAGTATACTCTTGATGTGAAATAGCCATTAACCCTTTCATGATGATGCCGTTCAAAAACGGCCTCTGCAGTCATCTTGAGAAATGTCCATTTTCATGCCAAAAGAAGACTATTTTTGAAAATTTACCATTGGAATGACTGGCTCGATAACCGAGCCAATTTCCAGCTGTTAATTTTCAAAAATAGTCGTCTCTTGGCCTGAATGGACATTCAATAAGTAAATATTTAGATTTTTTTTTACAAATTTAGTTACATAACATTCATTAACCCTTTAACCCTCACCGACCAGAAGCGACAAATTCTCGATGATGTAAGGCATACTCTGACGAACAGTTTAAAACTAATTTGACTAGGATTGAATTAGTTTGAAAATATTCAACAGCTTTCCTGTATAGTTAGTTGCTTTAAAATTGGGACACTGGCATTTCAAGGTTTAAAGGGATAAGCGACAACCTGTCTTCAGTGACCACTTTCAAGTGTTCCATAAAGTGGTTGTACACAGTACAGTTCATAAATAATCTAAAATGTTTCCGAAACAAAACAGAAACATGTTAGTTAAGAATTTTGAAGACAAACCCAAGAAATATTCTGTTGACTACTTTGCACATAATTGGATTTGAAGACATTATTGACTTAGTAATGTCCTCAAATCCAATTCTGTTTAAAATATTCAACAATATGATTTACTTTGTTTTCGAAACATTTTACATTATTTCTGACATTTGTCTGAGCTGTACTGAAGATCATGCATCAAATGTTAATTTCATGTCCCACCTGCGACAGATCTGTATGTGACGTCAGTCGTGGGCCCCGTGTTGTGAGTGGGCGTGGCTCCGCTAGTCCATATCCAGTGAAAGTTGTTAGCGCCAGTTTTAGTGAAGCCACATATATCAGGTGGTTCAAAATTACAACTTACAATCATACCATTTGCTGGCGGTAGGTCTGACGGAGAGATGGTGACAGAGTCTAGAAAATATTTATATATACACATGTATGTAAACAACTGTATAATAGTGACCAAGAAAACATGCACAATATTAAATAACAAAAAGATGAATAAAGAATTAAATAGTCACCAATGACGGGATTGAGAATCACTATGAGTTGCATTATTCAATCCAAAGTTGCTTATCAATACATTCAGGTCTTAGCATTGCAATAACGTTTGCATGCGTGTTTACAGCTTAATCAACTAAATAATGGTTACACTGGCCAAAACTGAACTTTGCAGTTGTCTTCAAAACTGTCCATTAGAAGATAAAAAAATAAGCGAGGGTAAATGACGATGATGATGAAATGGAAGGCATGGTTGCCTACCACAAAAACCGGTAACGAAGTTACATAAGAACAATAAATCATCAGAAATCCATAAAACATTCAACAAACGTTGTCAACAAATATTACATATTAGGCATGATTAAAGAATATAGATCCTTCAAATAGGATACTGAACACAGTAGACAAAAACAAAAACTTAGTCTGGATTTTTGGCTACTTTCTGTTTGCAGAATATTTGAAAAGAGAATCTGTTTCCTATTTGGGCTCCTTTGCGCACGCGTGGTCATGTGCAGTGGCAGGTGTCATAGAGCAGTGAATGTAGACTGGTGCCAGTCTCTAGTAGGCCATATGCTGGGAGTGTACTCTACCAGTGATGAAGTTTTATAGGCATATGGAGGCATGTAGGCAAGTATAAAAATCTTATTCTGGTGGCTAAACGCAGAGTAGTTAATTTAGCAAGTAGTGATTGAACGGTATAGATGTTTGTGGTGTAATAACAACTGGACTTTGCAGTCATCTTCAAAACTGTCCATTAGAAGATCAAAAGAGAATTTTTGAAGATTTACCCCTGCAATGACAGGCATGGTTTTCCAGTGGTAAATTTTCTAAAATAGTCTTCTCTTGTTCGGCAAATAGACATTTTTATTTTCTTTACCAAAGTTGACCATTAAACGGTTACCAATCAACTTGGATCAATTAAATGCATATTCATACCTTGACATGTTCCGTTAAGAATAGAAATATCATCTACTGCCAGATCACATGCAGAGCCTCCACCATACACACCTTCTACCACCACCTGTAAGCAACAATAGGACACTTATTCCTTTCACTTATTCCTTTCACCGATGAATTCACGTATATCATCTTTTAATGCTACCATACAAGAAACCTAGAATACTTTGAAATTAATTTACCTGAAAGCTGTTGCCGCCTGAGGCTTCCAGTCAAATTAATTTCAAAATATTAACAGCATAAAATTTATATTATAAAGAATATACTTTTTCAGAGATTTGTTGGTGAAATGGTTGAAATTATATAGGAATAGATACAATGTTAACTACTGGATAAGAGAAATTTTCAATGCCTAAATTCAATTCCATATGATAAGTAATTCATGATTCGGGAAACAACGTTACTCTGGGACATGACGACCAGCTTCCACCAACATTGTTTCCAAGATATGCATTACCAGTAGTCTTTCTTCTACTGACTGCATTCAGGCCATCAAAATTACACATTACTGCGGTCCGGGGCAACCACCTTTTACTGAGGGCAACCAAATTTTAACACACTGGTTGGCCTGGGGGACGACCTTGATAATGTGTTATTTTCCAGGGCCTGTATATGTAGTCATGGTGACTAATTATTTTACTTAGTCTTAATCCTTTAATGCTCAAATTTATTCAAGAAAATTTTCTCATAGAAAATGCTCATTTGCAGACAAAGAGAAGACCACACATTCCAGCAGTTTTTTAAGATACCGTGTGATAAAGCCATGGTTACCAGTTTCTTCATTACCTTAAAGATATTCGCACGTGGTAAATTAACTTTGGCTTCATTCCATCGATTTCCCTGAGCACCAGTCAGTGTGAAGATAGGATCACCGAGGAGTGATCCGCTCTGAAGGTACACATTCAGAGCTCCTATGTTAGCACCATGCATATGAAAGAAAAGACTAAGACATCGTGGCTGTCCATTGTCATAAATATCTGGACTGGTCAGTCTAACGGCTTGATTGGCTCTATGAGTGAACGATCCTTCTAAGTAGATATAATATCCACCTGTAGACGAAACATAAGACCAATAGTATATGAATGTTGTTTCTTGAGAAGGGGTAGGGATAAAAATTATAGATGGACCGTTCAATGACATCATCAGATACCAAATCACATCATCGAACAAATATTATAATACTGCTGAGTCCCGATTTTTAACCCTTTAACCCTCATATAAGCCAAAAATGGCTTCTGCAGTCTTGAGAAATGTCCATTTGCAGACCAAGAGAGGACAATTTGAACAAGAAAGCTGTTGAAATTTTGGAAAATAATTTAATTGCCCAATCAAATTAGATTTAAAATATTCATGAAAATATTTTTTACATGAAAAAGGGTGTTGTTTCTTGTCTGTAGACCTTAGGAGTGATGTTAGTTAAAACGATGTCAGTGGGATAATGACACACGACGGGTGATAATGCCTAGCATCATAGCCCACAAATGCGGTCACCAGAACAACAGCACAGATAACTGAGCCAGCCATTCCAGTGGTAGATTCTAAAAAATAGTCGTCTCTTGGCCTGCAAATGGACATTAAATAAGCAAATATTTAGATTTTCTTGAACAAATTTAGTCATTAACCCTTTAAACACTTGAATTTATTCAAGAAAACATCAATTTTCATATAGAAAATGTCCATTTGCAAACCAAGAGGACTATTTTTGAAAATTTACCACTGGAATGACTGGCTCGGTAATCAAGCCAGTGATTCCAGTCATAAATTTTCAAAAATAGTCTTCTCTTGCTCTGCAAATGGACATTTCTCAATACCACTGCAGAAGCCATTCTTGGGTGATATGAGTGTTAAAGGGTTAAATGGTACTTACTTCCAGTGGTATGGTCAGCACGTGGGCCAGTGTTGGAAGTAGTGGTAACCCCACTATGTCGCAGCCATTTCAGATAGCCAGTCATTGAGGCAGTCCAACCACACAGATTCGCATCAAAGTTACAGTCATAAACACTGGGAGCTGAAAATAAACGAAATTACAGATTAAATTTTTTCACGAGAGTTGATACTTACCTCCCTAATACGCTTTGATATTGCTAAATATCGGCTTTCACTCAATAAAAACTCAGATTAAAAAAGTTAGGTGCCCCTACTGGGCAGGTAGTCAGATGACAGTCTGGCGGATGCTAGCCCCAACCACCGTGCATGCGCAGACTAGTACTTCCTCTGACTAATTTATTGCCTGACACTATGCAACTTTACGAGAGCCTGAATACTGAGCCTCTGTGGGGCGGAGAGGTCGGGTACGTATTAGGGAGGTAAGTATCAACTCTCGTGAAAAAGGAAATCCGTGATTTCGTTTATTTCACTTCAAGAGTATACTTACCTCCCTAATACTCTTTGATATTGCCAGAATTTGACAGAGAATTCGGCGGGAGGGAGGCGAGGTCAAAAGACCAGCTCTTCCCTATGCGCTTTTCTGCATTTAAGGCACTTAAACTTCTGAAATTGTGTGGAAACACAACCAGGGATAGAATTGAACATCGGGTAACACAACTGATGATTGAGAGATGACCATATGTCATATGCCCCGCCCCCCCCTCCCCCCACTAATTTCTTTTTTCGTATACTCTCAATAATGAACCACATAAAACACGTACCATCACCATATTAATAACGAAGGGTCACGTGACATTACAATTAATCATGGACAACACATACACAAGACTGATCTTGTGGAAGTTGGCTGCTGTCATCATCTCCCCATTGGTGAAGACTGATGCAGTCCAAAAAAGTGGATGTTCCGATTGATTAAATGTGAAATATATTTAAAAAATGAGGATACCTCATCAAAATATGTACACCTAGATTAGCTTTTCAAAATTGATAAGGCGAGAGGATTCGAGGTGTCACGGAGATAATGGTCGGTAAAACTTGACTCACAGTGCCACTGAGCTACTGACATAATGTCATCCACAGGTACCCCATTAAATAGGGCAGTGGAAGCCACTACGCCCCGGAAACTGTGAGCCTTGGCCATGTTAATTTGTTTACCTGTGGCAGATTTATGGCAAAATTTAATACACTCTACAATCCGCCTGGAAACGGTGTCCTTTGACGCCCTGCCATGGGGTTCAATGTATGACACCCATAACGCTGTCCACCATTCCTGAGTATGCTGTTTGTACCGGTTTAATGCTCGGACTGGACACCATGCTTTTGAATCAGGATCATATCTAGTCATAGCTGGTAAAAATATATGTTGACCTGGATATATAGACTGGTTTTTAGCCATGCAATTTATCCTAGGTAGAAGCCTAAGGCCTTCCCCTGTAACCACAAAACGATATGCCTTGGCTGATAAGGCATGAATCTCACTTCTGCGCCTAGCCGAGGCCGCACCAATTAAAAATCCAGTTCTAAGTGTCAACGTTTTCATAGAAATGGAACTTAGTGGTTCAAATGGCCTATCAGCTAGAACCTGAAGTACTAGTGATAAACTCCAAGACGGAATCACTGGGGGATTCCTTGGTCTTCGATTGCCCATGCCTTTGATTAAAGTATTTAATGTATTTACTTCATCACTTCCCCTATTAGCCAAGCAAAGGATACATGTAACTGTCATTAAAGCTGACTAATAGCCAGCAATAGAGTTAGGCTTGAGGCTATAGGCATCATACAGGTGACAGAGGAAATCGGCTACTACCTGAATAGATGAATCCATTGGATTAATATATCTTTTTGATCACCATTCTGCAAATCTGTTGATTTTATAATTATATGCTCTGGAGGTTGACCCCCTTCTGGCTTTTCCCATGAACATGGCTGCTTTCTCAGAATAGCCCTCCTTAATTCTAGATTCCTTGATAACATCCACGCAGTCAATTGGAACATTGACGGATTGTTGTGAAGGGTCTTGCCCTGGAAGATAATATTGCACATCAGAGGCAGAGGAACCGGATTGCAGCCCAGAAGGTCCAACAGTTCCGTATAACATGATCGGCGTGACCAATTTGGGGCGATCAGAAGCACTTGGCATTCCTCCTGTCTGGATTTCTGAAGAATTTTTGGAGTCAGGATTGCTGGAGGGAATGCGTATGCATACATTCCCACACAGCTGATAGCTAATGCATCTGTTGCGATAGCGCTCGGATCTGGAATTGGAGAGATGTACATCGTCATCTTCGCATTCTTCTTCGTTGCGAATAAATCTATGTTGGGTTTCCCCCAGTGGTTGAACAGACAATCCGCCACACATTGATTTAGTTGCCATTCCGTAGCTAAATCACTTATCCTTCGGCTCAATGAGTCTGCTAGCAGATTTAACCTTCCCGGAATATGAACTGCTTTCAAGGTATAACCTGTGATTCAGGCACCAGCAAAGCAGTTTCCATGTCATCATACAGAGACTGGGTGACTTCATTCCACCCTGGCGGTTTATGTAAGTCACTACTGTTGAGTTGTCTGATCGAAATAGAACTCTCTTGCCCTGAACTTTCTGTAAGAAATGTTCCATGCCCAGGACTACTGCTCGTAATTCCAGTAGATTTATATGTGTTCTTTTGACTGTTCCAGATTCCAAAGCATCTGTATACATCGTTAACTGAGGGTGAGGAGGGGTTAGCATCAACCCCGCCAGGAGATTCTCTGTCTTCAACCACCAATGTAGGTGGTGAATTAGAGGCTCCAGCACTGACACGTTTGAGCCCAGTGAACCTGTACTCTCGGTCCATTGCGTCATGAGAAATAACTGGATCGGCCGATTGCGTAAGGCCACCTGAGGAATGACTGGTTCCAGAGAAACCATCAACCCCAGCATTCTCAGGTAAACACGTGCCAGGACATGACGACTGTTGCACACTGACTGTATTACTGAGATGAGTATTTGTACCCTCTCCTGAGTAGGATAAACATATCCTATCTCCAGATCGAAGAACATTCCCAGGTAGATAAACTTCTGGGATGGAGTCGGCTCTGATTTTTGAAAATTGATTATCCAGCCTAAGTCTGTGAGAGTTTTCAACACTATCTCCAGATTTGCTGATAAACTTTCCTGGTTGTGTGCTTTTAACAGCCAGTCATCTATGTACGTGTGGACTGCTATGCCTCTCCTGCGGTGGTATGCTGTTATCGCAAGAACCACCCTGGTGAAGACCCTAGGAGCCGTACAAATTCCGAAGGGTAATACCCTGAATTCCCACTGTCTGCCCTGGAATGCGAATCTCAGGAAGCGACAGAAACGCCTCGCTATTGGAATGTGGAAATAAGCATCCTTCAAATCTATTGAAGCTGTCCACATTCCCTTCTCCAACCCTGCCAACACCAATTTCCGATTTCTCCGGACAGTCACCGGTCTAGGCTGGCGCAATGCGGATGCCGTTACTACCCCTTTGCCACCTCGCGAGGGGCCGTCGCTAGACGTCCATGCGCCTTAATGGATGTTTCCGCCGCAGTGAACATATCAACAATATGATCAGCCAACGGCAGAGATGGCATAGCGGCAACAGTCGGTTTACCTGCCAACCACGGGCGCTGGTCCGGTTGACTGGCCGACTGATCCACAGCAAGACCTCGCCTGACATTGATTAGCCACTGACAAGCGTCAGACCAGTCTTCCTCTGTGGCCACTTGTGAATGCTCTATAAGACGAGGGCCTTCGTTATCATCCTGAGCAATCGCAGGCATGTGTGTGGCTGGAGGAACTGATACTCCTGGCAAGCCAGAGAAAGCATGCAGGCCTGAAAGAACAGGCATG
Organism: Chaetoderma sp. LZ-2023a; assembly: GCA_034401795.1. Lineage (NCBI taxonomy): Eukaryota > Metazoa > Mollusca > Caudofoveata > Chaetodermatida > Chaetodermatidae > Chaetoderma > Chaetoderma sp. LZ-2023a. Next base: position 148,928,668 of record CM067372.1, on the reverse strand, counting down.
CTAAACTGACTAGATTGACCAGGAGCAGGCGCCGTGGTATTGCGTGGGGAGGGGAAATTTTCGCTACACCACAGCCCTGACCAGCACCAGCTACACCATCGGCAAGCTGAGGTATGCGGTAATACTGGCCATCAGATCCAGCCCGGGCTACCTGCTGCGCCGTGAACGCTACTCCTGCGTGAGTAGTACCATGGATAGTCACCCATGTTCCCCGCGAGGGGTGCACGTGCGTCAATATCCATGGCCACAGCGCCAGAAGGAGAACCCAGCAGATAATCCTCTTCTTCCTCGACAGAAAGATTAGACTCCAGGTCAGCGAAGAATGCTAACCCGGACTGGCCAGGAAAGGTACCATAGGCAGTATCGGTACCTATGGTGTGCGGATAATCCTGGCCTGATAAGCAGGCACCAGGCTCCAGCACCACCTGTCCACGAACAACCGGCGCGGCAAGCCTGCTGCCAGTGTCCTTATAGTGGACATTACCCTCTATTAGGGTCACCTCTGAATCATGGACGAAAACTGCTAAGTTCCTAGGAAACAGATTCAGAGGTGGAGATTATCTGCTCCGAAGCAGATGTAGAGGGCAACGAAGGATTTCACCCAGGAAGCATGCCACGAAGCAACTCTGGGACCAAATCTTTAATTGTCCTCTTCTTCTCTCCCATCACCTCAATATGGAAGGCCTCCATATCCATAGAGGACGAGGCCTTCCTCTTACCCTTCTTACCAGAACCCTCCTTCTTAACTTTCCTCTCGTCCTCTAGCGCCTTCTCTTTGGTCTGCAAAGATAGAAATTCAGACATTAGCTCTCCTCCACCCCCACACTTTTTACAGATCTCACATTTAAGCAATGGCCCACATGGGCTGCACTGGGAGCATAAGTGGGGGGGGGGGGGAATCTATCCTTGATGAACCTTCCACATGAAGGACAACCAGGTCTCTGAAACAAGCCAGAGGACGAAGACAATGAGTATTTCAGTTATTGAATTAGAAACTCAAAACCAAAATAAACAAGGAAGCTGGGAGCCATAAAGACCCAAGCTAATAATAAACCAGTGTTGGACAAACTTTTAAAAGATAGTAAGGTGCAAGGCTGATTATGACGTCATAACTTTAAAAATAAGAAGTTAAATCGATCCAAAACAAACATCCAGGTGTAAGGATGAATTGTATTCATATCCAGAACATCCTAACTGGAAAGGATAGTGTATACAGACTATAAAAACATCAGATAAACAATAATAAAATGGCAGCAGATTTCATAAATATTTTCAAGTGCCTCATATCATAACTAGAATACCTGAGTCTTTAGCATAGACAAACCATCCGATCTGATGCACTGGAATTCCACCAACACTATGACCTCTTAACTCTCTCCACCTAAAAGGGGAAGGAAGTGGACCAAGAGGACAAAGTGAGAAGACCTTCTTCCGAGGCCTCCAACTCACTGGGCATAGATTTTGGTTAGATAACCTAACAATGTTAGTAGGAAATGAAACCTTGGTGGAGAGAAAAACAAACCCTCTGATGATGTGCTGTCCTGTTCAATCATAGATAGATAGATACCTGTGGACATAAACACAAAGAGAGATTAGTATTTCATAGCACCATAATAGAAATAAACCAGTTTTTAGGCGCTTATCACGTTAAACGCGAGTCCCGGAAACACATTACAACAGAACAAAACTCGCTAAAGTGTAGTTTAATTCACCTGATGATTAGGTCCTGGGCCCTCCTGTGGAGACATAGCGTGTTCAGACATAATCTCAGATATTTAATTCTTGAATTTATTGAATAAACCAGCAGAAAACTTCATAGAAAAAATTAGCATGTTGTCTCTCTGCCAATAAATTAGCAAAGAGGAAGTACTAGCCTGCGCATGCGTGGTGGTTAGGACTATCATCCGCCAGACTGTCATCTGACTACCTGCCCAGTAGGGGCACCTAACTTTTTTAATCTGAGTTTTTATAGTGTGAAAGCTGATATTTAGCAATATCAAAGAGTATTAGGGAGGTAAGTATACTCTCAAAGTGAAAAGTAATTTGTTATCTATATCCTGATCTCTATCTGACATTAAGCTTGCACGATTTTGTGGTAAAATTGAAAATCATGATTTTTTTAAATCATGAATTTATATGATTATAAATGAAATAATCGAATAAACATGAAAAATTCCTACTGCATAAAATATTTTAAAATCTACCTCATAATTACTTTTTGATGCAACCAGTCAAGAAAGTTGACATTATGATCAGGGAATGTCCTTTTCCAGGCCAAGAGAAGACTATTTTTTGAAAATGTATTACTGGAATGACTGGTTCAAACATCGAGCCAGGCATTCCGGTGATACAGTTTCAAAAATAGTTTTCTCTTTGGTCTGGGAATGGACACTTCTAAACACCATTGTACGTTTTGTCATTGATATAGTATTGTTGAATATTGTCTGCGTTATTTGTACCCGTATTGATTAATCGTACAATCAAGTTTATTTTTACAGCAATAATCGCACATGCCTATCTAAAATATTGGAACTCAACCATTAACGTACCTAGTAATGATTTTATAACGTGGACAGCCAGTGAAGAGTTTGATATTTAGTGCAATAAAATTATTCTCAGTTCATCGATACACATGCAAGCATGCATAAAGTCAAGAACAACATGAAAGTACGCTTGAGCGATCACGTGATTAAATCGGAAATCACGATTATGTTTTAAATCGTGAATTTATATGATTAAAAATTAAATAATCGAATAATCGTGAATATTTTCTATTGCATAAAATATTTCGAAACCTAACTTTCAATTACTTTTATTAGGCTCGGTCATGAAAAATGACATTTTGCTTAGTGAATGTTCATCCATGTGCAGGGCAAGAGAACACTATTTTTGAAAACGTATTACTGGAATGCCTGGCTCGATTCTCAAGCCAGGCATTCCAGTGATACATTTCTAAACACTATTGCAATTTTTGTCATTGATATTCTTTTGTTGTTGTGTCTTGATAATTTGTATCCAAGCTGTTTAATAGAGTAATCATGATTATTTTTTAACAATCGATCGCGATCACTCAACGCAATAATCGCACAACCCTACATGAAAGTCGCATGAAATGAGTGGAAATTTATACCATGGTATTTTTTGTATACTTTTGCAATTCAAGCTAATGTTATCACCGTTACCACCAACATTGCCTATGTTAGCTTTATGATGTCAATCACTAAGTCTGTCGCTGAAAGGATATTGTCCACTCTCAATATTGGTGAATCTTTAGGCCACTTGAACGATCTATTGTCCGTGTACGACTAATACATTACCATACAGGGCCGATGTAAGGTCATAATGTAAAGAAATCTATATATAATGCGCTCAGTGTTATATCCAGGGCTATGTAATATTATTTCCAATATTAGGAATGGAGAAATTCAGTTTTAACTATGCCTCGGCCATCTCTAGCTAAGCTCCATCCAGACTTCGCCCGTGTTGAAATCGATCGATCCCTGCACTCCCTGACTATCAATTTCCAAAAAAACTATACAGGTAAGCTGTTGAATATTTTGAAACTAATTTGATTGGGTGCTGTTGCTCAAATTACTTTCAAAATGTTTAACAGCATGTTTATTACATAGTAGACATACAATTATGCGTTTGTAACAAACTTATCTATGTTATTCATTACGTAATTGATTATGACATCATCCTACACATCACGTAGCTGATTATGACATATGATTGATGGTTAAACTAGAATCCTCCATTGTTGAACTCATCCCGATATATTTCACAGTTTAAGCTCAACATCTAAAACGGCTTGATTGTCAAGGCGGTTGCTATGCTTATATCACAGATTTGCCCGAGACGATTTTAACAATTTTAATTGCATTCAGTTTTTATAGCAAATGAGATTATAATAAATATTATAATTTATAACTATCATGCTGATCTGAGCAATCACATTAGAGAGGCTTCACAACAACTTTAACCCTTTACCACTCGTATCAGCCAAAACCGCTTCTGCAGTGGTCTTAAGAAATGTCCACTTGCAGACCAAGAAGATTATTTTTGAAGATTTACCACAGGAATGACTGGCTCAGCTATCGAGCCAGTCATTCCAGTGGTAAATTTTCAAAAATATTCTTCTCTTGGTCTGCAAATGGATATTTTCTGAGAAAATTTTAATTTTCTTGACAAAATTTGAGTGTTAAAGGGTTAATAAAGTGACATATTACAGAATGTATCTTTTTGATGCAGATTCTGGTGTTTTTGATGCAGATTCTGGTGTTTTTGATGCAGATTCTGGTGTTTTTGATGCAGATTCTGGTGTTTTTGATGCAGATTCTGCTGTTTTTGATGCAGATTCTGCTGTTTTTGCATAAAAGTGAAAGTATACAGGTGGTCTAATTCTTAAACAAGCACCATCTTTTAGCGTCAAATGACAGGTAGTCTTCACCAATACCTTCTGTAACGGGCGGCAATGTTGTTGCGGTTGTTCCTGTTGTCAGAGTTGATATCACTGTTGAAGATGGTGCTGTAGCTTGTGGGGGCATGGTGGCACAACCTCCTTCTGACAGACTGATGTCATCTAGTCCAATATCACCTAGGATACCCTGGCCACGTATGGCTCGAAATATAAGCTAGATAAAAGAACAGAAATACATATATATATATATATATATATATATATATATATATATATATATATATATATATATATAAAAATACATATTAAACATATATACATTGCCTCACTAGGCAAATGAATTGAAATGGAGGATTATCCATCAATCATGTGATGTCATAATGAACTATGTGACGCCCAGTGAAATTAGTTTCAAAATATTCAACAGTATGTTTATTAAATACAGTACATACATACAATTCGCATAATGATGCTTAGTCTGCCATCAACTAACCGTTCGTGACGAACTTACCAACAACATTCATGATGTAATTGATTATGACGTCAGCCTACACATCACGTAGTTGATTATGATGTCATATGATTGACTGAGAAACTGAAATTCTCCATTAAATCTTACCTGATAACTGACTCCACTTCGAAAGCTATAACGTCCTTGCATCCAGCGGTTATTCTGCTCACTATCGAGTGTCCAAACCAGCGCTTGTGGCTCACCTTGTTTCTTCATAAACACCTGAAGCGTGCCAACATGACGCCCGTACATATGATACCAGAAACTCAGACATGCAGATCTCGTCATGCCTGTCGCTTGGAGCATCTCACTGATAAGATCTGCCTTATGTCCAAGTCGTCGTGGTGAAGATGCTTCCATGTAGATGTAGTGGCCTAGAAAATATATATATCTACAGCAATTTTATGCATTAACCCTTTCACTAATGAATTTCTGGTATCACATTTTCAAGGCAACCATACAGAGAAACTTGAATATTTTGAAATTAATTTGACTGGAAGCCATTGCTGCCATAGGCAGCAATGGCTTCCAGTCAAATTAAGTTCAAAATATTCAACAAAGTTTTATATTGTTAAAGATTTACTTTTTCAGGGATGTGCTGGTGAAAGCGTTATAGGTATCGTATGGCATTATAACTGGTGCTGCAATATTCACATAGTTGTGACATAAGCATTCCTAATAAAAGCAAAATGGCTTGAGGCGGACAATCATTTGAACGCCAACTTCCGTTCCAAGCACATGGCAGCTATGAAGGAACGTAAACATTTCAAATATGCATGGACTATTATGCATAAATATTTCCCCATGTTACTGCTCTTTCTGACAATATTACATTGGCATTGTATATAAGTGCTAGTCTGCTTTCTAGCCTTGATGGATAAATAATTTATTATCCTCATCCTGTAAGGGGAGGAGGGTACTGCATCCACTCATGTGTGTGTCTGCGTGTGTGTGTGTGAGCATGCGTGTGTGTCTGTGTGCGTGCGTACGTGTGTGCATGCATGTGTGTGTGCAATGTCCGTAATAACTGACTGTTATTGAGACAGACATTCCAGTGGGAAATTTTCAAAAACAATCTCTTGACCTGCAATATGAACATTCCTCAAGACTACTGCAGAGGCAAGTTTTGAGACGATTGGTAATTAAAGGTGGTCTTGAGGTATGCCAATTTGCAGGCCAAGAAACAACAGTTAAAAAACTTATGACTGGAATGACTGGCTCAATAAGTGAGCCAACCGTTACATTAGTGGTAAATTTTTTTAATAGTCTCTTGATCTGCAAATAAGCATTCACTGAGCATAATTTGAAATTTTCTTGCTCAGTCATGTAGTTCAACTGAACATCCTTAATGCGACTAACCTGTCCCTCTTCCCAGGTACGTGTGATCTTCTGATGGTCCGGTACCACCAGTACCAGTACTACGTCTGTGTGAAATCCAGTCAAAATCATCGCTTCCATCCTGCACATTGGCATAGCCACACAAGCCCCGTTCAAAGGTACACATTCCTGTCACACAAGCAAAATATAATATACCGTGTATATCATGACACCAAGAGTGATCATAGATACTGCACCAAGGGAGAAAATAAAAGTCTATATTAAGCTAATTTTCATTTGATTATTCCCGTTACCAACAAATCCTGGGAAAAATTATATTCTTTATAATATACACTTTATTCTGTTGAATATTTTGAAATTAACCCTTAACACTCATATCGGCCAAAAATGGCTTCTGTGAAATGTCCATTTGCAGACCAAGAGAAGAGTAATTTACCATTGGAATGACTGCTTCGATAACTGAGCCAGTCATTCCACTGGTAAAGTTTCAAAAATACTCTTCTCTTGGTCTGCAAGTGGACATTTTTAATGAGAAACTTGAAATTTTCTTGAATAAATATGGGGAATTCATCGGGGAAAAGGTTAAAATTGGTTCTAGGGGGTCACACAGTACAGTTCATAAATAAGTTAACATGTTTCCAAAACAAAAAACAGAAACATGTTAGTTAGTACAATTTTGAACATGATTTAAGAAACATTCAGTTGAACAATTTTAACTTTATTTGATTGGAAGTCATTGCTGCTTTAGGCTCCAAATCAATGTATGTTAGGAATATTCAATAGTACATTTTATTTTGATTTGGAAAGCAGGTAACCCTTTAATGACTAAATTTGTTCAAAAAAGTAAAATATTTGGTGTCCCATTATAAGTTTTCAAGATTTTTTTGATTTTCTGAATTGTTTTGGATTTTCCAGATTTTTATTGATCACGCCCAATGTTTTGGAATCCTAGTGTATCATCACATACTATTGTGGGTTAAAATTTGGGCCAAATCGGACACATAGTTTCCACAAATACAGAAACGGATCTGATCCAGATCTGGCTACTTTTATCCGGATCAATGCCAAAGTCTGGAATCGTGCATGGCTGGTTCCTTTAAATTAAGTTAAAATTTGATCCAAATTATTTCTGAATATCATATTTTTTGTACCAGGTATATTAAACTGGAATAGCCCGAGTGTCAATATACATATATACTACCATATGTAATCATACCCCTACTGTGCTCAATTGATCTACACAGCTTTTAGTTGCAACTTGCATCCAGTATATAAGTTGGTTTGCTTATCTGTTAATTTTTTTGACGCAAATCCACTTATGTTGTAACTATGAGTGTTTTCGATTGGGCTAGAGTTGTCAACACTAGTGTCGGGTTGAATTCGTTTGTGTGAGTTTAGCATAGTTACATAACAAGAGTGATAATGCAGGTTCTGGGCCACCTGGTATTAACACAATAAAGGCCCATAACCTGCGTTATCATCGCATGATTATGTCATCATAATTGAACCTATGTGACGTCACAACAACAATTTTGCCGAACTCACGCAAACAAATACATTTTAGAGTAAATTTGTTTGCGCGAGTTCTGCAACACTCTTGTTGCGACGTCACATGTCATGATAATGCAGGTTATGGGCCTTCACTGTGTTAATACCAGTCAGCCCCAAACCTGCATTATCACGATTGTTATTAAACTCTGCTAAACTTGCACAAACGAATTCAACCCGACACTAGTGTGGACAACACTAGCCCAATCGAAAATGCTCTATAACATGCTTGTACTTATTACTTCATTACTCAATGTAAGAGTTACCGCATGAAATTCTATTTTCAAGAACAGGACAACGTGGTGGACACAAATTTATGGAACAGACAGTAGCCTACATGTACAATACAATGCATACCTGGTTCTTCACAAGCACCTGCTCTGAAACTGATGTCATCAAGTGCAATATCACCATTTGTACCATTCCCAGGAAACACTTCAAATAAAATCTGAAACATGCATCAGTAAAGGATGTTATGTGAGGTTTAGATGGATGATTATCAGACATTGAAGAAAATCTCAATTATTAGTCGGTAGAGGGATCTATTTCTAGATAAATCCCGCAGATTTTACACTAAGTTCCGACCATATTGCATGCATCATATATAAATCAAATTAAAGGCGTTGAAATCTTAATTCCCAGAATCCCAATTTCATAAAGTATCCATCTAGCAATCCGACGTCATATGATGTCATAATCAGCTAAGCGGCGTGTAGGATGATGTCATAATCATTACTTCATAAATGATTCTATTAGGACCGTCTTTAACTCTTAATAGTCCGACACATTGTAAGAATTGTACGTCTCTACTATTTAATAAACATGCTGCTGAATATTTTGAAACTAATTTGGCCATAGGCAGCAACAGCACCCAGTCAAATTAGTTTCAAAATATTCAACAGCTTACCTGTATAGTTTTCTGGAAATTGATAGACAGGGAGCTAAGAGATCGATCGATCCAAACACGAGCGAGGTGTAGGTGATGCTCAGCTAGAGGTGGACGGGGCATGGCTAAAAATGGAAAGGTGCATTGTACAGGGAAGCTGTTTAATTCTTTGATCCTAATTTGACTGGGACATGTTGCAGCCATACATGTAGCTCCAAGTCAAATTAGTTTCAAAATATTCAAAAGATTGCTTATGAAACTGTGAATTGATCAAAAACCGTTTCAGTTTACATCTACATTGTATCCATCATATGACGTCATAATCAACTACATGATGTGTAGGATGACATCAGTACTGTGTGACCCTCTGTGCTCACAAATCACTAACTGGCTAGTCAGTCACAGTAAATACGGTCAAAATCGGCTACCACAGAATGCCACTGTGTATCAGAAACTCACATTGTGAAGACCTCAACGTCAAAGTAAGATTTTTGTCTTGCGGCATAGGTGTGGCGGACACATTTGTGGGCTATGATGCTAGGCGCTTTCGCCGATTGTGGGTTCGATTCCCTGTCATGCCATTACTACTTGTATAAATAATATAGTCATAATGAATGACATAGATAAGTTCATCACGAACGCATAATTGATGATGGACTAAGCGCTGTTGTACGAATTGTATGTCTTTACTATTTAATAATCATGCTGTTGAATATTTTCAAACTAATTTGACTGGGTATGCAGCAACAGCACCCGCTTTAGATGGGCGGGACATATCTAAAACTGGATTCGTCCATTTGGACTAATTTGCTACTTTTGTGACGGATCACGGTCATTTGATTGTGCTATCAGGTAGCAAGTAGGGCCGAGGTTCGTCAGGATTTTTACGAACCGAACCGGTTCATGATACAGATGTCTGAACCACGAACTGGTTCATGAACCTTTTTAATATGTTATTGTATGCGAGAAATTACTCCTAAAAGAAAATAACATTTAAAGGCAGGTAGGTGGCTTTACCGGCTAAATGTTAGAAAAACACAAATGACAAGTTCTGACAACAAATGTTAGAAAATAATACAAGAATCATAGCCAGTTAAGTTCCGTTCATGGTCATATTCGTAAATCACACTTAGAGGACATTCAGGATTGCCTGTCTATTAGCCCGTTCACCGACAAATCCCTGAAAAAGTAAATTCTTTATGATATAAAACTTACTCTGATGAATATTTTGGAATTAATTATCCATGGAAGCAGCTTCTAGTCAAATTCATTTCAAAATATTCAACAATTTTCCTGTATGCTTTTCCTGAAATTAAATATGGGAATTCATCGGTGAAAGGGTTATCTTATGTACGGTTCACGGACCACATGGATCGGATGCAAGCGAACCGAACCATGGTTCGTCTTCCCTTGGTTTGTGATTTTCCAAACCAACGAATGTTCGTTACAGCCCTAGTAACAAGTGACGTATTGACTTTCACGTCTGTCATCAGATACTCGATAGTAGTCCAAGTGAGCATCTATACCAGGCATTACCTGATACAAATGCTGATAACCTTCTTGGCCTTAAACTACAGATTTATGAGGGAGTATTATTCATGTGAAATTTTGAAAATGTTGTTGGCAAGCCTAAGGCAGGAGCAGCTTTCAGGAACATTGTTTTCAAAATTACATTAGATTCTTATAGCTTAAACATGTAAAATGCTCTGCGGAACTTTACTTTGTCTGGTGCACAGCTGTTATTATTATTGAGCATCCATGTAAGAATTAGTGTCTAACATGGTTCGCACAAGGGATGAATCACACTGCGATGATTCATCTTGAATATTTCATCCAATTTTGAGGAATCTAGTTATAGCTATGCGCCAGAGGTCGCTGGCTAAAATCCACCTATGCTTTGCTTGCATTAGGATCAATCGATCCCTTCACTCTCTGAATCTTATTTCCAGAACACTATACAGTTAAGCCGATGAATATTTTGAAACTAATTTGGCTAGGTTCTGCTGCTGCATATGGCCAGGAAAATTAGTTTCAAAATATTCGACAGAATGTTTATTAAGTAGTAAAGACATACAATTTGTACATGACAGACCATTAAGGGCTTACGATGTAACTGATGATAACATCCACCTGCACAATAAACGAAATCTAGGATTTCTTTTTTCACGAGAGAGTTGATACTTACCTCCCTAATACTTTTGATATTGCTAAATATTGGCTTTCACTCAATAAACACTCAGATTTAAAACAGTTAGGTGCCCCTACTGGGCAGGGAGTCAGAGCGTAGTCTGGCGGATGCCAGCCCCACCACCGCGCATGCGCAGACTAGCACTTCCTCTGACTAGATTATTGGCTGACACACATGCAACTATTAAGAGCCTGAAGACCGAGCCTCTGTGGGGTGGAGAGGCCGGGTCCGTATCTAGGGAGGTAAGTATCAACTCTCTCGTGAAAAAAGAAATCCTAGATTTCGTTTATTTCACTTCAAGAGTATACTTACCTCCCTAATACTTTTGATATTGCCAGAATTCGAAAGTGAATCTGGCGGGAGGGAGGCGAGGTCAAAAGACCAGCTCATCCCTATACGCTTTTCTGCGTTTAAGGCACTTAAACTTCTGAAACTGTAAGAAAAAACAGTCAGGATTTGACTAACCATCGGATAACACCACCGATGAATGAGAGATGACCGAATGTCATATGCGCCCCCTCCCCCTCCTTCCTGGGAGGAAGAGTCGACTGACCTCAATGTCATATACGCTCTCTACGTACAAGTGCCATGTACTACAGGACAGAGACGAAAAAGCTCCATTTTCGTAACTCTCAACAATGAACCACACAAATACACAAACCATCACCATATTAATAACGGGTAATCGTGACAATACAATCAACAACGGACAACACATGAACAAGACTGACCTTGTTGAAATGGCTGCTGACATCATCTTCCCATTGGTAAAGACTGATGCAGGCCCAAAAAAGTGGGTGTTTCCATAAATTAATTGTGAAATATATAAGTAATGAGGAAAAACCTCCTCAAAAAATATAAACCGAGTTATTTTTTCAAAATCGACAAGGCGAGAGGATTAGAGGTGTCACGGAGATAATGGTCTGTAAAACTTGACTCACAGTGCCACTGAGCCACCGACATGATATCATCCACAGGCACCCCATTAAATAGGGCCGTGAATGTCACTACGCCGCGGACACTGTGAGCCTTGGCCACGTCAACCTGCTTCCCGGTGGCGGATTTATGGCAAAACTGAATGCATTCCACAATCCACCTGGAAATGGTGTCCTTAGAAGCCCTGCCATGGGGTTCAATATATGACAACCATAACGCTGACTGGTCGGTGCGCCACTCCGCCGTACGTTGTTTGTACCGGCGCAGCGCCCGGACGGGACACCATGCTTTAGAATTAGGATCATATCTAGTTAAAGCAGGCAAAATAATAGGTTGACCTGGATATTTCAACGACTGATTAATTTTAGCCAAGAAATTAATCCTAGATAGCAGCTTAAGGCCTTCCCCTGAAACCACAAAACAGTCATCCTCGGCTGATAAGGCATGAATTTCACTCCTACGCCTAGCCGAGGCCGCAGCAATTAAAAACACAGTCTTCAGTGTTAATAGTTTCATAGAAATGGAACTAAGTGGTTCAAAAGGCTTATCACCTAGTACTTGAAGCACTAGCGATAAACTCCAAGACGGAATCACAGGTGGATTCCTTGGTCTTAGATTGCCCATGCCTTTAATTAATACATTTAATGTATTTACTTCATCACTTCCCCTCTTAGCCAAGCAAGGAATAACAGACATTAATGCTGACTTATAACCAGCAATAGAGTTAGGCTTGAGGCTATAGGCATCATAGAGGTGACAGAGGAAATCAGCTACTACTTGAATAGATGAATCCATTGGATCAATACATCTTTTTGAGCACCATTCTGCAAATCTGTTGATTTTATAATTATATGCTCTGGAGGTTGACCCCCTCCTGGCTTTGGCCATAAACATGGCTGCTTGCTCAGAAAAGCCCTCCTTAATTCTAGATTCCTTGACAACATCCACGCAGTCAATCTGAACATTGACGGATTGTTGTGAAGGGCCTTGCCCTGGAAGATAATATCGTCCATCAGAGGCAGAGGAACCGGATTGCAGACCAGAAGGTCCAGCAGATCCGTATACCATGATCGGCTTGGCCAATCCGGGGCGATCAGAAGCACTTGGCATTCCTCTTGTCTGATTTTCTGAAGAATTTTTGGAATCAGGATTGCTGGAGGGAATGCGTATGCATACATTCTCCCCCAGCTGATAGCTAACGCATCTGTTGCGAAAGCGCTTGGATCCGGAATCGGAGAGACGTACGTCGTCATCTTCGCATTCTTCTTCGTTGCGAACAAATCGATGTTGGGTTTCCCCCAATGGTCGAACAGACGATCCGCCACACATTGATTTAGTTGCCATTCCGTGGGTAAAACACTCATCCTTCGGCTCAATGAGTCTGCTAGCAGGTTTAACCTTCCCGGAATATGAACTGCTTTCAAGGTAATCTGGTGATCCAGACACCAACAAAGCAGTTTCCATGTCATCATACAGAGACTGGGCGACTTCGTTCCGCCCTGGCGGTTTATGTAAGTCACAACTGTTGAGTTGTCTGAACGAATAAGAACAATCTTGCCCTGAACTTTCTGTAAGAAATGTTCCAGGCCCAGGACTACTGCTTTTAGCTCCAGTAGATTTATATGTTCCTTTGACTGTTCCAGATTCCAAAGCCCTGATATCGTGGACTCTTCCAGGCAAGCTCCCCAGCCCTCCATCGATGCATCTGTATACACAGTCACCTGAGGGTGGGGAGGGGTTAGCAAAACCCCCGGCAAGAGATTCTCTGTATTCAACCACCATTGCAGGTGGTGAATCAGAGGCGCCAACACTGACACATTCGAGTCCAGCGAACCTGTACTCTGGGTCCATTGTGTCATGAGAAATAACTGGATCGGCCGCCTGCGTAAGGCGGCCTGAGGAATGACTGGTTCCAATGAAACCATCAACCCCAGCATTCTCAAGTAAACCCGTGCCAGGACATGACGACTGTCGCACACTGACTGAATTAATGAGATGAGTTTCTGAACTCTCTCCTGAGTAGGATAAACATATCCTGTCTCTAGATCGAAGAACATCCCCAGGTAAACAAACTTCTGGGATGGAGTCAGCTCTGATTTTGGGAAATTGATCATCCAGCCTAAGTCTGTGAGAGTTTTCAAAACAATCTCCAGATTGGCCGACAAACTTTCCCGGGTGTGCGCTTTCAACAGCCAGTCGTCTATGTACGTGTGGACTGCTATGCTTCTCCTGCGGAGGTATGCTGTGATCGCAAGAACCACACGGGTGAAAACCCGAGGAGCCGTGGAAATTCCGAAGGGCAACACCCTGAATTCCCACTGTCTGCCCTGGAATGCAAATCTCAGGAAGCGACAGAAACTCCCGTGGATGGGGATGTGGAAATAAGCGTCCTTCAAATCTATCGACGCCGTCCACATCCCCCTCTCCAACCCCGCCAACACCGAGCGCACCGTTTCCATCTTGAAACTGGGCGTCTCGATGAACTTGTTCAATGGCTTGAGGTTGAGAATCGGTCTCCACCCTCCGGTGCGTTTTGTTACTAAGAACAGGGTTGAATAGAAGCCCGGACACCTTTGTGCCGGCTGAATAGCTCCCTTTTGTACGAGGGAATTTATCTCCTCCTCGATACACAACCTTTGCTCTGGATCTCTCGGAATGGGAGTCCAGACTGGCACTAGAGACAGTCGCGACGGCGGGCCTGTCATCCACTCTGGATGATACCCGACGGAAAGCCATCGCAAGACTAAACGGTCCTGAGTTAACCGTTCCCACTCTTGCATGTGGTCGGCTAGCCGGCCTCCCACCGGTCCACCTAGGGACCGCGGTGGACACGAGGCATGCAAGAGCGGCACTGTCTCCGTCGCCATACACACCGGAGTGGTTCTTACCGCGGTAAGCGTCCTGTCAGGACCGATAACCACGCCCAGATCCTCGCGCGCCCCGCCCCGCCCCGCGCGCACCTCGGTGCGCGGGCGGCTGCCTGGCTGACGGCGCCTGAGGAACCTGCGCCCCCCTCGCTGCTGGCCGAATCGCACGCGGCCGAGGCCGACGCTGCGACGGTGGCTGGCCTCTGACTTGGCCAGCACCACCTCGAGCCTGCAGGGGACGATACGCAGGGGCCGCGGCGCGAACGTTAGCACGACGCAGCACCTCAAACTGCTCGCGCAGCGCCCTCTGGTTATTCACCAGGGTGACCGTCTCCTGGAGGTGTCGACATCCCTCACCTCCAAAAAGACCAGGACCTGTCATAGGCGTACGCAGTAGCCTATTGTACAGGTCCTGAGACGGGCACAGATTGTCCAGGGCAAACGTGCGTCTTGCCCGGACACTCCTGGTCACCGCCCGAGTCATACAGTCCAGCGCCAGGTTAATACCATCCTGGATGGCTCGCTGGACCGTCATCGGACTTGGCTGGCGCGATGCGGATGCCGTTACTACCCCCTGTAACAGCTGGGAGACGTGGGACAGAGCGGCAATCGAAGCCCTCCCACTCTCCTCCGCATCACGCAACGCGGTATTCGCCGAACGCAACGCGTTCGAGCACAAGACCCCCGTGTCAGAACGGGAGCCTGGCCGCGCATCCTCACCCAAAGCCGCGCGGTCATCCACGCTGGGCTTGGGTACCACACCGTACCGCTGGTAATCCAGGGGCACGATGCGACAACGCCTGGCCACCTCGCGAGGGGCCTTCGCGAGACGTCCACTCGACTGAATGGACGACTCCGCCGCCTTGAACATGTCAACGACATGCTCCGCCAGCGGCAGAGAAGGCATAGCGTTAGCAGTCGGTTTCCCAGCTAACCACGGCCTGTGGTCACGCTGGCTAGCCGACTGCTCCACGGGCAGATCAGGCCTAACGCTCACCAACCACTGGCAAGCGTCAGACCAATCCTCCTCCGTGGCTAACTGCGAGCGCTCTACAAGACGGGGTCCTTCGTCTTCCTCCTGAGCGCAAGCAGCAGAGCTTGACGGCGGGTACGCTGATACACCTGGCAAGCCAGGGAAAACATGCGGGCCTGACAGCACCGGCATGACAATATCACTGGTTTGACCAGGAGCAGGCACCGTGGCAGAGCGCGGGGTATATACCGCCCCACCACGGGCCCGGCCAGCACCAGCAACACCCTCGGCAAGCCGAGGTATGCGGTACCGCTGGCCATCAGCAGCGCCCTGGGCCACCACCTGAGCCGCGGACTCTACTCCAGGGTGAGTAAAACCGTGGAAGAAGCCGCCTGTATTCCCCGCGAGGGGTGCACAAACGTCTTCATCCATGTCCACGTCGTCAGACGGCGACCCTAGCAGGTAATCCTCATCACCCTGGTCAGAAAGATTAGACCCCGGGTCAGCAAAGAGAGCTAACCCGGGCTGACCAGGAACGGTGCCATAGGAGGTACTGGCCACCGCGGCGTGCGGATACCCCTGGACTGATAAGCAGCCCGCGGGTTCCAGCGACAACCGTCCACGGTCCCCTCTCGGCGCGGCAATAAGCCTGCTGCCAGGGTCGTGGAACGCCCCCTCTAATGGGGCCACCTCTGAATCGTCGAACAACGGAAGCGGTCTAAGGAAAACCGATCCAGAGGCGGGGATTACCTGCTCCGAAGCCGATGATGAGGACAGTAAAGGATTTGGTCCAGGAAGCATGCCACGAAGCAACCCTGGAACCAAATCCTTTATTGTCCTCTTCATCTCTCCCAACATCTCGGTCCGGAAGGCCTCCATATCCACCGCGGACGAGACCTTCCCCTTACCCTTCCTACTTACAACCTCTCGTTTCCGCTTCTTCTTCTTCTCCTCCTCTACCACCTTGTCCGTCGCCTGTAAGCAGCACAAGAATTCGGACATTAACTCGCCCCCCCAGTGCTTACATATGTCACAATTAACCAAGGGACCACAAGGGCTACATTGATAGCAACGATGAGGCCAGAACTTATCAGGTAGAAAACGTCCACAGGACGCGCAACCCGGTCCCTGAAACAGGGCAAAGGACAAGGAGTATGAGCAAACTAGTTAAGCTTAGACACTCAAACCAACTCAAAGAGAAGGAAAACGATCATAAAGATCAATATACATCAGAAACCAGCATAGCGACTTGAATTGCTGATAAATACATAGCCAGGCTGATTATGACGTCATTAATCCCGTGACAGGAAAAATTCGATCCCAACAAAACATCCAAGTGCAAGGACGAATTGTATGCTGAATGGATACGTCGACTACACAACCATCAGATACATATAGATAACTCTTTTCTGGCAAAAATGTTAATTATCTCCCTTTGCTTACTATAATTAACATCACCACATTATCAATAACTAGATACCTGACACTTTGTATAGACAAACCATCCAACGTGACGAACCGGAGAACTCCACCGTCTGCACGCCTCTTAACTCTCTCCACCTCATGGGGAAGGAATTGGATCAAGAGGGCAAAGTGAGAAGACCTTTATACTAGGCCTCCAACTCACTGGACATAATTTTTCATTTGGTTAGATAACCTAACAGTGTTAGTAGGAAATGGAACCATGGTGGAGAGAAAACTAACTCTCTGCTGCTGTGATGCCACCACCTAGCGTCATACAGACCTGTGGACATAAACAGAAAGAGAAATTAGCCTTAGGTAGCACCGAGTTGACATAAACCAACTAACCAAGGCGCTTATCACGGTAAACGCGAGTCCCGGAAACACAATACACCGGGAAGAAAACTCGCTAATTTTACTAGAAGTCACCTGATTTAAAGGTCCTAAGTCCTCCTTTGGCGAAGTGTTCCTTCCTGCCATCCAAATCAGTGACTATCACTCCAAAATAACACCACTTAAAACAGTTTAAGAGTAAGAAAAAGCTTTTGCACAAAAAGACATGTGTGATCTCTCTGCCAATAATCTAGCAAAGAGGTAGTGCTAGTCTGCGCATGCGCGGTGGTGGGGCTGGCATCCGCCAGACTACGCTCTGACTCCCTGCCCAGTAGGGGCACCTAACTGTTTTAAATCTGAGTGTTTATTGAGTGAAAGCCAATATTTAGCAATATCAAAAGTATTAGGGAGGTAAGTATACTCTTGAAGTGAAACACGTAGTTTGTTATGACATCATATGATTGACCAAGAAATGGGATTCATGAATTTACCAAATTGGGTCTCTTCGTTCCATTTTCCCCGAGATATTTCATTGCAAATATATATACATATATTTGAACATTTACCCTTAGGATTCATGTCAATTTTTTTAAATAGCCTTCCCTTGAGCCGCAAATGACCATGTCTTAAGACAAATGCTGACACTAAATCCAGCCCAGCAATTCCACACAAGAACAACAATGTGCATAGCATCTCAGTAAATACCTGTATAGGCCTTATTGTCGAGATCGTGACTTGATGATGTGACCACGCATTAGCCACAGAACCTGTCTGCCTCCACACTGCTCTGAACGCTTGCCTGGATACCTTTCTGGACACCACAATATACCCAATATCTGGTCCAAACATGTGGTAGTAGAATTGCAAGCAGGTTTGGGCAGTGCGCATCTGATATACAGGGGATGTGAGACGGTTACGACCTCCCCTATGGCCTCCTGACCGCGCGAGCATGTAGTGACCTGAAAATGAAGATTTGAATCATTTATAAATGGCCATTTGCAGAATGGGTTATTTTTGAAGATTTACTCCTGGAAAGGCTGGCTCGGGTACCTAATTCACCTTTCCATTTTTAGCTATGCCCCGCCCATCACTAGCTAAGCTCCACCCACACCTCGCCATGTTTGAATTGATCGATCCCTGAATGCCCTAGCTATCAATTTCCTGAAAACTATACAGGGAAGCTGTTGAATATTTTGTAACTAATTTGACTGGGTACTGTCATAGGCAGCAACAGCGCCCAGTCAAATTAGTTTCAAAATATTCAACAGAATATTTATTAAATAGTAAAAGCAAACAATTTGTACAACAGCCCATAGACCGTCTTCAAATATGCGTTCGTGACGTACTTATCGACATCATTCACCTTTCCAGAGTACCCACCCATCATATGATGTCATAATGAACTGTGTGCTGTGTACAATGACATCATATTGAATGACGTCGATAAGTACGTCACGAATGCATATTTGATGACGGTCTATGGGCTGTTGTACAAATTGTTTGCTTTTACTATTTAATAAATATTCTGTTGAATATTTTGAAACTAATTTGACTGGGCGCTGTTGCTGCAACAGCACCCAGTCTAATTAGTTACAAAATATTCATCCCCTGTATAGTTTTCAAGAAATTGATAGCTAGGGCATTCAGGGATCGATCAATCAAAACACGGCGAGGTGTGGGTGGAGCTTAGCTAGTGATGGGCGGGGCATAGCTAAAAATGGAACGGCCCATTGAGATGCCATAGCTAGATTTGTTCTTCTTCTTTTCGTTCGCTGATCAAAAGCCAGAAGGGGGTCAACCTCCAGAGCATATAATTATAAAATCAACAGATTTGCAGAATGGTGCTCAAAAAGATGTATTAATCCAATGGATTCATCTATTCAGGTAGTAGCCGATTTCCTCTGTCACCTGTATGATGCCTATAGCCTCAAGCCTAACTCTGTTGCTGGCTATAAGTCAGCTTTAATGACAGTCTTCTTCTTCTTTTCATTTGCTGATCATACCGCCAGTCCTGTAAGTGACTATCGACATGATCATAAGCGTTAAGTGCGTGGATCCATGGTTTATTAGAGTGCGCCGTGCGGCCTGGAACCTCCGTCTTCAGCACTTGAGGTTTCTGTCAGGGTTACCTCACCCTTACCTCCTTTAGTCACCTCTTACGACACGCAGAGGATACGGAAGGTGTATTCTAAGCACCACCTACAGGGCAAGCTAGATTTCTTAAATCTATATATAACCTATTTAACATTAATATGGGTATATATTAATATAATATAAATATTGCGTTAGTTAATGTTAAATAAAACAAATTAATCCATTGCAGGTCGGCTATTTCATACATAGGTCAATGGAGCCATCATAGAGGTGTCTGTGTATCTGAATGTAGATCGTTTATTAGGATTTGCCTTTTATTTGTGGAATCAAAACCATACAATGTGGGTAACTACTATTTACCCACATTGTATGTCATGGATACCCGCAAATAAAAGGCAAATCCTAAGAAATGATGTACATTCAGATACACAGACACCTCTATGATCGCTACATTGACTTATATATGAAATAGCTGACCTGCAATGGATTCATTAATTGCTCCAATCTGTCACTCAAGTATCTGACATCATAATCCTTTATGTCCATATACGAGTAGCTTGACCATAGGCAGCAACAACACTCAGTTAAATTAGTTTCAAAATATTCAACAGGTTACCTGCATATAGTTACCTCAAAAACGGGATTCTGGTAATTCAGGATTTAAAGACTATAAATCGATCCCAATACATGCAGAGCATGGGCTGAGCGTAGCTATAGATTGGCAAGGCATAGCTAGTAACGGATTCCCCTATAGGCTTATTAAGTGATGACGTATTTCCGGGTTAAGATCGATTGTTAAATACACAAAACAATGTTTATGTTTAACAACAAATTATGAACATGCACTTATGATGTAATAAAGCAAAATACACACTTCCAGGTTGCGAATCACCTGCAGTGACATCATACTCAAGAAGCCACTTCCGGGTTGCGAATCACAAGCAGTGACGTCATACTTAAGAAGCCACTTCCGGGTTGCGAATCACATGCAGTGACATCATACTTAACAAGCCCATTGTCTTCCCAGGTACACTATAATTTAGGTTTATTCTATCTAATCTCATAGCATATGCATGACAGTGACCATGTACAATGTATAAACTACACGTCTATCCATATATGTACATGTATAGACATTTGACGACATACCCACCTCATCATTTGGATTTTGAAATGGCACACTCTAGTCTTACATGTCATGTGATTTACAGTACTTACAACAGTACAGCTCAGAAATAACTTTAAAAGTTTCCAATCCAATGGATCTTTCCAGTTTTAGCTATGCCCCGCCCCTTTCTATCTAAGCTCCACCCACACCTCGCCCGTGTTAGGATCGATCGATCTCTGAACTTCCTGACTATCAATTTCCAGAAAACTATACAGGTAAGCTGTTGAATATTTTGAAACTAATTTGACCGGGTGCTGTTGCTGCCTATGGCAGCAACAGTACCCAGTCAAATTAGTTTCAAAATATTCAACAGCATGTTTATTAAATAGTAGAGATATACAATTCATACGTGTCGGACTACTACGAGTTAAAGACGGGCCATATAGAATCATTTATGACGTAATGATTATGACATCATCCTACATGCCGCTTAGCTAATTATGATGTCATATGATATCAGATTGATAGATGAATACTCTGGAAAGGTGAATTATGTTAAAAATATTCAAAAGACCATTTCTTAGTAATTAACATGTTTCTATTTCTGTTTTGGAAACATGTTAACCCTTTAATGGTCAAATTTGGTCAAGAAAATCTAAATATTTGCTTACTGAATGTCCAATTCAAGAGATCACATCGGTTATCGAGTCAGTCATTCAAGTGGTAAATTTTCAAAAATAGTCTTCTCTTCACCTACAAATGAACATTCCGAAGAGGCCGGTTTGACCATTAACCCTTTAACACTCATATCAGCCAAAAACGGCTTCTACAGTGGTCTAGAGAAATATCCATTTGCAGACTAAGACAAGACTATTTTTGAAAATTTACCACTGGAATGACTGGCTCGATAACCAAGCCAGTCATAGCAGCGGTAAATTTAAAAAATAGTCTTCTCTTGGTCTGCAAATAGACATTTTCTATGAGAAAATTGAAATTTGTTTGAACAAATTCAAGGGGTTAGCTTATTTCAGAGTTGCACTGTAGCAACACAGGAGATACACACCTGATGCTGTACCATATGTATGGTCTACAGTCGGTGCAGTATTTCGGCCAGATACAGGGCTCCGTCGACGGCTCCAAGATGGGTCATGAGTATAGCCACATATAGAATAGCCCTCAAAGTTACACAGGCGAATAAACGAGTTACTAGCATCTGTGGAAAGAGTAATAAAATAAACATATACGTGTATACAGCCGCGAAAAACATACACTAGGGACTGCATCCTCACCCATCGAAGCGCAGACAAAACCTATTTTACCGGTAATTGTCAAAATTCTTCAATTTGGAATTTTTTCATACAATGTATAAATGGCCATTTGCAGAAGGGATTATTTTTTTAATTGGACCCTTGGAATGGCTGGCTCGGTCACCGAGCCAAACATTCCATTGGTAAATTTTCAAAATTACTCTCCTGTTCGCAAATAGACATTTCTCACGACAACTGCAGAAGCCGTTTTTAGCCAGGCTGAGTGTTAAAAGGGTTAACTAACTGAGATGACATAGCAAGATTTCTTAAATCTATATATAACCTATTTAACGTAATGGGTATAAAATGGGCCTCTCCAGCTTTAGCTATGCCCCGCCCACCTCTGGTTAAGCTCTACCCACACTTCGCCGTGTTGAGATTGATAGATCCCTGAATTCCCTGACTATCAATTTCCTGAAAACTATACAGTTAAGTTGTTTAATATTTTCTAACTAATTTGATTGGGTGCATAGGCAGCAATAGCGACCAGTCAAATTAGTTTTAAAATATTCAACAGGATATTTATTAAATAGTAAAGACAACAATGCATAGTCCGTCTTCAACTATGCGTTCGTGCCATACTTATCTAAATCATTCATGACATCATTGCTTGTGATGTCATTCTATATGTCACGTAGTTGATTATGACGTCATATGATGGATGGATACAGTGAAAAGGTCCATTATCAAGACTACATAATCAGATATTTTCAGCGTTATTGCAATATGCCCGACTGCAGCTAAAACATTTTATTCTGTATTCCATACATAGGTTTATCCATACAATGCTCATGCTCGGTATCCATGTATTCAGCAGTGGCTTTAAGAAATGTCCATTTACCAACCAAAAATACAACTTTTGGAAATCTTACAACTGGAATAGCCGACTCGATAAGCAAACCAGCCATTCCAGTGGTAAATTTTCAAAAATACTCCTATCTTGTCCGGAAAACTTACATTCACTGAGCATACAATTAGATTGGTTATTATTGACAAATCATGACCACGACAGCATTAAATTTATTCATTTTGAAAAAAAGACTGACAAAAACCATTGCTGCCATAGCCTGCATTATAGTATGTAGTAGTTTGAAATAGATTGACAAAAAAACATTCCTGCCATATGTTGCACTAACAACGAAGAGAACAGTAAAATATTACTTAACTCTTTAACACTCAGCCAAAGACGGCTTCTGCAGTGGTCATGAGAAATGTCTATTTGCAGACTAAGACAAGACTATTTTTGAAAATTTTACCACTGAAATGACTGGCTCGATAACCGAGCCAGTCATTCCAGCGGTAAATTTTCAAAAATAGTCTTCTCTTGATCTGCAAACAGACATTTTCTATAAGAAAATATTTTCATGAACAAGTTTGAGAGTTAAAGAGTTAAACAGCAGTGGCCGTGTCCACGGCTGACTTACTTGCACATCGTCCACTCGTCACTGTAATATCATCAATGGCAATATCGCCACGAAATGATGTTCCTCGCATCGCTTCAATCACAATCTGCCAACATAAATGTTTCATACTACACAGTACAGCCAAGAAATAACTTAACATGTTTCCACAACAAATTAAAATGGATTGTTCGATACTTTGGACTTAATTTGATCCTCAAGTTAAGTCCAAAATATTCAACAGAACATTTCTAACTAACATCCGGTTCAAAATTGTACATATTTCTGTGTTTTGTCTTGGAAACGTAAATTATTTATGAGCTGTACTGTATGATAATTTATATTATCACTATTACTTCCATAAGCCACACAAACCAAGCCACCTGTGATTCTGAAAGATCTGTCAAACAATGAACCTTTCCAGTTTTAGCTATACCCTTCCCATCTCTTCGCCGTGTTGGGATTCATCGATCCCTGAATGGCCTAACTATCATTTTCCTGAAAACCATACAAGAAATATCTTGAATATTTTGTAACTACATTGACAGGTTGCTGTTGCTGCCTATGGCAGCAACAGCACCCAGTCAAATTAGTTTCAAAATATTTAACAGAATATTTATTAAATAGTAAAGACATACAATAGTATGTATAGTATAGTATAGTATATCAGTCAGTCTGCGTAAACGGATCATTCTCCGAACCGATCAAGCTCACGTGTGGTGTGCCGCAAGGATCGATTTTGGGTCCAGTATTATTTACGCTATACACACGGCAACTTGGACAGAAAATCGAGAACCACAACATCCAACGCCATTTCTACGCCGATGACACGCAGCTCATCAACAGTTTTATACCATCAGTATCAGCCGCAAGTATGGCAACAGATCAACTAAATGACTGCTGTTCGGACATTAAATCCTGGATGACATTGAATATGTTGAAGCTAAATGACGACAAAACGGAGGCCATGCTAGTTGGTCCGGTGATTAGGCGCGCTAAATCAGACTTGACATGCATCACTGTTGGAACAAGCCAAATAAATCTGTCACCTGTGGTGAAAGATCTAGGGGTAATGCTTGATAATGAACTGACCATGGAAAAGCATGTTAATCATCTCTGCAAAGTGTGCTCGTACCAGCTACGTAATATTGGTTGCATCAGACGGTATATTACGAAGGAGGCTACAATCATGCTTATACTGGCGTTAATATCGTCAAGACTTGATTATTGTAACAGCTTGCTTATTGGTGCACCAAAACAACTTATTCATAAGCTACAGATTGTACAAAATACCGCTGCTAGAATCATATCACTCCACCGAAAGTATGATCACATAACCCCTGTCTTACAGAATTTGCATTGGCTCCCGATCGAGCAGAGAATCACTTTCAAAATGTTATGCTTGACTTACCAATGTGTTTCCGGTACTGCCCCTGCATACTTAACTGAACTAGTACAACCATATTCGCCAGGTCGATCACTCAGATCTGTCAACCAGATGCTGCTAAACGTCCCAAAAGTAAATTCTACTACATATGGCCACAAAACTTTCGCTTACGCAGCTCCCACCGAGTGGAACAATCTACCACTTAGTCTAAAAAACTCAGCATCATTAGATATTTTCAAATCACAACTGAAAACCACCCTTTTCAAACGAGCATATTCTCAGTAGATATAGCTATACGCACTAGCGCTTAGAGCACGCATTGTCATGGATTCAGCGCTTTATAAATGTACTTATTATTATTATTATTATTATTATTATACAATTCGCATAGTCCATCTTAAAATATGCGTTCGTGATTTGCTTATCTACGTCATTCATTATGATGTCATTCTACACATCACATAGTTGATTATGATGTCATTATGGATAGATAAAGTGGAAAGGTCTATTCCGCTTTCTGTATCCAACCTTGCCAACTTTGTTGCTTCAATTGCTGTCACAATCTTAAGACATCAGGTGTAATGGGACAACGATGAAGGACATGCGGTTATTTTATTTCAATAGTACACGTATATTAAAACTTTAATGGTCAAATTTGTTGAAGAAAATCAAAGTACTTCAAACTGAATGTTCATTTGCCGGCCAAAAGAAGACTATTTTTTTAATTTTATTACTGGAATGCCTGGCTCAAGTTTTCGCTCGTGATATTTTTTGATAAAATTTTTTGGAAAATCTCAAAGCTCAATTCCACCACAGACATTTCCATTTTATCCATCCACCATATGCTGTTATAGTCAACTATGTGATATGTCAGATGACATTATAATCAATGACATCATGAATGACGTAGATTTAAGTTCGCCACAAATGCATAATTGGTGATGGAGTAAGCGCTGTTGTACAAATTGTATGTCTTTACTATTTAGCTCTCGAATCTGTTCAAGAAAATCTCAATTTTCTCATAGAAAATGTCCATTTGCAAACGAAGAGAAGACTATTTTTTTTAATTTACCACTGGAATCACTGGCTCAGTTATCAAGCCAATGATTCCAGTATCAAATCTTCAAAAATAGTCTTCTCTTGGTCTGCAAATGGACATTTCTCAAGACCACAGCTGAAGCCATTTTTCGCTTATATGCGTGTTAAAGGGTTAATAAACATGCTGTTGAATATTTTGAAACTAATTTTACTGGACGCTGTTTGCCTATAAATTTTGTTTCAAAATATTCAACAGCTTACCTGTATAGTTTTCTGGAAATTCAGTCGGAGAGTTCAGGGATTGATCGATCCCAACACGAGCGAGTTGTGGGTGGAGATGGCTGGGGAATACCTAAAACTGGAACGGTCCATTATGATATTAACCCAAATGGAGTCTGATTTGAGATCATCTATCATCTCTACATAGCCATGCTTATACACATACATGTACATACAGGGCAGAAATAAGCTGACATGTTTCCAATGCAAAAGAAAACGTACTGTTAAATATTTTGAACATAATTGGATTGGAAGACATTCCTGCCTAAGGCAACAATGTCTTCTAATTAAATTATGTTCAAAATACTCAACAGAACATTTCTCACATCGTGTTCAAAATTGTACTAACTATTATGTTTCTGTTTCTGTTTTGGAAACATCTTAACTTATTTAATAGCTGTACTGTTCAGTTCTACTGTATCGGTATGCATATATAAGACCTGACCTGTATATCCGTGTTGCCCGTCATATGTATTTGTGCTTCGATCCATCCATCTCCTTGACTACCTTGTCTGAGAAACACTGCATCACCCATCACATTATTCTTCTGAAAATACACTCGCAGCCTGTTGACATGCTCTCCATACATGTGGTACCACAGCGTCAGACACTTTTCTTGACCGCTCATGGTGATAGTCGGACTTATTAGCCGAGCGACCTGGTCCATCCTACTAGTTGTTGTCTCGATATATACATACTGGCCAGCTATGAAAGAGATGCATTACAATATAATTATTTATAAACTATTAATTGGTTTAAAAAATGCATCAGAATACTTCTTTATTGAGTATCGAGTTGCAAGTAGAGATTATTTTCAAAAGTGAACCACTGGAATAACCAGCTTGGTTCAAAATCGACCCAGACAATCCAGTGGTAAATTTTCAAAAGTTGTATTCTCTTGGCCTGCTATTAGGCATTCCACTAGACCACTGCCGAGGTTGGCTGTGGGCGGCTTGACCATTAAAGAATGGTTAATTACTGTCCAATAGCAGACTAAGACCATCATTGGAAACATACCACAGGATTGAATGGCAGGGTGAGACAAGCAAGTTCGTCCAGTTATAGGTTAAAAGTTTCTAAAAGCTAAAACATTGTTTTATTGGTTTGTAAATAATACCTGTAACCATGACGCACTGACTATATGTAATTAATGCTTTCACCGATAAATTCCCCGTATTTCAATCTCAGGGGAAACTAACAGGAAAGCTGTTGACTAATTTGAAATTAATATGACTGGAAGCCATTGCTGTTTTACTTCCAATCATATTATTTTCAAAATATTCAACAGAATGTGCGCTACATAGTAAGGAATTTACTTTTTCAGGGATCTGTTGTTGAAATGGTTAATTGAAATAGTCAATGTAAAACTTGACTGCTGGGGGGCAATGGCTTCCACTCCTTCCCATCAAATTGTTTTCAAAATATCCAACAGTTTTCATACATGATTGCCCTGAAATTGAGATTCCAGTATGTGCATTAAAAACATTTAACTGGTGAAAAGGGTAACTTCTGTGATACCTACATACAGGTAGGTTAATGCTATCTGTGTTGAAAATAAAAACTGATCCTTAGGTTACACAAATTCTGTAAATAGAGGGATCTATTTCTAGCTACTCACCCCCACCTACACACCCACCCCTGCCCACCCAACACACACGCTCATTTCTAGCTAAGCTCTGACCATATTGTACATGTGTTGGACTCGATTTATACACTTAGAATCCTGAATTACTGGTACCATATCAGAATCTCAATGTGGGGGGGGGAGGTGATGTTGCTGCCTATGCAGCAATACGTGTAGCCAAGCTCCCAGTCAACTCTGTTTCAAACTATTCAACAGAATGTTTAATAACTGTCTGGCTGTTGAGCTTTTGTGGAGTTGGGGTGTATCCATCGACCTGCTAAATATTTTGAAAACAATTTGACTGAGCCACCAACAACTTTCAGTCAAATTGTTTTCAAAATATTCAGCAAATCAACAGTTTTTGCTCATTGAAATTATTGTCTGGTGGCTTGCAGCAATGAGACTCTTAATTACCAGAAACTCTAATTCCTTTTTGATGCAGGGAATAATCTGTTGAATATTTAGAAACTAATATGGCTGGGATCAGCAATACATTCCAGTCCAATTAGTTTCAAATTATTCAAGAGCTTTGAGACACTGGCATTTCAAGTGTTAAAGGGTTATATTTCGGATACAACAACACAATAGTAACATACTTCCTGATGTATGATCTCTACTTGGGCCCGTGTTCGTGGTAGCAGTTGCTCCTGCCTGCAGGCTCCAGCTAAATTGGTCTCCCGTATCCTGGATCCAACCGCACAGACCACTGTCAAAACTGCAGTCAACTCCATGTATACCTGCGGAAAATACATATGATAACATAGTCATATGCTTAAAAGTGTTTCTTTAATCGCTTCATGACTAAACCGGGCAAAAATGGACTCTGTAGTGGTCATGAGGACCGTCAATTTTCAGGACAAAAGAAGCCTTTTATTGAAAATTTACCACTGGAATGAATGGCTCAGTAGCCGAGCCAGTCAGTTCAGTAGTAAGCTTTCAAAAATAGTATTCTCTTGGTCTGCAAAGGGACCTTCAATAAGAAACTATTTTTGATTTTCTTGAACAAATCTAGCCATTAAAGGGTGGATGGTCAAAAATGGATTCTGCAGCGGTCTTAACCCATTAACCCTCAAATTTGTTCAAGAACATTTCTATCATAGAAAATATCCATTTGCAGAGCAAGAGAAGACAATTTTAGAAAATTTACCACTGGAATGACTGGCTCGGTTATCGAGCCAGTCATTCCAGTGGTAAATTTTCAAAAATTTTCTTCTCTTGCTCCGCAAATGGACATTTCTCAAGACCGCTACAGAAGCCGTTTTTGGCTGATATGAGTGTTAAAGCGTTAAAGAATTCCCATTTGCGGGCCAAGAGAAAATTATTTTTGAAAATCATAACCGAGCCACTCATTCCAGTCATTCAGCGGTAAATTTTCAAAAATAGTATTCTATTTGCCTGCAAATTGACATTCACTAAGAAAAATCTTTGATATTCCTAACCAACCTTGACCATTAACCCTTTAACACTCATATCAGCCAAAAACGACTTCTGCAGTGGTCTTGGGAAATGTTGATTTGCAGGCCAAGAGAAAGCTATTTTTGACAATTTACCACTGTGAATTTACCAGTTGTAATTTGTCAAAAATAGTCTTCTCGTGGTCTGCAAATGGACATTTTCTATGAGAAAATACAAGGGTTAAATGGGTAACACATTAACCCTTAAATTTCCAGACGAGAGACAGCTATACAGGAAAGATGTTGGATATTTTTCAAAGTAATTGGAGTGGAACATTTTTGATGCCATAGCAGCAACAGCTCCCAGTCTAATGACTTTCAAAATATTCACCAGCATATTTGTTACAAGTATTTTATAATCAAGCATCTGTCATTTCTGATCTCTCAGAGTTAGAGTTAATCTCTTTAATGATCAAGCCGGCCAAAAACAGCATTTACAGTGGTCTTTTGAAAAGACCAGGGATTCTCATAAGGGTCTTTTTGAGGGTGTATACTCAAATATTCAGCTTGGGCCTTCCAAAGGTAGTGGCAGGGTCCCATGGGACCCCTGAAAATTATGTATGATTGGGTAATGCCAAGTAGTTTTATCGACAAAAGTACCTACAAAATCTAGCATAGTACATGTGTTTTCCCATCCTTCATCCTGCTTATATACAGTACTGTAGGCCTACATACCTTCTGTTGTATGTGGTGGTGTGCTAGTTATCTGTGGCGGCGGTGTGGTAATAGCTTGTGTACTCGTGACAGATGGCACACCCGGTCTGGTAATAGTTGGTACAGCATTCGATGGTTGTACTGAAACAATCAACTTATTACAATTACCAATTGTCAACTCGAAATATTCAACTACATGGCAAGTATCTGACATCATAATTCAAATTACATTAAATAATGCAATTGGGGAGTGGGGGCATTGGAAGCAACCCGCGAAACTATATATATAAAACATACGGAAATGAAATATCTTGTGAACAGGGACAAAAGCTTTCACAGTTGTACGATACATATCAATTTAGCCTGGTTCCCCGTCCCTTTGTGGATTCTTCCATGCAAATGTTATTTAGATGCTCATTCTCACTTTGTTCATCATCACTCTCTTTGTTCATCATCACTCTCTTTGTTCACCATCACTATCTGTGTTCATCATCACTCGCTTTGTTCATCATCACTCTCTTTGTTCATCATCACTCTCTTTGTTCATCATCACTCACTTTCTTCATCATCACTCCCTTTGTTCATCATCACTGTCATTGTTCATCATCACTCTATTTGTTCATCATCACTTTTTTGTTCATCATCACTCACTTTGTTCATCATCACCCTCTTTGTCCGCCATCCCTCTCTTTGTTCATCATCACTCACTTTGTTCATCATCACTCACTTTGTTCATCATCACTCTTTTGTTCATCATCACTCACTTTGTTCATCATCACTCTCTTTGTTCATCATCACTCACTTTGTTCATCATCACTCTTTTGTTCATCATCACTCACTTTGTTCATCATCACCCACTTTGTTCAGCATCACTCACTTTGTTCATCATCACCCACTTTGATCATTATCACTAACTTTGTTCATCATCACTCACTTTGTTCATCATCACTCTCTTTGTTAATTAATAAATCTTTTAAACAAATACAGTCTTGTTCTGCAAATGAACATTCCCGCACAAATTCGAGAATCTGAAAGTTTCTCTCTAGTCTTTTAAGCAAGCTTGCGTTATTTGACAAGTTACAGCCACCAGTTCTATGTGTGAGAATATTTTGTGAATATGTACGTGGATGATTTAGAATTTGAATCTAACAAGACAACAGAAACAGCAAGCTGTTACAAGGATATTAGATAGATTCAGGTTCAGCTTAAAAGTAAGCCTAGATAATGCACGTGAACAAAATCACTGGGATTGCTGAGTAGGTAGATACTGCGCAGATTCCAGTATTTATTAACAGCAGTAACTGGACGTGAAATAAATCGGTTGTATAATTAGGCATGTATGCATGCAGGCACATTGCAATTTATCGAATTAAACTAATATGCATTCGACTAATTACAGTCCAAAGAAAGAATTGATTAATCAATCAATTCATTGAGTGAGTGATTAGACGATTAAGTAATCAATCAAACAATTAATAAACCAATTACTTAACTAGTGGATTGATCAATCTACCATCTAATTGACAATCAGCCAGTTGATCAAGCAAGCAAGCATTAGCAAGCAATTAAATAAACAACCGGCCAGGCACAAAAGTAATAAATTGATTATTCAACCGATTGATTGATTGATTGGATGAGTAATATGTCAATCAGCCAATCAATCAATAATCCATTAGTCAATCAAGCAATCAATTACCGCTACTTAACCAGTCTATTAATCAATATATCAGCCAATCAACCAATAAGCTGTCAATCGATCTGTTATTTCTCCAAGAGATTAATCAATCTAACCGCTGAGCAGTTATTTGGCCAACAGTCAATCAAGCGATCAATCAACCAATCAGCCAATTTATTGCTTAATCAATCAGTTGATTGATTGCTCAGATAATCGATCAATCACTTAATAGAGGAATCAAGAAATCAACCAATAATTGGTCAATCACTTGAACAGTAGATCTTAAAAGCAGATTCAGTCAATCAATCCATCATCCAATCAGGAAATCAATCAAGCAAGAAATCAGGAAATCAACGATTCAACCAATCAATCAATCCTGTAATCAATTGAGTGTTGAACCATACCACCATAGAATCGTTCAACCCAAGTTTCGTTGATATCAGGCCATTATAAAATTCTGAATGGAAGTTCTGAAGCTCAGACAGGCCTGGGGTCAGTTACATTTAAATGTAACTAGTCACAGCTACAGTTACATTGCACTATGTCAGTTACAGTTACATTTGTTGATCAATGTAACTAGTTACATTTCAGTTATTTTACATAATGTAACTAAAGTTACATTTCAGTTACATTAGTTACTTTGTCTGATCACAAACTATATACGAACATGAATGTCATCATAAAAAGTGCAATGTAGCTAACCAATTTAAGATATATTGTAGAAACAAAATACCACTATAACCATTAAAATAATATACTGACAGAAATGAATCCATTTCAGATATAAAATATCAAACCTAATATAATACCTGCTGAAAATTGTTTAATCATTGATTTGACTGAATTTTGTTGCTACCATATGCAATAACCACTTTCTTTCAGCTTGTTTCCTAAATACTAAGCTTCGATTGCAAATATGCGCATAGATGTGCATACATATTTCTTCATCTAACCCTTTCAACCTTGCAGGCCAGACAACAAACATTAATTTTATTGTAAGAAATAATTTGTTGAATGTTTTGAAACTAATTTGCCTGAAAGCATTGCTGCTATAGGTATCAGCATTTTCAGTGAAATCATTTTCAAAATATTCAACAGGCTTTCTATGATAAAATAATCTGCCATCTACCATGGGGCAATATAACAGTTTCCAGCTTCAAAATGTCCATCAGCTTTGACGTATGCTTTATTGAAAATAAGAATTTAAACATTTTGAAAATAATTTGTTACTTTGAAATTCATATGTTGCAATGACACATTCATTCCGATCAGATAATGGACCTTTCCATTTTTAGCTATGCCCCGCCCATCACTAGCTAAACTCCACCCACACCTCGCCGTGTTTGGATTGATCGATCCCCGAATGCCCTAGCTATCAATTTCCTGAAAACTATACAGGGAAGCTGTTGAATATTTTGTAACTAATTTGACTGGGTGCTGTTACTGCCTATGGCAGCAACAGCGCCTAGTCAAATTAGTTTCAAAATATTCAACAGAATATTTATTAAATAGTAAAAGCAAACAATTTGTACAACAAGGCATAGACCATCTTCAAATATGCGTTCGTGATGTACTTATCGACGTCATTCATGATGTCATCCATTATGATGCCATTCTACACACCGCGTAGATGATTATGACGTCATATGGTGGGTACATACTCTGGAAAGGTGAATCTGCTGAGTACTTGAGACTAATTTCAATTTCAAAATCTGTTGCTTCATATGGCAGCACCAGCTTTTTACAAGTCAGGTTAGCTTCAAAATACTCAACAGCTTTCCAGTACAACTACACTAGTTTCATTCCACAGCCTTTATAATTTTCGTGTGTGTGTGTTGTAATATTTAAGGCGTTTATATGCTAGTTCCCAATGCTAGGGTCTAGACTCACGCCTAATTTTCTCCGCTATATTGACTTTTATCAATGGCATTGTCCTTTGATCTCTATAAACACACATATGTGAATTGACCTTAGCTTGAGCATAATTAATGTCCTAAGCTGGCCTAATCTAATTAACAGCATATAAAGAACAGGACATAATCTATATATAGACTATTTTTTAAACTTTACCACTGAAATGGCTGGCTCAATAACCAAGCCAGTCATTCCAGTGAGAAATTTTCTAAAATAATCTCATGGTCTACAAATGGAAATTTGAGATTTAAAAGGTACATGTAACTTAATTCCCTAATGATTTAGTAAACACCATGTTTCTATGGTAGCTTAATGTCACAACTGTATAAGATTTAGATTAAAGGTGGTTGTTGCCTGATGTAGCAATAACATTGAGTCAGATTATCATTGCTAGCAAGCATATCTTTAGAACAATCGCATGCAGTAAATATCCCACATACAGATATAGAATTAACCCATTAATGGTCAAGATTGCTAAAGAAAATCTAACCTTTGTTCCAGCATATATATTTTGCAGCTGCAAGATTAATATTTGAAAATTCACCTCTGGAATGACTGGCCCAGTAAAATTAGCTTCAATATATTCACCAGCTTAGCTGAATGATTACATTGAAATTGGGATATTGAAGTGTCACATGTACATGTATAAGAGTAGCTATGCTGCAAATTGCAGGAAATTTCAATTTCCCTTTCTCCGACATCTAACAATACTCACCATTCTGTTACTTTCTGATACACAGCTGGCCCTGACAGCTGGCTCTAGGACTATAGACTTAGAAAGCTTTACCGACTCCTTGGAACCGGGTACTCGGCTCCCAACTGCCGAGTACTCGTCTACCATAGAGCTCATATTGTTTGCATAGCCACCAAACAAGAGAAATCCATGGCTTGCCTCCGTGGGGCTGGGAGGCTGGGTCCGTAACAGAATGGTGAGTATTGTTAGATCTCGGAGAAACGGAAATTGAAATTTCCTGCATTCTCCTTCGATCAATACTCACCATTCTGTTACTTTCTGATATACACCAGATTTGTTCAGTAACCTGGTGGGAAGGGGCAAGCCATAAATGCTACTTTTGCCCTTTGGAGAAAGATTTAGACGTAACAACTTGACTAACGGAGACCTAAAAGGACCGTCAAGTTATCGGAACCGAATCACATTCGCATCACTGCCCCCCCCACCCTTTTTCTCCTAAGAAAAGGGAGAGAACTCACAAACATGTATCTCGCCTGAAACACAAATATGCCAAGAGGGTTAACTGCTCTTTGCATATATTAGCCTGGGAATGAGCATGAATATATAAGATGAATGATCATGATATATAGACATAATACAAAACACTCTCAATCGTGAATTACCTCATGATATTTGGAATTCAGACCTGGAGCCTCCAACCAATCACTTGTCCGGCCTCAGTGACACAACTGGTTGATATCCTCTCGCTCGACCAAGCCTGCTTCTAAATTCTCTCTTACAAATGCCAAAAAAGGAAGAAGAGCAGTGCGGTCATATAGCTATCGTCTCAAAACAGCTAAAGCGAGTGGAATGGCGAAGTCTGACACATCCCTCATATAGTAATCCGTGAAAGAGGACTCACAGTGCCCTTGTGCGACAGCCCTGATGTCCGTAAACGGAACACCATTGTCAAGGGCGGAAGAGGCGGCTATTCCTCTAACAACGTGCCCTTGCCTTGCACTTGGTGCACAGTCGTAATCTCATGGGTAATCTGAATGCATTCGAATACCCGACGAGAGATAGAATCCATGGATGCGGCGCCATATGGCTCCATATGGCAGATCCACAGATGTCTACCATTCGACCGTAACGAGTCTGTCCGTTTTGTACTTAGTCAAAGCACGGACTGGGCACCAGACACTGGCATCACGATCTAACCTACTCAGTTTCGGTATAACGATCGGTTTGCCGGGATATCTCAAAGACCGAGATCTTTGACATAAACTCTGCTCTTGGCAGTAGACGCAGACCCTCTCTGGAGACAATAATCGGTCCCTCTCTGCTGAAAGTACATGGATCACACTGTGCCTTCTAGCTGAGGAAGCTGCCAATAGAAAGACCGCCTTTAGAGTCAAATGATTTAGACTAGCTGAACGCAACGGTTCGAAAGGGTGCTTGGCCAGTACATTAAGCACTAAAGATAGACTCCAGGCTGGAATGACTACCGGTTGTCTCGGTCGGAGATTGCTCATTCCCTTCACCATCACACTCAACTGGGCCACCTCTGGACTATCCCTGTTGGCAAGACAAGGGATAAATGATGCCAAAGCTGACTTGTATCCAGCAATTGTGATAGGAGCTAGTCCTGAAAAGAACAGCTCACAGAGAAAGTCTGCTATTTGCTGAATAGTGGAATGAAAGTTACAATCCCCTTTCCTCACACCAGTCTGCAAATCCGTTAACCTTGTCGTTATATGACTTGAAGGTTGGCCTCCTTCTCGCAGCCGCGATGAAATCAGCAGCCTGTCGAGAAAAGCCTCCCGACGTGGAACGTTGTTTGACAACAACCACGCAGTCAATAACATTTCGGGACGC
This sequence comes from Chaetoderma sp. LZ-2023a, assembly GCA_034401795.1. Lineage (NCBI taxonomy): Eukaryota > Metazoa > Mollusca > Caudofoveata > Chaetodermatida > Chaetodermatidae > Chaetoderma > Chaetoderma sp. LZ-2023a. Next base: position 148,892,725 of record CM067372.1, on the reverse strand, counting down.
TCGTGTAGGAAGCGTCCCTTGGCCTGGGAGATTATGTTCGGAATCTCGGGCAACTGCACTGGATTTACCACCAGCAGATCTAGCAGATCCGTGAACCACGCCCTGCTTGGCCAATACGGCGCTATTAGCAAGACCAGACACGGTTCCTCCCTGATCTTCACCAATACCTTCGGCAGAAGGATGGTGGGTGGGTACGCATAAGCGTGCATCCCTCTCCAGCTTATCGCCAGAGCGTCTGTATCGACGGCATTTGGATCTCGAATCGGCGAGACATAAGTCATTACTTGAGCATTTCCCCTTGTGGCGAACAAGTCCACGTTGGGGTTGCCCCAATGCTCGAAGATCCTTCGTAGAACTGGAGGGTTGAGGGACCATTCTGTTGGCAGAATTCTCTGTCTGCGAGACAAAGCATCCGCCAGAATGCTCAATCGGCCAGGAATGTGAGCTGCTTTCAAAACAACCGAGTAATTCCTGCACCATTGAATCAAGTGCCACACTTTGATACACAGTGTGGGTGACCTGGTCCCTCTTGGCGATTTATGTATGATACTACCGTCGAATTGTCCGACCGTATCAATATCACCTTGCCCCTGATCATCGGAAGAAAACTCTTCCAACGCCAGTTCCACTGCCATCATTTCCAACAGATTGATATGCAGCGGACTCTCCAGGAGAGTCCATGTGCCCGAGACCTGGTGTTCTCCCAGGCAGGCCCCCCACCCCTCCAGCTATGCATCAATGTACACGGACAGCCGGGGGTGGGGTAGGTGCAGCGAAACCCCTACTAGGAGATTCTGACGCTGTTTCCACCCTACAAGATGCGATATTATCGGCTCCAAAACTGGCACCAGTTTTGACAGGGGTTCTGTTCTCTGTTTCCACAGAGACATCAGATACAACTTGATAGGTCTTCGCATTAGAGCAGCGTACGGGATCACTTGCTCCATGGAGACCATCATGCCCAGCATCTGAAGAAACCACCTCACCTGAATGTGGTTTCCCACTCGAAAACTCTTGAGGATGGCTAACAGAGACACCACTGTGGGCTCTGGAGGGTAAACCCTGCCCTCCTCGAGATCGAATCGCATCCCCAAATAAACGAAATGTTGAGTGGGTGTCAACTCGGATTTCTCCTTGTTGACTATCCAGCCTAGATCTGAAAGTAACTTCAGAGTCAGAGCAGTATCCACGTTCAACCTGGCTGCAGAGTCTGCTTTGAGCAGCCAGTCGTCTATGTAGGTGTGTAGCGCCACGTTCTCTTCTCTGAGAAACGCTGTCACTGCAAGGACCACTCTTGTGAAAACCCACGGAGATGTCGACAGGCCAAACGGGAGAACAGTAACCTCCCATACTAGATTCTGAAACGCAAATCTCAGAAACCTGTGCCAACTCCGGTTCATAGGAATGTGGAAATATGCATCTTTCAGATCGATCGACACACACCACATTCCCTTCCTCAATCCTGCCATTACCGACCTCGGTTTTTCCATCTGGAACCGAGGCGTATGGATAAACCAATTCAATGGCCTGAGATTGAGTATGGGTCTACATCCCCCCGTGCTCTTGGGGACAAGGAACATAATTGAATAGAAGCCCTGAGTGTTCTGGTTCGCTGGGTTTATTGCTCCCTTCAGAAGCAAACCCGACACTTCGTTTTGAACGGCTTCTAACTTGTCTGGGTCCCGTGGTACGGGTGTCCAGACAGGTGCCAAAGATAGATTCTGCGGTGGAAAGTCCCACCACTCCGGCATGTACCCCTGGGATAACCATCCTGGGACCAGACTGTCTGACGTCACACCTCGCCAGGCCTCGACGAAACGCATGAGCCATCCACCCACCATAGACGCCTCGACGTCTAACGGGGTTTTCCGGCTCGCGGTCCGCTCCACCCCCCCCCCCCCCCTTTCTTAACGAGAGAGAGAGAGAGAACCATTTCCGTCTTGGCTCGGCAGGTATAACTGGCACCGCTGTTCCTGTCGCACAGGTGCGCTCCAGGCGGATATGAAGGGAGCCCTCGTACCCTCAGGTACGATCCTCTCCCTTCTTTCCGCCCTTAGAGGACTTACCCTTACCCCTCCCCCTGCCCTTCCCGCCTCTAGGGCGATCATGAGCAACAGTGGGGAGGGTAGGGGCCTCCACAACCTTCCTGGCTTTCTTAGCCCGCGGCGGCTGAGAAAATCCAGACGAAGCAGAAGTCGCAGTAGGCTTAGCTTTCGCCTTGCCTTTCTGCTTCTTCTGCGTCTTCGAAAGTTGGACAGCTAACGGTTTCCCTACAGCCCCTAGTGCGGCAAGCGTGCGCTTGCCGCACTCGCTCCAGCTGTAGGCCTACCGACAACCGATTCTGCGCAATGCTGGCAGTGTCCTCTAGGATGGCCCGCGCCTGGCCACCTAAGATGCTAGGCCCTGTCAAGGGTGTCCCAAGAAAACGCTCCCTGACTGCCGTAGCCGGATGCATATGGTCAAGAACCATTTGCCTCCTGGACTTTGTCACACGCACCTGCACCCTTGCCAGTGCGTCCATAGACAGCACCAAGCCGTCATTGACGCACGAAAGCGCCACAGGTGGCACAGGGTGGCCTGCCCCGCTTCAGCCCACACCGACTGAAGAAGGCGATATGATTGGTTGACAGCATTCATAGCTGCCCTCACACCCACATCGCATAGGGACATCCTGGTGTGCCTGGGACTTGTCCACAAGTGCCGGACCGGGGCCACCCGCTCAAGCACTCTGAACACCCAGTACCCAGCGGTCATTCTCGTGGAATACGACCCCTCGCCCGCACCTCCATGGAGGCCGCAAGAAGCTGGCCCTTGTTCATGCGTTGTTTGCTATACATAGTATCAAGCAACACCATAAACCATGGATCCAGTCCAACAGACTGGCTCACGGCTGCGGGCAAGATCGCCGTCCTAATCGATGCACCGATGGACGGGGTACATCCTCCTCGGCCGTGGTCGAAACCACAGACGGGTCCACCCTGGCTAGCCAAGCCAGAGCCTCAGACCAATCCGTCTCCGAGGAGGACACTCCCGTGAACACATCACCCGTTGACATGTTCACGGCCCTACCAGCAACGGCCTCCCAGCTAGGAGCCATTGCTGATATGTCAGGAACTCCGGTACCGTACAGTTCCGCGCCACCCCATGGAACACACCAGTCCATGGAGTAGGCCTGCACGGAAACCGTGCGGACCCGTAGCGGTTAAGGAACTGTGGCCAAACACGGGCGCCAACGGCACCCCATGTCTGACCGCCAGACCAGGCGAGATAGGTGAGTACCATGCCTGGCCAGCCACACCCGTCACCGTGGCGGTTGGCAGCAAACCAACCATCACGGGACCGGTGCCCGGTACCGGAGTGGCCTCAACCACGGGCGGAGCCGCTGCCCTGGCTTGCGCCAGGCCAGACAGATGGAGGTCGGGTTCCATCGGGACGGAATCAACCTCCATGCTCTCCACCCGCGGCCTCACAGGCCGCAGCACACTCTCCTCCTCGGCCTCCTCATCTTCAGACCCCTAAGAGTCGTCACTAGACAAGGAAAACCGTGGACGGCTCCCATGCCTGACGGACCGGCCACCGCTACTGGACCACCCGGAGGTGGCCGCAGAGAGACAGAACCCATCAGGCCGGAGCCCGACGGGACTGCCAGGGGGCCGTACGAAACGGCTCCCTCGGTGTCCAGTCCAGAACCCTGTCCAAGGACAGGGTCCGAATCAAACATGGTGAGAGACTGCCCTACAACTTTTGGCAGCAGGGATGACATCAGTGTGGGCAGAACGCTATGCAAGACACCTTGCCTAGCCGGACCAAACCACGCCGGCGTCAGACCCTGCCAAGTCCTTCTGGCAAGGAACTTAAGCATCATATCGACCGACCACACCGCGCAAACGTTACACCTACTGTCAAGACTACACTTAGTACAGTGGAAACAGACATGGTCCTTGTATAGAACCCGTACGATATGTGGCAATCGACACATGATGGCGGGGATGGCCTGGCCTATAAACCAAACCTACAATAAGCCAGCGGAACGAAACAAATGTGGAAGGCAGACAATTAATTTTCAAATAATTTGACCATAAATTAACTGCAAACCCTCCCGCACCCCACCCCGCAACGTTACAGCAAAGATCGCATTGATTATGACGACAAGAACGAAGCGGGCATAAATACACCCATAAATTGATCCTCCAGGATGTATAACGGAACCAGGAATCATATCGCATAGCATTCGGGGTATATTTACCAATCAATATAAATTATACTCATAACGAAAGCCGACACGATATGTGAAGAAACAACAAAATGTAAACAAACTGCTGTAGCACACGGTAAAACTGCAGACCACGCATCACTCAAGAATTTTGACACCACCGATCATTGCAAACCGATCGTGATCACACGTAAACTTGACCATTCCAAAGTTTTCTGGTACCATTTTTAGTACGCAGCACCCAGAACAAGATGCGCGGAATTAATGAAAAAAATTTTCTTCACATAAACATCCGAGCATCACGGGTGTGACGTCACCCGCTCGGACCCTACGGAGAACGCGTCAGCCGATATTCGTGTTAGAAATACCGTAGCAAACACCTATTTTCATATCTGCCGATCGCCTGTTGGGATTTAAAGAAGGCGATCGTCTGGCATATCACGTTGTTAGCACACGTTCAAGATTCTATGGGCTCAGAAATTGGGACATGCGACACAACGAAATTTAGAGACCTAAGTCTTTTAACTATGGATAATAAGGAATAATACAACCTGGTCATCATTGGCGGTATTCTCCATTTTATCCAGTTAGATCCTTTCAAGAACGCACAAACTATCAAATCACAGTATAAAAGACTTAGATTTCTTTTCAAAAAACTTTAATCTTTCTCCTGCAAAAAAAATGTGGACAGCTCTTGTCGCTATGCAAACAAGAATGAGCTCTATGGTAGACGGGTACTCGGCAGTTGGGAGCCGAGTACCCGGTTCCAAGGAGTCGGTAAAGCTTTCTAAGTCTATAGTCCTAGAGCCAGCTGTCAGGGCCAGCTGTGTATCAGAAAGTAACAGAATGGTGAGTATTGATCGAAGGAGAATAAGGAAATCATAATAAATTTGTTAGAAAAGTTTGAAATGCAACTGAAAAGTAACTGAAATTTCAGTTACTTTTGCAATGTATGGTTACATTTCAGTTACTGTAGCTGAAAAGATTCTTCAGTTACAAGTTACTTCAGTTACATGAAAAATGTAACTAAGTTCAGTCAGTTACAGTTACAAGTTGGACTCCTTGGACACGTTTTCAGATAGAAACTTGAAACTTTGGGGATGGTTACACATATGAGCAGGGATGTCCTTAACATTTGTAAGATTTTAGAATGCGCACACATGCCCGCGCATGTACATGCACACAACCACATGCACGCATGCATGCACACACACAACCACGCATGCACACACACACACACACACACATGCCCCTACCCACTAGGGGCATGACCAGGTGGTGGAAGTGGGGTTAAAACACAATTTTTCCAAGGTATATCATTTTGAATTTGAAGCCCATTATTAGCAGACTACATTAAAAGTAATTATTTTGCTTTTCGATCAAACCACAGGCACCTTTAGCACATATTTTGTCAATTTCGTAACTAGCAACCATTCACTGAAATAAAACATGCATAAAAATAAAAAATAAAACCTTAAAATAAACTTACTGCTTATAAATATCCACAACCTGGGCAACCTCAGTATTGCGTCATGTCTTTTCGGGGGGTGATGTAATCCGTAATTTCAACTCTAGTTAGGCAGTGAATTGATATGATCTTTATGATCTGAGCAAAGGAGTCTGTCACCAACAATAATGCCATAAACGGGTCTGATACAAAGACAGAACTTAATTTATAGTTGTAAATCCAGATCGGGTTATATTTCACTTTTTGTGACAACCGTATAAATGTAGCAGCAAATTTCAGCCAAAACATTTAAAAAGTTAAAATCTTTCAGTTTTTCTTTTGGAAATTGATAAATGTGGTATTGAAAATGTTTAGCCTACTGGAAAATAGAAAAAATTATTGAAATTTATACTGTATGTAAAACTAGTGTCAATCTAGATCTGAAAACTACATACACACCCCATGCCAGTTTCATGCTTTGGGAGAAGTAAATTATTGCTACATGGCAACGGATCTGCTATACTATAGTTAGTAGAGGACAGAAACTGGCAGATGTCGTTGGACGCAAAAACTGAACATCGTCGTGTCGT
>CM067372.1:148707975-148885975 GCA_034401795.1 Chaetoderma sp. LZ-2023a | reverse complement strand
ATTATTTGTGGAAAAACCAAAGGACTTGACATGCAGGACGCAGTCCTAGTTGAAATTTTACCACTGGAATGACGGTCGATAAGCGAGCCAGTCATTCTAGCGGGGGAATTGTCCAAAATAGTCTTCTCTTAATGTCCAAATAGACATTCATGTACAAATTATGATTTTCTTGATCAATCTTAACCATTTAACTTTCTCACTGCTGCAAGCCGCCAGACTATAATTTCAATGAGCAAAAACTCTTGACTTGCTGTACATATTGAAAACAATCTGACTGAAAGTTGTTGGTGGCTTAGCCACCAACAACTTTCAATCAAATTGTTTTCAAAATATTTAGCCGGTCCAGAGAAATAACCCTTAGAATGTCATCTGCAAAAACTCAGCAGTCAGATAGTTAAAGGCTTTAAAATTGAGATACGTTTATTTCATGAACAGCTTAACCCATTAACCATCAAATTTGTTTAAGAAAATCTCAATTTCTCATCAAAAATATCCATTTGCAAGACTATTTCTGAAAATTTAACACTAGAATGACTGGCTTGATTAGTGAGACAGTCATTGCAGTGGTACATTTTCAGAAATAGTCTTCTTTCCTACACATGGGCATAACTGAAGACCCATGCAGAAGTCATTTTAGCCGGCTTGGCCATTAAAAAGTTACGTTGACACAAAATGGGTTAAAGCGTTTAAGATTGAGATACCAAGATTGTGTTCAATCGACACGTTTGATAAACAGATTAAATGCTGATTTTCAGTCCAGTCACAGTCATGGCCAAAGCAGTCTCCCATAGACTGTGATTTTGAGAGACCAGACCTCTGTGGATATGAACAAGACAACCAGGATAATTTTAATTGGACCCGCAGAACAGGAAGAACGCAAACATCTTCTACTGGGCCCATTTTTGATCACACTAATCAAGCAATTTATGCAGGTATAACATAGCATATCTTAAGCACTGGTGTCTGCATATGAATAAGTGTGTGTGTGTGTGTGTGTGTGCGTGCATGCGTGCGTGCGTGCGTGCGTGTGCGTGCATGCGTGCGCGTCTGTGCATCAATTCAACAGAATGTTTATTAAATTGTAAATTCATGAAAGACATACAATTCGTACAATTTTCGACAGACTTCAATTTTGATGACGAAACTAAGTCATTATGATTGTGACATCAGATAAGAAGTGACATAATGGCAGGATCCAATCTGTCACTCAAGTATCTGACATCATACACAATTATGTCACATGTAGGCTGATGTCACAATGTATAGTGATATATCTAGCTCCGTCATGAACATTGAAACGTCTGTGAAGTATCTTTGATGGATTTACTATTTAATAAACATTCTATTGAATATTTTGAAACTAATTTGACTGGGCACTGTTAGTTTCAAAATATTTAGCAGCTTACCTATATAATTATCCTGAAATTGACATTATGGGAATTCAGCGTCGGAGTATATAAATCGTTCCCAACACACGGAAAGCATGAGTGGAGTGAGAAATAGGTGTGGCAAAGTTAGAAATTGATCCCTCTATTGATTATGACATCAGATACTTGAGTGACAGCTCAGATTCCCCCATTGCTTATAACATTTTACAGCTGACTGTAAGGGACAGATCTGCTGGCTTCTGCAAAGTATTGGCCTGTAGATTAGCCAATGTCCACCTTTTCTTGCAAAATCTTAACTACTCACGCTGCCGAAAGCTGGTGAGCGTATTGCAGGTGGTGCCACCTCTCTGTCTGTCTGTCCATCCGTCCACCCGTCTACCGACCTGTGTGTATGTCTGTATCTGAAGCATATCTCTGGAATCCTATTGGACAGAATCACCAAATTTGCACATACGTGTAGATCAAAAAGTGAAACATTGAAGTGACAGAGGCACTTAGTGCATACCAGAATACACACTTTCATTTATGACTTGGCAATGCAAGAAAGTAGAATCAGCAAATCTGTAACATACATTCATATTGTTGTTGGCAAACAAAAAACAAAATTTAGTATCAGATCAAAACAGGACCACCTGTCTGATGCAACAAGTGACCGCTCAGAAATGTACAAAATGCTCACATTGTTTAGAAGAATTTGGACAGATTTCTTTTTAGCTTTTAACCCCAAATTTATGACAAAATCTTCGGGAGCCGTAATCAATAGCCCAATTTCAAAAAAACTTTGATGGAATGATCCTATGGTGATTGGTTTCAAGAGTTCTAATGAGAATTTTTGATTGGTCGATTTGTTTGGTGGCCATCTTGGATTCTTCGAAAATTATTGATCATGTCTCTTTAAATGCAAATGGTTCAAATACTAATGGTCCAGGTGAGTGTCACATGCCCATGGACACCTTTTTTAATCTGGTTACCATGGCCTTGAGCTTTGACCACAAATTATTCAGGACCCCATGGGCAACCTTTCCCCCAAGTTTGATCACCATGTGCCAAATATTCTTGAAACTACAGCCCTTGATAAGTATTTGTTACTAACTGACTAACTAACTGACTAAGGGACATGACCATTTATTGAGGTGCTAACCGGAGCTAAATATAGCCGTCTTTCTGTCTGCAAATAGAAACATGTTAGTATAATGTTGAACATGATGTAAGAAATGTTCTATTGAATATTTTGTTCTTAATGGAATTGGAAGCCATTGCTTCCCAATCAGACTAAGACCAAAATCTGCGACAGTACGTTTTATTTTGATTCAGAAACATGTTAAGTTATTTCTGACCTGGGCCCAGTTTCACAAAGAAGTGTAAGCTATACTTATGTCTAAAAAAGGTGTGCGTCGTAAATCCGTATTCACAAAAATTGTAACTTACGACATTGACATAAATTAACCAAAATATTGGCGTGCCATCCATAAAAAAAGATTTTGTTTCCTGCAAACCGGGTGTAGAAAAAAGATTTCAGTAGGGAGGGAGGAAATTAATTTTTTTTTTAATTATTAATTTATTTTAAAGAGGTCATAAATATTTTGTTTCCAGATATTTGACCAGATATCAATTAAATATGGTTGTACTTGCCAAATTTGTTATGTTTTCCATGCCACAATTAGCAAAATGGATTCACATTGCATACAAATGGCATTAAAACATTGTAATTTGTATAGTTTGACAAATGTATGCATGTTTTAACATTTATGCTGGGTTAGAAAACAAAATTTTTTTTATTCCCGGCCGGGTCAAAACAAAGAAAAATTTCACCCGGGAGGTTTACAGGAAACGAAACTATTTTTTATTTTTGCCTTACACCCGCTATGTACCAAGCATAAGTCTGGGAAAACGTGTCACTTTGGTAAAACAGCAGTGAATGGACAAATTTAGAAAAGTCAATTGACATTTTACGTCGTGACGTGACCTTTGAACTCACGCAGAAAGCCTAGTTACCGTAACGCAAACAAAGCAGCAGCCTTGCGTTCCATAGGGAAAACAACAGACCACTCTGCTAAAATGCCTCTGCAGCAAACATGTTTCTCCTATGGAACGGTTTTGTTAGAGCACTCCGCTACGTTGCAAAACATGTTTGGAGGTGACTCGCGAAAAGCAAAACATGTTTTCAATCTGTTGCGTAATTGCACGCGAAACTATTTTTTGCACACCCCTATGGAACGCAAGGCAGCTGTTCTTGATTTGTGTAGCGCATAGAATGATAGTTATATGCGATCGATTGGCTACTATTTAAAACTACCAAAATATGAATTTTTTTGTTAATTTGATTACTCGTTTGAATTAGCATTAAATATCATTACAGGCATATTGTGCATCATTTCGACAATTCAACCTGTTATTTGGCACATGCGTAATTCATGTTAAAATTTGTAGTTGAAGATCCATGTTCCAATGCCCTTCCATGAACACATCTAGACAAAATACGACGTCACCACTATCGATTCCTAAAATTGTCATTGACAAGCACATATTAACTATTAACCCTTTATAAGCCTCAAATTTGTTCAAGAAAATTTCCATTTTGTCATAGAAAATGTTCATTCACAGACCATGTACCCGTTATTTTTAAAAATCATTCACTGGAAGACTGGCTCTGTTGTCTCTTACTGAGCCAGTCATTCCAGTGGCAAGATTTTGAAAATAGTCTTCTCTTGGTATGCGGAATCCACACTTTTTTGCTGGCTTGAGTGTCAAAGTCGAAGGGTTAAAGTTTGTGGTTATAAATTGTCAATTCTTGAGTCACTTTATAGCCTATAGATACAGCCTCCAAATTTTTGTCATAAAAACCACGCAACAAATATATAACATACTACCTGTTTTTATATAAATTTGCTTTTCTCAGCATTGTTGTGCTTACCGGTAATATTAATTCTGACAGCAGCTCTGTCAGCTTCAAGGTCGTCTGCGCTTCCAGATTCTTTTCAGAACGACGATTTGCACATCCACGTACTCAAGAGATGGGCATTCATTTACAACAAAAAACATGCGCATGAATCCCGGTTAAGTCAAACACTTAAGTGTGATGGCGTAACTTGCGCCAGGCATAACCTACACTTCTTTGTGAATCCGGGCCCTTGGCCTGTAGTGTATCTTTACCTCCCAGTATCATTTGTTGTTTCAGGTAATTATATCTTCATAGAAGCCTCTTCACGCCGATCGGGTGAAGTAGCCCGTTTATGGACACCAATAATTCGGCCATCAGATGGCATGTGCTTGTCTATATGGTATCACATGTACGGCACAGATATTGGAACGCTACGAGTGTTTGCATTGCCAAGCACGAGCATATCGATTACTGGCCAACCAATCTGGTACAGGTCATCGAATCAAGGAAGCCAGTGGCGGAATGCTCTTATTAATCTCCCACCAATTCAGCAGATGAAGGTAGTAAATTAGGTGATGCTGTATGATATTTCTAATGAACCTTTCCAGTTTATATGACGTCATAATCAACTATGTGATGTGTAGGATGGCATCATAATCAATGCCGTTATAAATGACGTAGATACGTTTGTCACGAACAAATAATTGGTGACAGACTAAGCATTGTTGCACGAATTGTACGTCTTTACTATTTAATAAAGATGTTGTTTAATATTTTGAAACTAATTTGATTGGGAGCTGTTGCTGCCATAGGCAGCCACAGCACCCAATCAAATTGGTTTCAAAATATTCAATGGCTTACCTTAGGTCATTTGTAGATCAATCGATCCCAACATGAGCGAGGTGTGGGTGGAGCTTAGCTAGAGATGGGCGGGGCATAGTTAAAACTGGAAAGGTCTTATAGTTAGCTCACCTAGCTAGAATGGCCAGCAGATCCCTTTAACCCTCAACTCGGACAAAAATGCCTTATGTGGTTGTTTTGAGAAATATCAATTTGTAGACCAAGAGAAGACTATTTTTGAAACTTTACCACAGGGATGTTTGGTTCGATTACCGAGCCAGTCATTCCAGTGGTTATTTCCAAAAATTCTCTTCGCTTGGTCTACAAATTTTTTATTAGAAAATTAAAATTTTGTTGAACATATTTGAGGGTTAAATTGTTAACCATTAAAATTTATTTTATATTAATTCCATTTCTTCAATTTTTCTAATTTTATTTTAGAAAATGAAAACAGCTTTATGCCTTTTGTGGGAAAAATTATTGAAAAAGATAAAATTACTACTGAGGCAGTTGCTTAAGTTGTTGAGTTTTCCAAAATATTATTTTTTTGTTTTGAAAACACTTCTCAAAACCATTGCCTAAGCCAGTTTTGACCGTATTTACCTTGATTGACATGCAACTGTTTTTTAACTGTCATTTGGCAGTTATATTCAAGACTAACTAATGATGGGAAAGGTGTTGTTTTGGGGATCAGAGACACACCACTTTAAAATTTAAAAAAAGATACTGATAGGCGGAGTTTGGATGCGAATTAACCTTTTAACACTCAACTGAGCCAGTCATTCCAGTGATACATTTTCAAAAATAATCTCTTGGTTTGAAAATTGACATTTTTGATGAGAAAATTGAAATTTTCTTATCAAATTTGATGGCTAAAGGGTAAATCAAAAGGTTGTTTATCAACCAGAATCAAGGAAATGTTTTTTTAAAGCATCTCATTTTCAAATTAGCAGGGGAGGACCCCAGACCCACCTAACATTTGGAGGTGAGTCAGGGTGGGAGCCCCTCTCAGACCAGCTTCCAGATTTGACCCACCCATGCTAGAAACATCGGTGCACCCTTGATGTAATATCTTTCATATCAGACATTAAATATAAAGAATTTTTTTTCTATCTTTAGATTGTTTTTGAAGCTGAAATTGGTCAATCGTACCTTGGAGACATCGCCTTGGATGACATACAGCTTTTGCCATCCTGTCTTTGGCATGGTTAGTAAGAAATTTCTAACATTAACTTGTCAGTGAAACATGCACTTCATTATCCAACTGACTAATCAGAAAATACTATTTTGTAAGTTATGTGCCATAGGAAAAGGATGAACTATGTTATTCCATCACTAGCGGGATCGATTTCTAGCTAATCTCCGCTTATTTCTAGCTAAGCTCCTCCCAATTCTAGCTAAGCTCCATCCATGTTTTGCTCATGTTAGGCTTGATTGAACCCTGAATTCCTTGAATTCCAATATCAAGGTACCTATATACAGGTAACCTGGTGAATATTTTAAAACTAATTTTACTGAGTGTTGTTGCTGCCTATGACAGTAACAGCGTCCAGTCAAATTAGTTTCAAACATTTCAACAGAATGTTTATTCGCTCACCTGGCTTGAAAGGCCAAGTGAGCTTATGACGTGGCGACCGTCCGTTGTGTTTCTATTGTCCCCCGTCCACCAACTTCCCCTTTAAACGAATTCTCAAGAACTACTGGACTGATTTAAATTATATTTGGCAGGAAGCATCCTTAGGACATAGAGATTCAAGTTTGTTCAAAGGGAGCCGATCAGCCACTTTGGCCGGCGACCATCTTGGATATTGGCAAATTTTTAAAAATGTCTTAAAAATCTCCAAAACCATTTGACCGATCGATTCAGAACTTATGAAATATGATCTAGAGCAAGAGTTGAACCAAGTTTGTTCAAGGAAATTTGATTGGCCAAATCGTTCAGCGGACATCTTGGATGACCTAGTTTTCACAAAAATTACTCCTCCAAAAACACTGAATGGATTGGTCCAAATTTGGGAGATATAATTAGGGATTAGGTCAAAGAAAGTGAAGTTGATACCTAAAAAAAACATGTCCACCGTAAATGGATCAAAATGTGGCGTGTTTGGCAGACATTTTGGATTTTTCTAATTGATCGGTTTTTAATCCAAATTGGTTTTATATAGGCCTATGGGTATTGTGATTTCAAATTTGCCATTTTCGAAACTGTCAGATAAACGGTTTCGTGGCCATCTTGGATATTTTCCCGCCAAAAACTCCAATACTAAAGCAATGGAAAATTTTTAATGTCTTCTCGAGAACCACAGAGCCGATTTCAAATATATTTGGCACGATGCATCCTTGCGGCATATGGATCCTAATTTGTCCGTCGTCCATCCATCCGTCAACTTTTCCTTCTCGACTTCTCAAGAACCATTGGGCCAATTTCAATTATATTGGGCAGAAAGCATCCATAGGGCATAGAGATTCAAGTTTGTTCAAATGAAGCTGATCGTCCAAAATCCAAGATTGGCCGCCGACCAAAATAGCCGATTTTTAGAAACCCTTTAAAAAATCTTGATTGACCGAGTGGTTCAGCAGCCATCTTGGATGACCCAGTTTTCCCGAAAACGACTTCTCCAGAACCGCTGAATGGAACAGGACAAAATTTGGGAGGTATGATTAGGAACTAAGGCCATTAAGTTCGTTCAAGGAAAGTTGCTCCCTCAAGAAACATGTCCGCCGTGGGCCAATCAAAATGTAGCGTGTTTGGCGGACATATTGGATTTTTTATTTGATGGATTTTGAGGCCAAAATTGGTTCTATATATGTTTTTGGGCATTCTGAGCTCAAATTTGCAATTTTCGAAGCTGTCGGATAAACGGTTTGGCGGCCATCTTGCATAATTTTCTCGTCAAAAGCTCCCATGCTTAAGCAATAGGAAATTTAAAATGTCTTCTCGAGAACTACCAGGACGATTTCAATTATATTTGGCAGGAAGCATCCTTAGGGCATAATGATCCAAGTGTGTTCAAATGAACCCGATCGACCAATTTGCCCAGTGTCTATTTTGGATTTTGGCCAATTTCAGGAAATGTCTTTATAAATCTTCTCTGAAACCACTTGCAGAATCTTCATCTAGGCCACGAGGTAAGCCAAGTTTGTTCAAGAGGACTTGATTTACCAAATGGTTCGACGACCATCTTGGATGACGTGGTTTTCACGAAAATGACTCCTTCAGAACCGCTGAAGGGATCACTCCAAAATTTGGGCCATTAAAATTTGTGCAAGGGAATCAAAATGTAGTCTGTTTGGCGGCCATATTGCACTTGCAAAAATGTCCACCAACTCATTTAAAAGACTGCTAAACCACCCACCAACAATTTTGACAAAAATTTATGGCGTCCAGGTGAGCGACACAGGCCCCTTGGGCCTCTTGTTGATGGATAAACTGGAAAGATACATTGATTATGATGTCATACTTGAGCGACAGATTAGATTCATCCATAAACTTCGTCAGTCAGTTGGTCTCTGGAGACCACTTAGCTTTTGCAGCCAAAAAACTGGTACTTCTTTAAGACAGGGTATCAAAATACCACCTGTTTTTAAGAACCAATTTTTGGTGCCAAAAGACAAAATCTAATAACAAGTCACTTGTATTAAAAGACTGGCTAATAGTATATACAGAGGAAAGTTTTTGCCTGAATTTAGGTTTTTAGAAAAACATTTCCGCCTAATCCTATGTGGGTAAAATTGTTTTCAAGTAGAATTTTTGCTACTATATCATGTATAAAATCAGTTTTCATGTTTTTTAATGTTTTCCCACTTTATCTCTGCGCATAAAAACTAACTATGCATGCTCCATAAAGTTATTGCTAACGGCAGATATTTTTGAACTCTTTAATGGACAAAATTGTTAAAAAAAATATTTGCACATTCGATGTCCATTTGCAGGCAAAGGGAAAACTTTGTGAAAATTTACCACTGGAATGACTGGCTTGGTTATCGAGCCAGTCATTACAGTGGTAAATTTTCAAAAATAGTTTTCTCTTGATCTGCAAATGGTCATTTCTCAAGATCACTGTAAAGGCCGGTTTTGGTCAACTTGACCATTAAAGGATTAATATTCAAGTTTGAGTGTGAATTAGTTGCTATTGGGACAGCTTTTCTATCCACCTATCTATTTCCTATTTTCACACTGAAAATTCCTCATTAATACCAGGATTACACATGGCAAGTGCCAAGGTATGAGATTTGTGCATGAAAGTTTAACCATTACCACTGAGGTCATTATTAGTCCCCTATCGGTAAAACCGGGGGGAATATAGGTTTGCACTCCGTCTGTCCATCTGTCTGTCCGTCCGTGCATCCATCCGTCTGTCTGTCCGTCCATCTGTCGCAGTTGGTTTTCCGCAGTCCTTCAAGGTATTCAACTGAGAATTGATATATTGCTTTGGTATGAGAAGTTACAGACCAAGTTCGAGTTTCAGGCATATGCGTAAATTTTTGATGAAGTTATGCCCCCTTTTGACTTAAGAAATACGAAAAATATCAGCTTCCCTCACTCTTTTTCGCACTGCTTCAAGATATTTAAGCGAAAATCGGTGCATCACTTTAGTATAAGGAGTTACAGAGCAAGTTCGAGTTTTAGACATTTTCGTCAATTTTTCATGGAGTTATTCCCCCTTTCGACTTATGAAATATGAAAAATATTAGTCTTCCGCACTTTTTTTCGCAGTCTTTCAAGATATACTGAGAATTACTACATTGCTTTGTTATGAGAAGTTACAGACCAAGTTTTAGTTTCAGGCGTATGCGTCAATTTTTCATGGAGTTATGCCCCCTTTCGACTTAAGAAATACAAAGAATATCAGTTTTCTGCACTTTTATTCGCACCCCTTCAAGATATTTAAGCGAAAATCGGTGCATCACTTTAGTGTAAGGGGTTACAGAGCAAGTTCGAGTTTCAGACATTTTCGTCAATTTTTCATGGAGTTATGCTCCTTTCGACTTATGAAATACAAAAGATATTAGTTTTCCACCCTTTTTCTCGTAGTCTCTCAAGATCTTGTACTGAGAACTGCTACATTGCTTTGTTATGAGAAGTTACAGTCCAAGTTCGAGTTTCAGGTGTATGCCCGCTTTCGATGAAAAATATCAGCTTTCCGCACTTTTTTCGCAATCCTTCAAGGTATTTAAGGGAAAATTGGTACATCGCTTTAGTATAAGGAGTTGCAGAGTAGGTTCAAGTTTCAGACATTTTCGTCAGTTTTTGATGAAGTTATGCCCCTTTTGATTATGAAATGCGAAAAATTATAGTTTTCTGCCCTTTTTCTCGTAGTCTTTCATGATATTCAACTGAGAAATGGTCCATTACTTTATTATGAGAAATTACAGACCAAGCTCGAGTTTCAGGCGTTTGCATCATTTTTTGATGGAGTTGTGTCCCCATTCGACTTATGAAATACAAACATATCAGCTTTCAAGATTTTTTCCTTCTTCAACATATATAACTGAAACTTGGTTTATTGCTATGTTATGAGAACTTACAGATCAAGTTCGAGTTTCAGCTGCTTCAGTCAATTTTTAATGGAGTTTTTGACTGTCAATCTCTAAAGATTTATATCACCAGGTAGGGGACATGTATTGCAAAGCAATACTTACAGAATGCTTGTTCTAGCTTTTACTGTATCAATAGCGAATGATGATGAATGTTGATGAATGATGTTGCTGTCTATGATGGCACCATCGTTCACCAAATTTGGTGAAGAATGTACACCAGTTTATCTTTAAATTTAATTTTAAAATTAAAAATTTTGACATCACAGTGGTAAGGGTTAAAATAAGCTGAATTGCACCAGATGATGACAAACTTCATATATCTTACGTAAGACAGTGTCAAATATCAATTTAATTGTATTATCTTTTGGGTGGAAAATCGAATCACTATTTTTGTCTAGCCCTGCATATATTGAAGAATCACTTTCAACAACGGTGGCGTTGGCAACCTTAAGGATTATATTTCAGGATTGATTAACCATTTAACACTGAAGCCAGTTAAAAATGGTTTCTTCAGTGGTCTTGAGAAATGTCTATTTGTAGATGAAGAGAGGACGAGTTTTGAAAATATGCAACTGGAATGACTTACTCGGTAATTGAGCCAGACATTCTAGTGGTAAATTTTCAAAAAATAGTTTTCTTGCTCTACAATTGGACACTTTGTATGAGAAAATAATGATTTTATTGGCCAAATTTAAGGGTTAAGGGGTTAATTGTATCAGAACATGCCTGCCTATTCTGGTACAAATGTCACAATGTCAAGGTCACTGAGTGCGGCAAAGATGAGGGGATAGGCGAGATATTTAATTCTGCAAAATTCCTGGTTAACCCTTTAACCATCAAATTTGTTTAAGAAAATTTCAAAGAAAATGTCCGTTTGCAGAACAAGAGAAGACTATTTTTGAAAATTTACCACTTATGACTGGCTCGGTTATAGAGCCAGCCATTCCAGTGGCAAATTTTCATAAATAGTCTTCTTGGTCTGCAAATGGACATTTCTCATGACCACTGCAGAAGCCATTTTTGACTGATATGATTGTTAATGGGTTAAACACAAAAGTTATTAGCTCACCTGGCCAGAATGGCCAAGTGAGCTTATGCCGTGGCGACCGTCCGGTGTCCGTCAACTTTTTCTTTAAACGACTTCTTCTCAAGAACCCGTGGGCCGATTTCAATTATATTTGGCAGGAAGCTTAGGCATGGGGATCTAAGTTTGTTCAAACGAAGATGATCGGCCAATTTGGCCGGTGGCCATCTTGGATTTTGGCCGATTTTGAGAAATGTATTTGAAAATATTCTCGATTCAAGACTGATGAAATATCATCTAGAGCAAGAGCTAAACCAATTTTGTTTAAGAGAAATTAATCAGTCAAATAGTTTGGCGGCCATCTTGGATGACCTAGTGTTCCCGAAAACGACAGATATGATTAGGGACTAAGGGATATTAAAGTTTGTTCAACAGAAGTTAATCCATCAAAAAACATGACTGCCCTGGACCAATCAATATGTAGCATATTTGGTGGCCATTTTGGATTTTTTTATTTGATGGATTTTGAAGCTGAAATTAGTTTTATATATGTTTTTGGGCATTCTGAGCTCAAATCTGCCCTGTTCGAAACTGTCAGACAAACGGTTTGGTGGCCATCTTGGATCATTTTCCCGCCAAAAACTCCCATACAAAAGCAATGGGAAATTTTAAATGTCTTCTCGAGAACTGCTGGGCCGATTTCAATTATATTTGGCAGAAAGCATCCTTAGTGTGTAGAGATTCAAGTTTGTTCAAATGAAGCCTATCGGCCAATTTGGCTGGCAGCCATCTTGGATTTTGGCCGATTTTTATAAACGTCTAAAAATCTTCTTCCCTGAAACTGCTTGGTGGATTGAAGGAAACTGCATGAAATATGATCTAGGGCAAGAGCTGAACCAAGTTTGTTCAAGGGAACTTGATTGGTCCCATGATTCGGTGCCCATCTTGGTTGACCTAGTTTTAGCGAAAATAACTTCTCCAGAACCTCTGAAGGGATCAGGCCCAAATTTGGCAGATATGATTAGGGACTAAGGGCCATTAAAGTTTGTTCAAGTGAAGTTGATCCATAAAAAACATGGCCACCATGGGCCAATCAAAATATAGTGTGTTTGGCAGCAATATTGGATTTTTTTATTGGATGGATTTTAAGGCTGAAATTGGTTTTATATATGTTTTTTGTTATTCTGATCTCAAATTTCAATTTTCGAAACTGTTGGATAAATGGTTTGGGAGCCATGTTAAATCATTTTCCTGCCAAAAGCTCCCATACTAAAGCAATGGGAAATTTAAAATGTCTTCTCGAGAACTTCTGGGCCTATTTTAATTATATTTGACAGGAAGTATCCTTAGGGTGTAGGGATTCAAGTTTGTTCAAATGCAGCTGATCGGCCAATTTAGCTAGTGGCCATCTTGGATTTTGGCCAATTTTTAGAAACGTCTAAAAATCTCCGAAACCGCTTGCGGAATCAATTCAAGACTCGTGAAACATGATCTAGGGCGGAAGTCCAAATTTGTTTAATAGCCATCTTGGATGACCTAGTCTTCACAAAAACAACTCCAGAACCTCTACTTATAGCCAATCGCCTTTCGAGTTTAAATGCTTATGTTCCAGATGAGCGATACAGGCCCCTTGGGCCTCTTGTTTGCAATTGCTTTGATCTCATGGTAATGGCATCTTGAATGTTTGTAGGTGGCTGCACGTTTGAAGAAAGTTTGCTAGGAATGTGTGGCTGGAGATCTAGACAAAACACATTCAATATCCGCTGGATGGTGGCTTCAGGAGTTCAGCCTCGATCATTGGGCCCAGTTAATGGGCATGACCACACCTACCAGAATACCACAGGTAAGTCACACAGATTTACCTGAGATTATCGTACTGATATCAAAATGATAACCTGTTAACCCTTTAAATCCTCGAATTTGCTAAAAAAAATAAAATTTAATTTTCTAATAGAAAATGACCATTTGCAAACCAAGAGAAGGCTGTTTTTGAAAATTTATCACTGAAATGATTGGCTTGGTTATTGAGCCAGTCATTCCAGTAGTAAATTTAAAAAAAAAAGACTGTTGGTCTGCAAATAGACATTTTTCAAGACCAGTGCTGAAGCCATTTTTGCCCGATATGCATGTTAAAGCCTTAATGGTCAAGCCGATCAACACCAGCCTCTGTAATAAGTCCAAATATCAGTGATCTCAGGTCAGTGTGGCTGATGAAACTCAGGCGATCGGAGCAAAATATTCCAAATGAGTTAATAAATCAGCTTCGGGTCGTTTGAAAAAAGTCTAATCAGCCTCTGCAATGGTCTTTAAGAATATTGATTTGTAAGCCAAGAGAAGGCTATTTTTGAAAATTTATCACTGGAATGCCTGACTCAATAACCGAGCCGGTCATTCCAGTGAAAAATAGTCTTATCTTGGCCTACAAATGAGCACTCACTAAGTAAAATGTAAATTTTCTTGACCAACCTTGGAGGTGCGCAGCATGCAGTGGACGCTTATTTGACTTCAGCCTATTACTGATAAGCAAAACACACTTAGCAGCCCGCTAACGAGTTGATGAGCTGTGCACAGCATGGATAACTGCTGATTTTTACCGCATACCGCCTGCTTCCTCATGAAGGTTCCTGATCCGTGACATCATTTGACATAAACTTTAGCTTAAAATCACTATGTTGGATACCTGAATGTACATATCTTGAAGGTATTTTGATTTAAATCCGTTGCTGCCTCAAGCAGCAATTAATATCAATCAAATTAATTTTGAAACATCCAAAATAATATGTCACATAGTGAAACATCTGGAAAAGACTTCATTACGTGACAGTTAGCGAAAATGGCTGTGAGAGCTGAATTTTATAACATAAAATATATAGAAAAACTTTCCTGGTATTGGGATTCTCTAAAACTGTGCCGCCCTCTAGTGTGCCATGTGGGTGCCGCTAGGATGTGCGTGTGCCACCCGCCTCTGTCTGTTTTCCACGTGGCTGCCACTAGGAAGTCCATATGTTGTTCGCCTCTGTCTGTTTTCTACGTGGGTGCCACTAGGATGTGCGCGTGTCCGCCCACCTCTGTCTCTTTTCTGCGTTGGTGCCGCTAGGACATGCACGTGGCCCCCCCCCACCTCTCTATTTTCTGTGTGGGTGCCGCTAGGATACGCGCAAGCCTCTGTCTGTTTTCTGCTTTAAATACTTATTGTTACAGTCATTTGATGAAGGTCTGTGCACGATTTTGATACATATGTACACAGTGTTGATGAAGCGAGCAAATTGTTTCTTACTCGGCAGCCTACAGGTGCTTTATAGCCCAGTAACCCTCGAATTTATTCAAGAAAATTTCAATTTTCTCATAGAAAATGTCCATTTGCAGACCAATAGAAGACTATTTTTGAAAATTTACCATGAGAATGACTGGCTCGATTATCGAGCCAGTCATTCCAGTGGTAAATTGAAAAAAAAATTCTCGGTCTGCAGATGGACATTTCTCAAGACCACTGCAGAAGCCGTTTTTGGCTGATATGAGTGTTTACAGGTTAATTAAGTATCAGCATTTCATTTCAACATTGTTTTCAAAGTGATCACCATTTATTATATGAAGGCAAATTTAAATTATGATTTTGAAAGTTTAGGAGTCTAGTGTTTAACTCATTATAAATTTAATTAATTGTGGTTATCATTAATTGCTCATTAGTGAAATCTAGATAAGGATAACAAATTTGCTTTCTTTTGAGAAACTGTTACGCTTTCGCGTGATATTTAGAGACATAAATAAGCATCTAGATTCGCCAAAAGTAGATTAAACCACCAATAAAGTATACATTTTTAGTTATAATCATGGTACACAAATGTTACGCCATCGCTTTCTGCAGATTCTTTATTGCAACAACAAGATAAAATTATATAGCCACATAAGGTTCGGCACTTTCAGCAGAGATGTTTTGAATGATAAACAAAGTAAAATTAATCTCAAAATATCTGTATAGTGGAGACGATGCTATCTAAATAGTTAAAAACTGATTTCCAGAATATAAAATGTCCTATGTGTCTTCACTTCCTATGGTAGCGGGCACACATAATTGATTGAAACCTTTGATTTAATGATCATAATGTGCATCTTGCAGTAGCTCAACTGGCCCTGTGACACATATTTGGATGGACATAATGGGCCATCATGTCAGAGTGGGTATCTATCACAGGGGTGGTTGTGACGTGGAGCAAAGTAGCAGGCATACTGACACACTGCTCAAAGAAAAGTAGCTTTGACATAGAAGAATATTAGCTCAGTTATCCGTAATAATTAACTGTTTCGCTGTTGCAAGCCACTAGACAATAATTCCAATGGACAATAACTTTGGACTTGCTCAATATTTTGAAGCAATTTGACTGAAAGTTGTTGGCAGCTTAGACACAAAATTCAGTCAAATTGTTTTCAAAATATTCAGCATGTTCAGAGTTAAACCCCATGGAATATGTAGTCTGCCGAAATTCAGCATGCAGACAATTCACCTTTCGAGAGTATCCATCTATTAATCTGATGTCATATGACATCATAATCAGCTAAGTGGTGTGTAGGATGACATCATAACCATTGCATCATAAATGATTCTATTTGGCCCGTCTTTAACTCTTAATAGTCTGACATGTTGTACAAATTGTATGTCTACTATTTAGTAAACAAGCTGTTGAATATTTTGAAACATATTTGACTGGGCGCTGTTGCTGCCATAGGCAGCAACAGCACCCAGTCAGTAGTCAGAGAGTTCTGAGATCGATCGATACCAACACGAATGAGGTGTGGGTGGAGCTTAGCTAGTGATGGGCAGGGCATAGCTAAAATGTAAAGGTCCATTAAACTAATTTGACTTGACTGTGTTGCAACAGCACCCAGTCAACTTAGTTCCAAAATATTCAATAACTTTCTTGAATGTATAGTTTTCTGGATATTGATAGTCAGAGAGTTCAGAGATCTATCGATCACAACACGAGTGAGGTGTGGGTGGAACTTAGCCTGAGACGGGCGGAGCATAGATAAAAATGGAAAAAATTTGTCTGGTAAATTCTTTGGCATTCAGTGTCACAATCTATGGTTTTGAATCATGGATTCTATCTGCGGCAGACCATAGGAGAATGGAAGCATTCGAGCTGTGGTGCAGGTGTATAATGCTACTCATCTCCTGGACAGAAAATAAAACAAACAAGTATGTCCTCGCTGAGGGGAAGGAAACACAGAGTCTGCTCAACAAAATTAAGTGATGAAAAACAAACAATTTTGGCACAACAGAGACAGCATAGAGAAAAGGATAACGTTGGGTATGACATCCAGAAAGTGACAGAAAGGTCCTAATGGGCATCGAGTAAGATGCTATCCAGAGGGAGTTAGGCCAGCTGAATATTGAACATATTGGAAGAGGCTCGCTATTGAACTCACCAGGGATCGGCTCATGACCGGATGAACTAGAACAGAGTAACCATAGAGGGTTTATTTTCGATTTCGCTAACTCTATTTTGTGATAAGTAGATTTGAATTTTGAAAATGTTATAAAATGTATGCCCGTCTAATTAATATCAAATGTCATTTTTTATTTTCTACTATAGGTCATTACCTGCTTCTTGACGCATACAGTGCGACTTCAGGTGCATCTGCTATACTGAAATCACCGATGTTTCCTGCTACAAAGCTCTCACCATTCTGCATTCATTTCTACTACAATATGAAGGGACAAAACATTGGTACACTGAGAGTGTGGATTAATCAGGTGAAAGCATATCAGGTCTCTGTCTGTCTGTCTGTCTGTCTGTCTGTCTGTCTGTCTCTGCCTGTCTGCCTCACTCGCTCCTGCCTGTGTCTAGCCGGTTTCTCAAATTTTATGACATGAACAGCTGTTCTTGTTAATTAAGATTGGCCAACTTCTTTTTTGATTGTGATTTAAAAAAACAAATTTTGGAAAAATGAAGGGACGCTGGTCTGCAATCTCTGATTAATCTTGTTTCATGTGTCAACTGGGTGTCACCCATTGTACATGTGATTTGCAAATGTGTACTATTCTGTGAGGTTTATGATGTAGAATGGAGGGATCTGATCTGTCACTGATGTCATAATCAGTGGAGGATTCCAGTTTATCCATCAATCATGTGACATCATAATTAACTATATGATGTGTAGGATGATGTCATAATCAATTACATCATGAATGACATAGCTAAATTGATCAAGAATGCATAATTGATGATGGTCTAAGCGTTGTACAGAATGTATGTCTTTACTATTTAATAAACATGTTGAATATTTTGAAGGTAATTTAAGTGGGTGCTATTGCTGCCATAGATAGCAACAGCACCCAGTAAAATTAGTTTCAAAATATTAGATTTTGAGAATTCACATTTCAGTTTTAAATTGATTCCAACACGTACAAATTTGGTGACGCTTAACTAGAAATGGGTGGAGCTTAGCTAGAAATGGATGGAGATTAGCATGAAATGGGTGGAGCTTAGTTAGAAATGGGTGGAATTTAGCTAGAAAATGTTGGAGCTGAGCTAGAAATGGGCGAAGCTTGGCTAGAAATTGATGGTGCTTAGCTTGAAATGGGTTAAGCTTAGCTAGAAATCGGTGGGGCTTAGCAAGGAATGTATTGAGCTTAGCTAGAAATGTATGGAATTTATTTAGAAATGGATGAAGATTAGCTAGAAATGGGTGGACCTAAGCTAGAAACGCGATAGGCTTAGCTAGAAAAGGGTGGAACTTAGCTAGAAATGAGTGCAGCTTAGCTAGAAATGGGCGAAGCTTGGCTAGAAATGGATGGAGTTTAGCTAGAAATGGGTTAAGCTTAGCTAGAAATGGGTGGAGCTTATTTAGAAATGGCTGGTGATTAGCTAGAAATGGGTGGAGCTTATTTAGAAATGGCTGGTGATTAGCTAGAAATGGATCAAGATTATCTAGAAACGGGTGGACCTTAGCTAGAAATTGACAGAGCTTAGCTAGAAATGGGTGAAGCTTAGTGAGAAATGAGTGGAGCATAGCTAGAAATTGGTGGAGCATAGCTAGAAATTGGTGGAGTGTAGCTAGAAATTGGTGGCGCTTATCTAAAAATGGGTGGAGCTTAACTAGAAATTGGTGAAACTTAGCTAAAAGTGGGTGGAGATTAGCTAGGAATGGACAGAGCTTAGCTACAAATGGGTAGAGCTTAGCTACAAATGGGTGGAGCTTAGCTAGAAAAGGATCTGTCTATTATTATTGTTTTATATTTTGCATACATACAGACAAGTGAGCGTTACTTATTGTGGGAGATATACGGCCCTCAAACACCTGGCTGGCATGAAGGGCAGGTGACCATTCAGAGTATCATTGACTATACGTTGGAGTTGGAAGGTGTATATGGCGGCGGTGTATACAGCAGTATAGCAGTGGATGACATTTATTTCACAGTGGGACATTGTACCAGTAAGTTATAGCAATTTTAACTGTCTAGCTTGTGACAATAATTTCAGTGAGCATAAGCATTTGACTAGGTGAATATTTTGAAAACAATTTGACGGAAAGTAAGCCACCAACAACTTTCAGTTAACTTGTTTTCAAAATATAAAGCAGGGCCAGAGATATAACCCTTGTGACATGTCATCTGCAAACAAAATCAGTAGCCAGACAGTTGACACAGGAATGGGGAATAAAGTTGGTCAATCTCATGCATGGTGTACTCATTTAGTGCATGGAGAAAAATTATGGGTTGCCTGCCCCACCTACATTATTTACCTTTCCAGAGTACCCACCCATCATATGACGTAATAATGAACTGCGTAATGTGTACAATGACATCATAATGAGTGATGTCATGAATAACGTCGATAAGTACGTCACGAACGCATATTTGAAGATGGTCTATGTGTTGTTGTACAAATTGTTTGCTTCTACTATTTAATAAATATTCTGTTGAATATTTTGAAACTAATTTGACTGGGCGCTGTTGCTGCCATAGGAGTTACAAATTAGTTACAAAACATTCAACAGCTTCCCTGTATAGTTTTCAGGAAATTGATAGCGAGGGCATTTGGGGATCGATCAATCCCAACGCGGGGAGGTGTGGGTGGAGCTTAGCTAGTGATGGGCGGGGCATAGCTAAAAATGGAAAGGTCCATTAATGTAATGTTTGTGTAGTTAAGAAGGACTAGCGGGCAATCAAATATATTGTACCATCAAGAATTTGTTTTAACATTGCTGTTTGTCAAGCGCTACATGATGTAGGGGATGGCTAGACTCCACCTTAGTCACTTGATGGATTTCAACCAAATTTAGGTGGACGGATTCTATCATGCTGACCTCCAGAACTTCTATTCAGAATTTTGGTTGGTTTATTTTGGGGGTCAAAAACTTAGATTTTATGAAAAATTTACCGGAAATTGTCAATATGTATCTCCTCCTTAGACGCTGGATGGATTTCAATCGAATTTGGCTAGAAGGACCCTATGGTCATACGCTCCAGAAAATATGGTGCTCTTAATGCTTTCTCTGGTGAATTCCCCATGCACCCATACAGGAAATCTATTGAATATTTTGAAATTAATTTGACTGGAAGCCATTGCTGCCTCAGGCAGGAGGCAGAAATGGATTCCAGTAAAATTAATGTCAAAATAATCAACAGAATAAGTTTTATATCGTAAAGAATCTACTTTTTTAGGGATTTGTCGGTGAAAGGGTTAATCCAGGTGAGCTGTTATTGAACGTTGCACATACCTTGACAGGTCCACTTATCATAAGGAGACATCATCTTTCAGCCCCCCCCCCCCCCAAAAATGTCAGGTGGCCTCTCGTGACCAGGTTTGACTGTATATGTTATATGTAGCTAGTGAATTGACAGGATTGGATATGCCTAAATGGCTCGATAAACTATATGATTAATATATTGCCGGTTATTTGTGAAATCTATTGGAGTTTTTGTCATTTATTTTATATCTGAATTTGATTACTCTTTAAGCTTGAAAATCTAAATGTACATTTGCATGCCAAGGGACATCAATTTTTGAGAATTTATCACTGGAATGGATGGCTGGGTTATTGAGTGCAACTGTATTCCTCATGACCACTCCATATTTTGGCCGACTTGACCATTATACAGTTAATGTACATGACAACAACAACTACATGTACGATACATGTTTAAACTAGAGCTTATTAATGGAGTAGCACTGATATGGTGTCTTTGTTTGTTTTTCTTTTTAGGGTTGCCCAGAGGAGCCTATCCCGTATCCATGGCTCCTCCCACACTACCAGTCACAACCCCAGAAAGAATGCAAGGTATGAAATATTTCTGTCCGCTAACAAGATAAAAACATAAAGGCCTATAATACCGTTTTTTACAGCCTTATCGAGTGCCAAAATGCCATTAAAGACATGCAGGTTCTCATACGGCATGTCCAGGGATGATATTACATGCATATTTAATTGGGGTGGGGGTGGGTGCTGGGCAGGAGCCTGTGCTGAACAAGATAATAGACCTTTCCAGGTTATCCATCCATCTTATAACATCTTAATCAACTACGTGATGTGTAGGATGATGTCATAATCAATGATATCATGAATGACATAGATAAGTACATCATGAATGCATAACTGAAGATGGACTAAGCGTTACACGAATTGTATGTCTTTACTATTTAATAAACATTCTCTTGAATATTTGGAAACTAATTTGACTGGGAAGTTTTCACTTCAAGAGTATACTTACCTCCCTAATACTTTTGATATTGCTAAATATTGGCTTTCACTCAATAAACACTCAGATTTAAAACAGTTAGGTGCCCCTACTGGGCAGGGAGTCAGAGCGTAGTCTGGCGGATGCCAGCCCCACCACCGCGCATGCGCAGACTAGCACTGCCTCTTTGCTAGATTATTGGCAGAGAGATCACACATGTCTTTTTGTGCAAAAGCTTTTTCTTACTCTTAAACTGTTTAAGTGGTGTTATTTTGGAGTGATAGTCACTTATTTGGATGGCAGGAAGGAACACTTCACCAAAGGAGGACTTAGGACCTTTAAATCAGGTGACTTCTAGTAAAATTAGCGAGTTTTCTTCCCGGTGTATTGTGTTTCCGGGACTCGCGTTTACCGTGATAAGCGCCTTGGTTAGTTGGTTTATGTCAACTCGGTGCTACCTAAGGCTAATTTCTCTTTCTGTTTATGTCCACAGGTCTGTATGACGCTAGGTGGTGACATCACAGCAGCAGAGAGTTAGTTTTCTCTCCACCATGGTTCCATTTCCTACTAACACTGTTAGGTTATCTAACCAAATGAAAAATTATGTCCAGTGAGTTGGAGGCCTAGTATAAAGGTCTTCTCACTTTGCCCTCTTGATCCAATTCCTTCCCCATGAGGTGGAGAGAGTTAAGAGGCGTGCAGATGGTGGAGTTCTCCGGTTCGTCACGTTGGATGGTTTGTCTATACAAAGTGTCAGGTATCTAGTTATTGATAATGTGGTGATGTTAATTATAGTAAGCAAAGGGAGATAATTAACATTTTTGCCAGAAAAGAGTTATCTATATGTATCTGATGGTTGTGTAGTCGACGTATCCATTCAGCATACAATTCGTCCTTGCACTTGGATGTTTTGTTGGGATCAAATTTTTCCTGTCACGGGATTAATGACGTCATAATCAACCTGGCTATGTATTTATCAGCAATTCAAGTCGCTATGCTGGGTTCTGATGTATATTGATCTTTATGATCGTTTTCCTTCTCTTTGAGTTGGTTTGAGTGTCTAAGCTTAACTAGTTTGCTCATACTCCTTGTCCTTTGCCCTGTTTCAGGGACCGGGTTGCGCGTCCTGTGGACGTTTTCTACATGATAAGTTCTGGCCTCATCTGTGCTATCAATGTAGCCCTTGTGGTCCCTTGGTTAATTGTGACATATGTAAGCACTGTGGGGGGCGAGTTAATGTCCGAATTCTTGTGCTGCTTACAGGCGACGGACAAGGTGGTAGAGGAGGAGAAGAAGAAGAAGCGGAAACGAGAGGTTGTAAGTAGGAAGGGTAAGGGGAAGGTCTCGTCCGCGGTGGATATGGAGGCCTTCCGGACCGAGATGTTGGGAGAGATGAAGAGGACAATAAAGGATTTGGTTCCAGGGTTGCTTCGTGGCATGCTTCCTGGACCAAATCCTTTACTGTCCTCATCATCGGCTTCGGAGCAGGTAATCCCCGCCTCTGGATCGGTTTTCCTTAGACCGCTTCCGTTGTTCGACGATTCAGAGGTGGCCCCATTAGAGGGGGCGTTCCACGACCCTGGCAGCAGGCTTATTGCCGCGCCGAGAGGGGACCGTGGACGGTTGTCGCTGGAACCCGCGGGCTGCTTATCAGTCCAGGGGTATCCGCACGCCGCGGTGGCCAGTACCTCCTATGGCACCGTTCCTGGTCAGCCCGGGTTAGCTCTCTTTGCTGACCCGGGGTCTAATCTTTCTGACCAGGGTGATGAGGATTACCTGCTAGGGTCGCCGTCTGACGACGTGGACATGGATGAAGACGTTTGTGCACCCCTCGCGGGGAATACAGGCGGCTTCTTCCACGGTTTTACTCACCCTGGAGTAAAGTCCGCGGCTCAGGTGGTGGCCCAGGGCGCTGCTGATGGCCAGCGGTACCGCATACCTCGGCTTGCCGAGGGTGTTGCTGGTGCTGGCCGGGCCCGTGGTGGGGCGGTATATACCCCGCGCTCTGCCACGGTGCCTGCTCCTGGTCAAACCAGTGATATTGTCATGCCGGTGCTATCAGGCCCGCATGTTTTCCCTGGCTTGCCAGGTGTATCAGCGTACCCGCCGTCAAGCTCTGCTGCTTGCGCTCAGGAGGAAGACGAAGGACCCCGTCTTGTAGAGCGCTCGCAGTTAGCCACGGAGGAGGATTGGTCTGACGCTTGCCAGTGGTTGGTGAGCGTTAGGCCTGATCTGCCCGTGGAGCAGTCGCCTAGCCAGCGTGACCACAGGCCGTGGTTAGCTGGGAAACCGACTGCTAACGCTATGCCTTCTCTGCCGCTGGCGGAGCATGTCGTTGACATGTTCAAGGCGGCGGAGTCGTCCATTAACTCGAGTGGACGTCTCGCGAAGGCCCCTCGCGAGGTGGCCAGGCGTTGTCGCATCGTGCCCCTGGATTACCAGCGGTACGGTGTGGTACCCAAGCCCAGCGTGGATGACCGCGCGGCTTTGGGTGAGGATGCGCGGCCAGGCTCCCGTTCTGACACGGGGGTCTTGTGCTCGAACGCGTTGCGTTCGGCGAATACCGCGTTGCGTGATGCGGAGGAGAGTGGGAGGGCTTCGATTGCCGCTCTGTCCCACGTCTCCCAGCTGTTACAGGGGGTAGTAACGGCATCCGCATCGCGCCAGCCAAGCCCGGTCACGGTCCAGCGAGCCATCCAGGATGGTATTAACCTGGCGCTGGACAGTATGACTCGGGCGGTGACCAGGAGTGTCCGGGCAAGACGCACGTTTGCCCTGGACAATCTGTGCCCGTCTCAGGACCTGTACAATAGGCTACTCCATACGCCTATAACGGGTCCTGGTCTTTTTGGAGGTGAGGGATGTCGCCACCTCCAGGAGACGGTCACCCTGGTGAATAACCAGAGGGCGCTGCGCGAGCAGTTTGAGGTGCTGCGTCGTGCTAACGTTCGCGCCGCGGCCCCTGCGTATCGTCCCCTGCAGGCTCGAGGTGGTGCTGGCCAAGTCAGAGGCCAGCCACCGTCGCAGCGTCGGCCTCGGCCGCGTGCGATTCGGCCAGCAGCGAGGGGGGCGCAGGTTCCTCAGGCGCCGTCAGCCAGGCAGCCGCCCGCGCACCAAGGTGCGCGCGGGGCGGGGCGGGGCGCGCGAGGATCTGGGCGTGGTTATCGGTCCTGACAGGACGCTTACCGCGGTAAGAACCACTCCGGTGTGTATGGCGACGGAGACAGTGACGCTCTTGCATGCCTCGTGTCCACCGCGGTCCCTAGGTGGACCGGTGGGAGGCCGGCTAGCCGACCACATGCAAGAGTGGGAACGGTTAACTCAGGACCGTTTAGTCTTGCGATGGCTTTCCGTCGGGTATCATCCAGAGTGGATGACAGGCCCGCCGTCGCGACTGTCTCTAGTGCCAGTCTGGACTCCCATTCCGAGAGATCCAGAGCAAAGGTTGTGTATCAAGGAGGAGATAAATTCCCTCGTACAAAAAGGAGCTATTCAGCCGGCACAAAGGTGTCCGGGCTTCTATTCAACCCTGTTCTTAGTAACAAAACACACCGGAGGGTGGAGACCGATTCTCAACCTCAAGCCATTGAACAAGTTCATCGAGACGCCCAGTTTCAAGATGGAAACGGTGCGCTCGGTGTTGGTGGGGTTGGAGAGGGGGATGTGGACGGCGTCGATAGATTTGAAGGACGCTTATTTCCACATCCCCATCCACGGGAGTTTCTGTCGCTTCCTGAGATTTGCATTCCAGGGCAGACAGTGGGAATTCAGGGTGTTGCCCTTCGGAATTTCCACGGCTCCTCGGGTTTTCACCCGTGTGGTTCTTGCGATCACAGCATACCTCCGCAGGAGAAGCATAGCAGTCCACACGTACATAGACGACTGGCTGTTGAAAGCGCACACCCGGGAAAGTTTGTCGGCCAATCTGGAGATTGTTTTGAAAACTCTCACAGACTTAGGCTGGATGATCAATTTCCCAAAATCAGAGCTGACTCCATCCCAGAAGTTTGTTTACCTGGGGATGTTCTTCGATCTAGAGACAGGATATGTTTATCCTACTCAGGAGAGAGTTCAGAAACTCATCTCATTAATTCAGTCAGTGTGCGACAGTCGTCATGTCCTGGCACGGGTTTACTTGAGAATGCTGGGGTTGATGGTTTCATTGGAACCAGTCATTCCTCAGGCCGCCTTATGCAGGCGGCCGATCCAGTTATTTCTCATGACTCAATGGACCCAGAGTACAGGTTCGCTGGACTCGAATGTGTCAGTGTTGGCGCCTCTCATTCACCACCTGCAATGGTGGTTGAATACAGAGAATCTCTTGCCGGGGGTTTTGCTAACCCCTCCCCACCCTCAGGTGACTGTGTATACAGATGCATCGATGGAGGGCTGGGGAGCTTGCCTGGAAGAGTCCACGATATCAGGGCTTTGGAATCTGGAACAGTCACAGGAACATATAAATCTACTGGAGCTAAGAGCAGTAGTCCTGGGCCTGGAACATTTCTTACAGAAAGTTCAGGGCAAGATTGTTCTTATTCGTTCAGACAACTCAACAGTTGTGACTTACATAAACCGCCAGGGCGGAACGAAGTCGCCCAGTCTCTGTATGATGACATGGAAACTGCTTTGTTGGTGTCTGGATCACCAGATTACCTTGAAAGCAGTTCATATTCCGGGAAGGTTAAACCTGCTAGCAGACTCATTGAGCCGAAGGATGAGTGTTTTACCCACGGAATGGCAACTAAATCAATGTGTGGCGGATCGTCTGTTCGACCATTGGGGGAAACCCAACATCGATTTGTTCGCAACGAAGAAGAATGCGAAGATGACGACGTACGTCTCTCCGATTCCGGATCCAAGCGCTTTCGCAACAGATGCGTTAGCTATCAGCTGGGGGAGAATGTATGCATACGCATTCCCTCCAGCAATCCTGATTCCAAAAATTCTTCAGAAAATCAGACAAGAGGAATGCCAAGTGCTTCTGATCGCCCCGGATTGGCCAAGCCGATCATGGTATACGGATCTGCTGGACCTTCTGGTCTGCAATCCGGTTCCTCTGCCTCTGATGGACGATATTATCTTCCAGGGCAAGGCCCTTCACAACAATCCGTCAATGTTCAGATTGACTGCGTGGATGTTGTCAAGGAATCTAGAATTAAGGAGGGCTTTTCTGAGCAAGCAGCCATGTTTATGGCCAAAGCCAGGAGGGGGTCAACCTCCAGAGCATATAATTATAAAATCAACAGATTTGCAGAATGGTGCTCAAAAAGATGTATTGATCCAATGGATTCATCTATTCAAGTAGTAGCTGATTTCCTCTGTCACCTCTATGATGCCTATAGCCTCAAGCCTAACTCTATTGCTGGTTATAAGTCAGCATTAATGTCTGTTATTCCTTGCTTGGCTAAGAGGGGAAGTGATGAAGTAAATACATTAAATGTATTAATTAAAGGCATGGGCAATCTAAGACCAAGGAATCCACCTGTGATTCCGTCTTGGAGTTTATCGCTAGTGCTTCAAGTACTAGGTGATAAGCCTTTTGAACCACTTAGTTCCATTTCTATGAAACTATTAACACTGAAGACTGTGTTTTTAATTGCTGCGGCCTCGGCTAGGCGTAGGAGTGAAATTCATGCCTTATCAGCCGAGGATGACCGTTTTGTGGTTTCAGGGGAAGGCCTTAAGCTGCTACCTAGGATTAATTTCTTGGCTAAAAATCAGTCGTTGAAATATCCAGGTCAACCTATTATTTTGCCTGCTTTAACTAGATATGATCCTAATTCTAAAGCATGGTGTCCCGTCCGGGCGCTGCGCCGGTACAAACAACGTACGGCGGAGTGGCGCACCGACCAGTCAGCGTTATGGTTGTCATATATTGAACCCCATGGCAGGGCTTCTAAGGACACCATTTCCAGGTGGATTGTGGAATGCATTCAGTTTTGCCATAAATCCGCCACCGGGAAGCAGGTTGACGTGGCCAAGGCTCACAGTGTCCGCGGCGTAGTGACATCCACGGCCCTATTTAATGGGGTCCCTGTGGATGATATTATGTCGGTGGCTCAGTGGCACTGTGAGTCAAGTTTTACAGACCATTATCTCCGTGACACCTCTAATCCTCTCGCCTTGTCGATTTTGAAAAAATAACTCGGTTTATATTTTTTGAGGAGGTTTTTCCTCATTACTTATATATTTCACAATTAATTTATGGAAACACCCACTTTTTTGGGCCTGCATCAGTCTTTACCAATGGGAAGATGATGTCAGCAGCCATTTTCAACAAGGTCAGTCTTGTTCATGTGTTGTCCGTTGTTGATTGTATTGTCACGATTACCCGTTATTAATATGGTGATGGTTTGTGTATTTGTGTGGTTCATTGTTGAGAGTTACGAAAATGGAGCTTTTTCGTCTCTGTCCTGTAGTACATGGCACTTGTACGTAGAGAGCGTATAGGACATTGAGGTCAGGCGACTCTTCCTCCCAGGAAGGAGGGGGGGGAGCGCATATGACATTCGGTCATCTCTCATACATCGGTAGTGTTATCCGATGGTTAGTCAAATCCTGACTGTTTTTTCTTACAGTTTCAGAAGTTTAAGTGCCTTAAACGCAGAAAAGCATATAGGGATGAGCTGGTCTTTTGACCTCGCCTCCCTCCCGCCAGATTCACTTTCGAATTCTGGCAATATCAAAAGTATTAGGGAGGTAAGTATACTCTTGAAGTGAAATAAACGAAATCTAGGATTTCTTTTTTCACGAGAGAGTTGATACTTACCTCCCTAGATACGGACCCGGCCTCTCCACCCCACAGAGGCTCGGTCTTCAGGCTCTTAATAGTTGCATGTGTGTCAGCCAATAATCTAGTCAGAGGAAGTGCTAGTCTGCGCATGCGCGGTGGTGGGGCTGGCATCCGCCAGACTACGCTCTGACTCCCTGCCCAGTAGGGGCACCTAACTGTTTTAAATCTGAGTGTTTATTGAGTGAAAGCCAATATTTAGCAATATCAAAAGTATTAGGGAGGTAAGTATCAACTCTCTCGTGAAAAAAGAAATCCTAGATTTCGTTTAAACAGCACCGAGTCAAATTAGTTTCCAAATATTCAACAGCTTACCTGTATAGTTTTCTGGAAATTGATAGTCAGAGCGTTCTGGGATCCATCGATCCCGACACGATCGAGGTGTGGGTGGAGCTTAGCTAGGGATGGGCGGGGCGTAGCTAATACTGGGAAGGGCCTTTACCCTCACCCCTATCTGGAAGATGATATTTCCCTTGTTTGCATGCTATTTATCTTTTAGCGGCCAAGCCGGCCTAAACCATCCTCAGCAGTGACTAGAGGAATGTCCATAAAATTTACGGGCCAAGAGAAGACTATTTTTTAAGTTTAACGACTGGAATGACTGGCTCGATAACCAAGCCAGTTTTCAAAAATAGTTTTTTGTGGGTTTGTTAAAGCAAAAATCTAAATCTTTTTGAGCAGTCTTAACAATTAACCCTTTCAACGCTGAATTCCCAGAATCTCAATTGCAAGGTAAGCATACAGGTAGGCTCTTGAATATTTTGAAGCTGATTTAGCTGGGAGCTGTTGCTGCCCAAGGCAGCAACAGCTCCCAGTTAAATTAGCTTCAAAATGTTGAACGGAGTAGTTCTTACATTGTAAACACCTTTTTGTATTTGGCCTTTCGGGTTCAAAGGGTTAAGAGATATAGAACTCTACAGTACCGTATATAAATATATAAGTTAACATGTTTCGAAAACAAAAATAGAAACATTGTATTGGATATAATTTTAACCCTTAAATGTTCAAATTTGATTTTTTTTAAATTCCAAATATTTGGTTATTGAATGTCCATTTTCAGGCCAAGAGAGGACTATTTTTGAAAATTTACCACTGGAATGACTGCTCCGGTTATCGAACCAGGCATTCCAGTGGTAAATTTTGAAAAATATTCTTCTCTTGGCCTGCAAATGGACATTCCTCATGCCCACATCAGTGGCCGGCTTTGGCCATCTTGACCATTAACGGGTTAAAACATGATGTAATGAATGTTCTGTTGAATATTTTCGACTTACTATGATGTAGAGATTTAGGCAGCTGTATCTTTCAATCAAATTAAATCAAAGAAATTCTACAGTATGTTTTATTTTATTATGGAAACATGTTATTTCTGACCTGCACTGTTTATTGGAAGCTCTGCTTATTTGGCTAATAAGCGTGTGAATAACGGTTGATCAATGATAATACTTATTTGTTTCAGTTGAGGGTGCTTGGGATTGCACATTTGATAGTGGTATTTGTGGATGGACTCAAGTTAGTGACAACCAAATGAACTGGTCACCGGCTAGTGGAGCCGACCAATCGCTGAACAATATGCCTCGGAAAGATCACACCCAGCCAATAGGTATGTAAAATGCTACAAATTGCCCGATAATGTCGTCAACTTGATACATAAGAATCAGGCCCTATATGTATGTGCATGGTCCATCCGTATTTGTGTTCGGAGCATGACAAGTAGAGCCATTGCTGGATACATGCAATCGATATTTGCCAGGCTTGTTGCCTTTGAAAGTTGTTACATTGATTTCATAAAACCCTTTAAAGGGACGCTAATCTCATCTTAAATGTTATATTTTACCGATATAACATGGTTTATAGATTCCATATCGTTCATATCCTGTCACATTCCCGTATTTGTATTACAATTATCTGCTTTGAAATATCGCGTAAATTGTGTCGAACAGTGATCGCTACCATTTTATCTCCTTGTGTGTGATGTCATGTAAGTGCCGATGCGATACATTATACATTATGTAATACTCATTCCATTTGAATATTTTGAAACTAATTTGACTGGAAGTTGTTGCTGCCTATGGCAGCAACAACTACCAGTCAAATTAGTTTCAAAATATTCAACAGCTTACCTGTATGATTGCTTTTTATACCACATTTCCAAACCTATGTAATACTCATTCCATTTGAATATTTTGAAACTAATTTGACTGGAATGGCAGCAACAACTACCAGTCAAATTAGTTTCAAAATATTCAACAGCTTACCTGTATGATTGCTTTTCATACCACATTTCCAAACCTATGGCTGGCACCTCTATGACTGAGCGTATATACCGAGGCAGACACGCTACGCATTTTCTGAGTGGTTGAAAAGTAAATCATGACAGCCATCAGCAGGCTGTAGAAATGTATCAACATTTAGCTACTAAAGCCTGAATATCTTTCGTTGTCGTCATGATTAAAAACCTAGCATATGAATGGTTCATGTATGATAATGTGAGATTTCCTTTAACACTCATATCAGCAAAAAAAACTAGTATGTCACAACATTTTGTCAGTGACAAAATAAAGTTGTTATGGTTAGGCAACATGGCTCTGGCAGGTCACAATTTACTGTGCGCACTTAGTAATACATTGCTTTCAACTTTAATCGCTAATGCACAACTTTATTAACTGAGCACCATACAATGATTTCAGTGGACAAGAAGTGTGGGCCTGATGAATATTTTGAAAACAATTTGACTGAAAGTTGAATGTAAGATCATATGTAATGGTTTAACCCTTTAACACTAATAACAGCCAAAACTGGTTTCTACAGTCGTCTTGAGAAATGCCATTTTGCAGACAAAGAGAAGGGTATTTTTGCAAATTTACCACTGGAATGACTCGCTCAATAACCGAGCCAGTCATTCCAGTGTTAAACTTTCAAAAGTACTCTTCTCTTGGTCTGCAAATAGTCGTTTGCTATAAAAAAAAATGTGAGTGTTAAAGGGTTAAAAGTTGCCTTTCTGTTCATTTTCATCAATATTTGATAGATTTATTTAAATTGAAGGACATTGAGTTTAGTGCGATAATGACATCATTGTCAAGAAGACGCATGCATGCATATGCACACACATATGCACACTTGCGATCCCAATAAAATGAACCAGTCCTATCCTTATAAATTATCTATCAAAGGTATGCTCCACCCT
Organism: Chaetoderma sp. LZ-2023a; assembly: GCA_034401795.1. Taxonomy (NCBI): domain Eukaryota; kingdom Metazoa; phylum Mollusca; class Caudofoveata; order Chaetodermatida; family Chaetodermatidae; genus Chaetoderma; species Chaetoderma sp. LZ-2023a. Next base: position 148,854,645 of record CM067372.1, on the reverse strand, counting down.
CGTTAAAAAATGAGAAATTCAAAATATCAGTGCCTTGAATATTTATAAAGCCATAGTTTGTTGATTTTTATCTCATATAAATGCAATTTCAGAATGATGGTCACTTTGAATCTTGATAAATAGCAACTTCATACAATATTTTATTATAATGCAAATACGTCTAACGATTTATTATATGACAGAATGCGGGCAGCGTAAGTTCAATGAGGGCACTCTGTTTTAATTTTTAGCATGCCCTGATGGCATTCGTCTCTAAATGTTAAGTTACAGCAGGGCGATTACAAAATAGTATAATACGTAAATAGTGGGGTTGAGCTTAGCTATAAATGGGTAGGGCATAGCAAACAATGGATCACTCTAACCTGTCTTTGCATCAGCGAGTAGTGTTTGTCCAGTCAAGGACAATGACAACAGCGCTGTTGGAGGGGTCCAGTTCTAGCTATGCCCCGCCCATTTCTCATTAAACTCTGCCCACATATCTGTTTGCTGGAATCGATTTAGATACTCTGAATCCCAATTTCATGGTAATTATACAGGTAAGCTGTTGAGTATTTTGAAATGAATTTGACTGGAGGACTGTTGCTGCCAAATTACATTCATATATTCTGCAGAATGTTTATTAAATTGTAAATTCATCAAAGACATACCATATAATGGACCTTTTCGCTTTATCCATCCATTACATGATGTCATAATCAACTACGTGACATGTAGAATGTCATTATAATTGATGACGTCATGAATGAGATAGACAAGTACGTCACAAACGCATAATTGAAGACAGATTATGTTGTTGAATGAATTGCATGTCTACTATTTAATAAATATTCTGTTCAATATTTTGAAACTAATTTGACTGGGCTCTGTTGCTGCCATAGGCAGCAACAGCACCCAGTCAAATTAGTTACAAAATATACAACAGCGTACCTGTATAGTTTTAAGGAAATTGATAGTCAGAGCAATCAGGGATTGATCGATCCCAACACAGCGAAGTGTCGGTGAAGCTTAGCTAGAGGTGGGAGGCGCATAGCTAATACTGGAACGGTCCATTGATTATTGTGTCAGATACTTGAGCGACAGATCAAGTCTCTACGTATAGATATGTATCATTGTGTATGATTTTATACAGATGGTGGTGGCCAGTATATGTTCGTGACGGGAGCCAATCGTCTAGGTAATGCGAGGTTGGAAAGCATACGAGTGCCAGCTGATGCAAGTTCTAAATGTTTCACATTCTGGTACTATATGTCTGCACAGAGGACCAGTACGTTTAGTGTGATCATAAATCAAAGAGGACAATCTCAAGGACTGCGATTGTGGACAAGATCTGGGAATCGTGGCAGTAGGTGGCACCAAGCAGCGGTGGACATCTCTAGGATGTCGGTTGGCTACGTGATTATCATCTTAGCGCAATTTGTTGAAAGGGGTGTTGGTACAATTGCCATCGATGATGTACAATTTAAAGATGGACCTTGTTCTAGTAAGTACACAGTACCGCTAAGAAATAACTTAAAATGTTTCCAAAAATAAAACATACAGTTGAATATTTTGAGCATAATTGGATTGGAAGACATTGCTGCCAATCCAACGGACTATTTCAGAGTATTGACATCATAATCAGCTAAGCGTCGTGTGGGATGACATCATAATCATTACATCATAAATGATTTTATGCAGCCCGTCTTTAACTCTTAATAGTTTGACACCTTGTACAAATTGTATATCTCTACTATTTAATAAACATGCTGTTGAATATTTTGAAACTAGTTTGACTTGGTGCTGTTGCTGTATTCAACAGATTGCCTGTATAGTTTTCTGGAAATTGATAGTCAGGGAGTTCAGAGATCGATCAATTCCAACACGAACGAGGTGTGGGTGGAGCTTAGCTAGAGATGGGCGGGGCATAGCTAAAAATGGAAAGGTCCATTATGTTCAAAATATTTAACAAATCATTTCTTACATTGTGTTAAAAATTGTACTAACTAACATGTTTCTGTTTTTGTTATGGAAACACTTAAAATATTTATGAGCAATACTGTAATTTATTTAATCATTTAACCCTTTGATCCTTATAAACCAGAAATAAATTACTTATGATGTTCTGTAAACTATATTCTGTTGAATATTTTTGAGTAATGTGACTGGGAGCTGTTGCTGACTTTGGTAGCAACATGCTCCAGTCAAATTACTTTCAAAATATGTAACAGCGTTCTCATATAGTTGCGTTGAAATTGAGATACTGTAATTTCAAGCTTTAACTGCCTAATGGCCCAGATTTGTCAAAAAAGCGCAATTCTTACTAATTAAATATCCATTTCCACGCCCAGAGTTTTCGTCTGTTCTATTAATTCTTGTCACTGTTTGCCAAAGTTATTTCCCTTGAAAAATGTAACCTATAGGCTAATTTGGTAGTTTTTATACGCCCCGCGCAAAGCGGGGTCGTATTATGTGACGGCGCTCGCCGTCCATCCATGCGTCCGTCCATCTGATTCTTGTCCGGAGCAGATCTTGAAGTGTTTTGAACCTACCCTCACAAATATTTTTCAGCAGATATGTTACCTATAGACAAAGTGTCATGATTTCGATTCGGCAAAATCCTCCTATATTCGCTAGAGTTATCTCCCTTGAAAGCGTAAAATTTGTCAAAATTTTCTTGTCCGGGACAGATCTCGAAGAGTTTTGAACCTACAGTCACAATTTTGTTTCAGCAGATATATTACCTAGAGACGAAGTGTCATGATTTCGATTTGGCAAAATCCTCCCATATTCGCTAGAGTTATCTCCCTTGAAAGCTTAAAATTCGTTAAAATTTTCTTGTCCGGGACAGATCTCGAAGAGTTTTGAACATACACTCACAATTTTTTTTCCAGAAGTTGTGTTATGTATAGGCGAAGTGTCATGATTTCGGTTCGGCAAGATCTGCCCATATTCTACAGAGTTGTCTCCCTTGAAAGATTAAAATTTGTCAAAATTGTCTTGTCCAGGCCAAATCTCGAAGAGTTTTGAACCCACACTCACAAGTTTTTTTTCAAAAAATGTGGTACGTATAGCCGAAGGAAGTGTCATGATTTTGTTTTGGCATGATCCGTCCATATTCGCAGGAGTCATGATCCAAATCTCGAAGAGTTTTGAACCCACACTCACATATTCACGGGGGTCATGAGTTCATTTCAACAAAATCCTCATATTCGCGGGAGTTATCTCCCTTGAATGATTAAAATTCGTCAAAATTTTCTATTCCTGGCCAGATCTCGAAAAGTTTTGAACCTACACTCGCAATTTTGTTTCCGGCAGATGTGTTAGGTATAGATGAAGTCTCATGATTTCCTTTCGACAAAATCCTCACATATTCGTGAGAGTTAACTCCCTTGAAAGATTAAAATTCATCAAAATTTTCTTGTCCGGGCCAGATCTTGAAGACTTGAACCTATACATTTACATTTTTTTTTCGCCAGATGTGTTAGGTATAGACAAAGTGTCATGATTTCCTTTCTGCAAAATCCCCCCATAATTGCCAGAGTTATCTCCCTTGAAATAAAAAATTTGTCAAAGTTTTCTTGTTTTCATTGTTTTCACTGGATCTGATATGGATAGATGAAGGGCAAAATCTGCCCATATTTACCAAAGTTATCTTTCTTGAAAGATTAAAATTTGTCAACATTTTCTTGTCCGGTCCATATCTCGAACAGTTTTGAATCTACACTCATAATTTTTTATTCATCAGATGTTTTAGGGATAGACGAAGTGTCATAATTTCGTTTCGGCAAAATCCACCTATATTTGCCAGAGTTATCTTCCTTGAAAGATTAAAATTCATCAAAATTGTCTTGTAATTGTAAGGATCAATGCAGCTGTTAAGACTTTCAAGTTTTTTAGTGATGTCTTTGCTGTGAATTCCAAATGTGTGCCTAATAGAAATCCCCCCCCCTTTCCTAGAGAATTATCAAAGACAAACTTCACATAATCTAGCATTCCTCAAACAAGTATGCCTGCAGGCATATCTTGAGTTTACTAAAACTCTTGGTTAGCAATGATTCGGGATAGACTAAAGAGATTTGAACAAAATTTGGAATATAAATAACATGCTAGTGGCATGGATGTCCGGTTTCCGTTTGGGTTTGTCAACTGGTGGATGAGTTATTGGCATTGTTAATCTCGCAATATGTTTTGCGTGCTTTTCCCTCAACGGTGATTGTGTTTGTTTTGTTTATTTATTTATTTATTTATTTGTTTGTGTGTTTGTTTGTTCATTACCCTCGGCCTGTAAGCGGAATAGGGTATTAAGATCGGGTGTGTCTCTGTCTGTCTGTCTGTCTGTCTGTCTCTATGGCTGGAGCTGTATCTCAAAAACCGCATCCAATTTGGCTCAACATTTAGCACAATGAAAGGAACTTGCAGTGCAAGAGGATTGGTAGACTTTGGCTCTGAACTGGATAAAAGAACCCGATCCCCGATCATATCAAATTCTGTATATATGGATATCTTCGAATCTACTGGTCTGATTAGGCAAATATTTTAACACAAAAAGGGTGTGACCGTACACCAGGATTCCGCAGCTTTGGATATGATAAAAAAAAACCTGAAATAATTAAGAAGATCTAGAAAGTCCGAAAAATATCCGGAAAATCTGAAAACTTTTTATAATGTAGCAAAATAATGTGAGGGTAATGGTCTGCAATACCTGATTGATCTTTGTTTGTTTGTTTATTTGTTTGTTTCTTCACTGCCGTTTCTTGAAAACTTAGATCTTTACACAAATTCATGTGTTCTAGGAAACTAGAACTTCTCAATTCTTGATCGTGAAAAATCACAAAATTGTTCAAAAATTAAAAAGCTGAAGATCAAGTTTGTGCAATCTATGCTTGCTGCTGTGTACATGGTGTTTATTGTGAATGTGATATTGACCGAAACTGTTGCTGGCTATAGCAGCAACGACATGCGGCAACCTCCACTTCAAAATCAACCCTAGTTTTCTCCTTTAACTGTTTCCCATGGGTTTTAACTCCGGATCTGCTGAATATTTTGAAAACAATCAGACTGAAATTTGTTGGTGGCTAAGCCACCAACAACTTTCAGTCAAACGGTTTTCAAAATAATCAACAGGTCCAGAGTTATTGCCCATTGAAATTATTGTCTGGTGGCTTTCAGACTATTAATTGGTTCATGGTTTTGTAAAATTTAGTTAATTATGTACTTCTCACTTCAAGAGTATACTTACCTCCCTAATACTCTTTGATATTGCTAAATATCGGCTTTCACTTAATAAAACACTCAGATTTAAAAAGAAAGGTGCCCCTTATGGGCAGGTAGTCAGAAGTCAGTCAGACGGATGCCAGCCCCACCACCGCGCATGCGCCGACTAGTACTTCCTCTTTGCTAATTTATTGGCAGAGGGGTCACACATGTTTCATACTTAAGGCTTTTCTGAGCTGTTTAATCGTTTAATTAATATATTAGAAGTGTTTTATTAACCTGGAGTGATGGCAGATCGGATTATTTCGCCGGAGGAGCGCCCAGGACGTAGCCATCAGGTCACTTCTAGTATATTTTAGCGAGTTTATCCCGTTGTAATGTGTTTCCGGGACTTGCGTTTATCATGATAAGCGCCTAAAATAATTAGTTTATTTCAAAATGGTGCTATGAAATGCTAATCTCTCTTTGTGTTTATGTCCACAGGTATCTACCTTCGGTTGTTTAGGACATCACATTATCAGAGAGTTGGTTTTTCTCTCCACCAAGGTTCCTTTTCCTACTGACATTTTTAGGTTTTCTAACCAAAAATTATGCCCAGTGAGTTGGAGGCCTCGGATGAAGGTCTTCTCACTTTGCCCTCTTGGTCCGCTTCCTTCCCCCTAAGGTGGAGAGAGTTAAGAGGTCATAATGTTGGTGGAGCGTCCGGTTCATCAGATCAGATGGTTTGTCTATGCTAAAGACTCAGCTACTCTAGTTATGATATGAGGCTTTTCAATTATATTTGAGAATATTTATAAAATCTTACTGCCATTTATCACTGTTTATCTGATGTTTGTATAGGCTGTATAAACTATCCTGTCTAGTTAGGATGTATTGGATATGATTACAATTCGTCCTTACACCTGGAGGTTTTGTTTCGAATCGATTTAACTTACTATTCTTGAAGTTATGACGTCATAATCAGTCTTGCGCCTTACTGTCAGTTAAAAGTTTTGTCCAACGCTGATTTATTATTATTAGCTTGGGTCTTTATGGCCCCTTCCTCCTTGTTTATTTCGTGTTGAGTTTTAATTCAATATCTGTAATACTCATTGTCTTCGTCCTCTGGTGTGTCAGAGGCCTGGTTGTCCTTCATGTGGTAGGATGGATAAGTTCTTCCCCCATTTATGCTTCCAGTGCAGCCCATGTGGGCCATTGCTTAAATGTGAGATCTGTAAAAAGTGTGGGGGGGGGGGGTGGAGCTAATGTCTGAATTTCTATCATTGCAGACCAGGGAGAAGGCTCCAGGGGAGGAGAGGAAACTTAAGAAAGAGGCTTCTGTTAAGAAGGGTAAGAGGAAGGCCTCGTCCGCTATGGATATGGAGGCCTTCCGTATTGAGATGATGGAAGAGATGAAGAAGACCATAACAAATATTTGGTCCCAGAGTTGCTTCGTGGCATGTTTCCTGGTCCAAATCTTTAGTTGTCCTCTTCATCTGCTCCGGAGCAGATAATCCCCCCACCTCCGAATCGGTACTATTTAGGGACCTATCAGTTTTCGCCCATGATTCAGAGGTGGCCCTAATAGAGGGTGAAACCCACTGTAAGAACACTGGCAGCAGGCTTGCCGCGCCGGTTGTTCGTGGTCAGGTGTCGCTGGAACCTGCCTGCTTACAAGGCCAGGATTATCTGCACCCTGCAGGTACCAGTTCCTCCTATGGTACCTCTCCTGGCCAGTCTGGGTTAGCATTCTTTGCTAACCTGGAGTCTAATCTTTCCGGCCAGGAAGAAGAGGATTATCTGCTGGGTTTTCCTTCTGGCGCCGTGGCCATGGACATTGACGTACGTGCACCCCTCACGGGGAACACGGGCGACATTGTCCACGGTACTACTCACGCAGGAGTAGCGTTCACGGCGCAGAAGGTAGCCCGGGCTGGGCATGCTTTCTCTGGCTTGCCAGGCGTATCAGTTCCACCAGCCACATACACACCTGTGATTGCTCAGGAGGACGACGAAGGCTCTCGTCTTGTATAGCATTCACAGGTGGCCACGGAGGAAGACTGGTCTGACGCTTGTCAGTGGCTAATTAACGTCAGACCAGATCTTGCCGTGGTTCAGTCAGCCAGTCAACGGGACCAGCGCCCGTGGCTGGCAGGTAAACCGACTGTTACCGCTATGCCAACTTTGCCGTTAGCTGATCATATTGTTGATATGTTCACTGCGGTGGAGACGTCTATTAGTGCACATGGAAGTTTAGCGAAGGCTAACACAGCGTTACGTGATGCGGAAGAGAGTTCGAGGGCGTCTATTTCAGCGCTTTTGCATGTCTCACAGTTGTTACAAGGGGTAGTAACGGCATCCGCATTACGTCAGCCTAGTCCGGTGACTGTCCAGAGAGCCATCCAAGATGGAATTAACTTGGCTTTGGACTGTTTAACCTGGTCTGTAACCAGGAGTGTCTGGGCGAGGCGCACGTTTGCTCTTGACAACTTGTGCCCGTCCCAAGATTTGTATAATAGGCTGCTGCGTATGCCTATGACAGGTCCTGGTCTTTTTGGAGGTGAGGGATGTAAGCATCTCCAGGAGACGGTTACCCTGGTCAATAACCAGAGGGCATTACGTGAGCAATTTGAAGTGCTCCGTAGAGAGCTCGTTCGTGCAGCTCCCCCTGCGTATCATCCCCTGCAGGCTCGAGGTGGCAGTGGCCAGGTCAGAGGCCAGCCACCGGCGCAGCATCGGCAACGGCCGCATGCGCTTCGGCCAGCAGCGAGGGGGGTGCAGCCTCCTCCGGCGCAGCCAGCCAGGCAGCCTCCCGCGCACCGTGGTGCGCACGGTGCGGGCCGTGGTGCGCGAGGATCTGGTCGTGGTAATCGTACCTGACAGGGTGATTACCACAGTAAGAGGTACCCCAGTGCATCTGCACCAGGAGACAGTGCCACTCTTGCGCTACTTATGTCCACCTCTCTCCCCAGGTGGACCAGTGGGAGGCCGATTGGCCAACCACATGCAAGAGTGGGAATGGTTGACTCAGGACTGTTTAGTCTTGCGATGGCTTTCAGTCTGGTATCATCCCGACTGGATAACAGGCCCACCATCACGACTGTCTCTGGTGCCGGTCTGGACTCAAATTCCAAGAGATCCAGATCAGCGGTTGTGTATAGAGGAGGAAATAAATTCCCTCATACTCAAGGAAGCAATTCAGCCGGTGAAAAATTGCCCGGGCTTCTATTCAACGTGTTCTTTGTAACGAAAAGCACTGGAGGGTGGAGACCAATTCTCAACCTCAAGCCATTGAACAAGTTCATAGACACACCCAGTTTCAAGATGGAAACTGTGAGATCGGTGTTGGCAGGGTTGGAGAAGGGAATGCGGACAGCTTCAATAGATTTGAAGGATGCTTATTTCCACATTCCAATAGCGAGGAGTTTCCGTCGCTTCCTGAGATTTGCATTCCAGGGCAGACAGTGGGAATTCAAGGTGTTACCCTTCAGAATTTCTACAGCTCCTCGGGTCTTCACTAGGGTGGTTCTTGCGATAACAGGATACCTCCGCAGGAGAAGCATAGCAGTCCACACGTACATAGACAACTAGCTGTTAAAGGCACACAACCAGGAAAGTTTATCAACAAATCTGGACATAGTTTTGAAAACTCTCACAGATTTAGGCTGGACAATAAATTTTCAAAAATCAGAGCTGACTCCATCCCAAAAGTTTGTTTACCTGGGAATGTTCTTCGATCTGGAGATAGGATATGTTTATCCTACTCAGGAGAGGGTACAGATACTCATCTCAGTAATACAGTCAGTGTGCAACAGTCGTCATGTCCTGGCACGGGTTTATCTGAGACTGCTGGGTTTGATGGGTTCTTTGGAACCAGTCATTCCTCAGGTGGCCTTACCTAAATCCAGTTATTTCTCATGACACAATGGACCCAGAGTACAGGTTCACTGGACTCGAGTGTGTCAGTGTTGGAGCCTCTAATTCACCACCTTCAATGGTGGTTGAAGACAGAGAATCTCCTGGCGGGGGTGATGTTGACCCCTCCTCACCCTAAGTTAACGATGTACACAGATGCATCGATGGAGGGGTGGGGAGCTTGCCTGCCACGAGATCAGGGCTTTGGAATCTGGAACAGTCAAGGGAACATATCAACCTACTGGAATTACGAGCAGTAGTCCTGGGCCTGGAACATTTCTTACAGAAAGTTCAGGGCAAGAGTGTTCTAATTCGATCAGACAACTCAACAGTAGTGACCTACATAAACCGCCATAGCGGAACGAAGTCGCCCAGTCTCTGTATGATGACTTTGAAACTGCTTTGTTGGTGCCTGAATCACAGGATTACCTTGAAGGCAGTTCACATTCCAGGAAGGTTAAATCTGTTAGCAGACTCATTGAGCCAAAGGATGAGTGTTTTACCTACGGAATGGCAACTAAATCAATGTGTGGCAGATCATCTGTTCGACCACTGGGGGAAACCCAGCATAGATTTATTTGCAACGAAGAAGAATGCGAGGATGACAACGTACGTCTCTCCGATTCCAGATCCAAGCGCTTTCGCAACAGATGCGTTAGCTATCAGCTGGATGGGAATGTATGCATACGCATTCCCTCCAGCAATCCTGATTCCAAAAATTCTTCAGAAAATCAAGCAGAAGGAGTGCCAAGTGCTTCTGATCGCCCCAAAATGGCCAAGCCGATCATGGTATACAGATCTGCTGGACCTTCTGGTCTGCAATCCAGTTCCTCTGCCTCTGATGGACAATATTATCTTCCAGGGCAAGAACCTTCACAACAATCCGTCAATGTTCCGATTGACTGCGTGGATGTTGTCAAGGAATCTAGAATTAAGGAGGGCTTTTCTGAGCATGCAGCCATGTTCATGGCAAAAGCCAGGAGGGGGGGTCAACCTCCAGAGCATATAATTATAAAATCAACAGATTTGCAGAATGGTGCTCAAAAAGATGTATTAATCCAATGGATTCATCTATTCAGGTAGTAGCCGATTTCCTCTGTCACCTGTATGATGCCTATAGCCTCAAGCCTAACTCTATTGCTGGCTATAAGTCAGCTTTAATGACAGTTATCCCTTGCTTGACTAATAGGGGAAGTGATGAAGTAAATACATTAAATACTTTAATCAAAGGCATGGGCAATCTAAGACCAAGGAATCCCCCAGTGATTCCGTCTTGGGGTTTATCACTAGTGCTTCAGGTGCTAGCTGATAGGCCGTTTGAACCACTAAGCTCCATTTCTATGAAAATGTTGATGCTTAAAACTGTATTTTTAAATGCTGCGGCCTCGGCTAGGCGTAGGAGTGAGATTCATGCCTTGTCAGCCGAGGCAGACCGTTTTGTGGTTACACGGGAAGGCCTTAGGCTTCTACCCAGGATAAATTTCATGGCGAAAAACCAGTCTGTGAAATATTCGGGTCAACCGATAATTTTACCAACTTTGACTAGGTTTGATCCTAATTCAAAACTATGGTGTCCAGTCCGAGCATTAATCCTGTACAAACAACGTACTCAAGATTGGCGAACGGACCCAACAGTGTTATGGTTGTCATATATTGAGCCCCATGGCAGGCCGTCAACGGACACCATTTCCAGGTGGATTGTAGAGTGTATTCAATTTTGCCAAGTTGACATGGCCAAGGCTCACAGTGTCTGGGGTGTAGTGGCTTCCACTGCCCTATTTAATGGGGTACCTGTGGATGACATTATCTCAGTAGCTCAGTGGCACTGTGAGTCAAGTTTTACCGACCATTATCTCCGTGACACCTCGAATCCTCTCGCCTTATCGATTTTGAAAAGCTAATTTAGGTGTACACATTTTGATGAGGTATCCTCATTTTTTATATATTTCACATTTAATCAATGGAAACATCTACTTTATGGGCTGCATCAGTCTTCACCAATGGGGAGATGATGACAGCGCCAATCTTCCACAAGGTCAGTCTTGTGTGTGTTGTCCATGGTTTTTTGTAATGTCACGTGACCCTTCGTTATTAATATGGTGATGGTACGTGTTTTATATGGTTCATTATTGAGAGTATACGAAAATGTAGCCTTTTCGTTTAATGTCGTATAGTACATGGCACTTGTACGTAGAGAGCATATGGGACATTGAGGTCATTCAGTCTTCCTCCCAAGAGGAGGGGGGGAGGGAGCGCATATGCCTTTTGGTCATCTCTCAGCCATCGGTTTGTGTTAGCCGATGTTTTTTCCTATTCCTGATTGTGTTTCCACGCAGTTTCAGAAGTTTAAGTGCATTAATCGCAGAAAAACGCATAGGGAAGAGCTGGTCTTTTGACCTCGCATCCCTCCCGCCGAATTCACTGACGAATTCTGGCAATATCAAAGAGTATTAGGGAGGTAAGTTTACTCTTGAAGTGAAATAAACGAAATCACGGATTTCTTTTTTCACGAGAGAGTTGATACTTACCTCCCTAATACGGACCCAGCCTCTCCACCCCACTGAGGCTCGGTCTTCAGGCTCTTATTATGTTGCATGTGTGTCAGGCAATAAATTAGTCAGAGGAAGTACTAGTCGGCGCATGCGCGGTGGTGGGGCTGGCATCCGCCTGACTGACTTCTGACTACCTGCCCATAAGGGGCACCTTTCTTTTTAAATCTGAGTGTTTTATTAAGTGAAAGCCGATATTTAGCAATATCAAAGAGTATTAGGGAGGTAAGTATCAACTCTCTCGTGAAAAAAGAAATCCGTGATTTAATTTAGTTTGCCATATATTAGGTTCAATGCTGGGATATTGTACATTTGAGAGTAGCAGTTTATGTGGGTATGCAATGGACGCCGTCAATGGCTTCCCTTGGATTCGGCATCGTGGTCATACATTGTCATCTGATACTGGACCAAGCATTGACCACACTTATAATACAGCTGAAGGTAGGAAATTAACTTGACATGCAATGGATGAATCCAGTTTTATGTATGCCCCACCCTAGCTAAACTTCCACGCTTTGCTCTTTTCGGGATCGATCGATCCCTGTACTTCCTGAATCTCAATTACCAGAAAACTATACAGGTAAACTGATAAATATTTTGAAACTAATTTGCCTGGGTGCTGTTGCTGCCTATGGCAACAACAACACCCAGTCAAATTAGTTTCAAAATATTCAAAAGAATGTTTATTAAGTAGTAAAGACATACAGTTCGTACAACGTGGCAGACTGTTAAGCATTTATAACGGAATTAATTACATCATTCATGGTGTAATTGATTATGACATCATCCTATATGTGACGTAGTTGATTATAATGTCATGATTTATTGATAGACTAGATACCTCTCTTACATACAGTTAAACCTGTCTATAATGGACTCCTGGTTTTGAGGTCCGATCGTAGTGGTCTTTAACACTCATATCAGCCAAAAACGGCTTCTGTAATGATCTTGATAAATGTCCATTTGCAGACCAAGAGAAGACTAGTTTTGAAAATTTTACCACAGGAATGACTGGCTCGATAAGCAATAAAGTATAAAAATAGGTTTCTCTTGGTCCGCAAATGGACATTTTCTATGAGAAAATTTAAATCTTTTTGAACAAATTTGAGGGTTAAAGGGTTAATCCTTTGATTGTAAAGATTGGTCAAGAGAATTGCTTGGTTAACGTTATCGTGTCCCAATAAATTGAGGTCAATTGCACGAGATTTAAGATATTTGTGATTTTTAGTGCAATTTACCCAGCATGCATTGTTCCAAATCCATATACATTGCATCAATTACACCATTATTAGGCAGCTTGTGAGCATGGCCAAGTGGACTTATGCTGTGGTGACCAAAATCTCTGTCCGTCATCTATCATCCATCAACTTTTTCTTTAAACGACTTCTCAAGAAACTTACCCCTGCAGAAAAATTTCCGGGTTTTTTCAGGATTCCTGGGATATCCCGGGATACCCCAGGAAGTCCCGGAATATCCTGGGATTGTTTCTCCATGAAATGAAAATGTCATGTTCTTTGAAAAATCCCGGGATGTCCCGAGTACCAACCCTGGGAAAAGCTAAGACTTAAATATTCTACTTTTTGCAAAGTTCCAACCTTGGGAAAAGCTGGGACTTTTTAACATTATAGGTTTTGCAGAATCCCAACCTTGGGAAAAGCTAGGAGTTTTAGATATAACCTTTCCTGCCTAAATCTGAGCAGAGAGGTCAAAGTCTCCTTCTGGTAACTAAACTGTTATTTTGAAATTGTTGTTTATAGTTAATGTTTGGTGTTATGAATCTTTTTGCCTAAACCCTGTTCTCAGTGTACATATTGTTAATAAAGTAGTGTTGATAGGTTTACAAAGTGGATTTCAAACAAATGCAATGCCAGCAAGTTTCTCGTTCAAAGTATTTGTGAATAGTTATGTGGAATATCATAATTATGGTGGATTAGTAATATCTCATAAAGGGATTTACATGTAATTTAATTGGAATGCTCTTGATAATGTCCTGTGCATTTTGTTAATGATTTGGAGAATACATGTGACATGAGGAGGATAAAGTGTAAAATGAACAACTGAAAAGGTAATCTATAATATGAAAATTGCTAATTAAGTTTTACTACCTCAGTAGTTTAAAGGGTTACCAATCCGCGTGATTAATACCGATGGGATCCATACAATGAAGTTGGTGGATCCAGAATTTCTCATGATCCTTGCGGGGAGACGTTGCTCCTATGCTGTCAGGGTCATGATGGCATACTTCTATGATCCTATACTTTAAGGAACAGTGGTTAGTGAGATTAAAATGAATGGCAACAGGTGTGTCTTTCTTATTCTTAATGTCCCTAAAATGTTCCTTAATACATACTTAGAATTCACGTTTTGTTTCTCCCACGTATTGTTTGTAACACTTATTACATGTTAATAAATAAATAACATTGCTAGTTTGGCAGAATGTTTTTGTTTTGATATGATATTTAAGCCCTGTATTTGAGCTCCTAAATGAGTGAGATTGGTCCATGTTTTGGCAGAAAGTGCAGTTACGTTTTGTGCATGGCTCGATTGGGTTGGCTGTAGTTGTGCCCTGTTGTCCTGTCCTTTTTGGGTCTTTAAATTTTGCGTTGACCAGTGTGTCTTTGAGGGATGGGTTGCGTCTGTAGCCAAACAGAGGCTTCTCTGTAAAGGTGGCTCTGCACTTGGGGCTGCTTTGAAGTTGGTCCCAATGGCGTAAGATGATTTTTTTTGGCTAGTTCGCTGTGTGAGTGAAAGTCAAAGATGCACGGTATCCTCTTGTTTTGTGGTTTCTTTGGTTTGGGTTTAAGGAGGTCTTTGCGTTTGGCTGTGGCTGCTTTGGTCAGGCTTTCTTCTAGCTCATTTGCTGGATAGCCTCTGTTCATATAATGATGAACAGTGTTGTGGGCATGTTTGAGAAAGTCTCTCATTGCTGCAGATCTGTTTTAGTCTTAAAAGCTGACCATACAGGGGTTTTTTTTGGTGGATTTGGGATGGGCTGACGAGTAGTGCAGGTATCCATGAGTATCAGTGGGTTTGGCGTGTAGGCCAAACCCTATGGTTGTTATTACACCACAAAAACATCCATTACTGTTCAATCACTACTTGCTAAATCAATTATCTGCATTTTGCTATCAGAATAAGATTTTTATGCCTGCATACACACCTCCCCATGCCTAATCCTATTCCTATGGACCCTCAACCAGGGTACTGGTTGAGTCCCATCTCCAGCCTACCATCAGGTATAGACTGGCACCAGTCTATACTCACCTCATAGTGACGCTTGTCGCTAAGCGCGCTCGCGCATGCGCATTAGAGCCCGAATAGGAAACGGATTCACTTTTCAATTATTCTGCAGCAGAATAGTTGTCTAAAAATATTTATATAAGTTTTTGTGCTTTGCGCTGTGTCAGTGATACCTTTTGACTTTATATCTCGGAAGAATATGCCCAATATGAAGTCAATCCTCCCTAAGTTACGTCTAGGAAGTATAATTGTGTTTATATGGTATATTATAGACGAATTTGATATATTACCGGTTTCCGCGAAGATCGTTTTGCTTCGTGGTATCTTGATTATTATGCCTATCCTTAATTCATCATCATCATTAATAATGTCCAGTCCATTTCTAGAGCCTGTAAAGTATTGTCAGATAAGGCAAAATGTTCATCGTCAAAATGTGATTGTCATCACTATATCGAGTTCGCCGGGCACATCTGTGCGAAGTGTACATCCTGTACACCCAATTCTATGTGTGGAATTTGTAAAGGGTGGCCGTTTTCGGTAGCGAAAGCATTTTTATTTTATCTTTAAAGATTTGTCTGTCACAATCGCTGCCCTCTGGTCGTCCTTCCCCTTCCTCCGTTGCTAGCAAGGCAAAGGCAGTGTCCTTTGCTCAATCCTCTGTTCCGTTATCGGTAGCAATGGAGGGGGGAAACTCATCGGGAAATTCGGAGGCGTGATGGCGCTTTTTTTGAGGTTTGAATCGTTTGCCACAGTGTTGACAAAATCATTCGATGAACGAATTTCTTCTGCGATAAAAGAGGCCAAAAAGCAGGAAAGCTCGTCAAGTTCGGAGGATAGCCCGAAGGCTAGCGGGCGTTCCCGCAAATGGGGGAAGCCGGTCCCTCTGACCTCTAGGCAGGTGTTGGTATCACCGAAGCAGAAGACAAGAGCATCCAGGCTCTTGAAGGTGTGCTCGGAGAGTGCATCAGATAAAATCCACTTAAGACTTGAGGGTGACGGGCATAACCCTCAAGCCGTGGTGGCGTCGGCTGAAACCGGCGTCCATGAGGCCAGTCCTTATGATAATGCCAATTTTACGGTGGTTCCGGTAGGTACAGTTTTCTCTAGAGCACCCGTTTCTAAGAGGTCGATACCTAGTCTGGCTAGTTCCGGTTCCGTTGTGGTGGACTCGGGTCCTTTGGACTCGGGTTTACTTCCGTTTTCCGAACCTCAGTCTTTTTCCGTCCGAGCTTCCGGGTTAGCAAGACATCCGGGTCTTCAAGATCCGGTTCCTTCTTCGGTGCTTTCCGTTTCCGGTAGGACTTCTGGTTTAGTGGGTAATCCAGGTCGGCAAGATCCGGTTACCACTTCCGTTCCGGTCACTTCCGGTCTGTCTTCCGTTTATGTAGGACATCCAGGTCCTAGAGATCTGGTACCTACTTCCGTTTCCGGTTCTATTAGCGCTTCCGGTCATTCCGGATATCCGGAGTCTGAGGACTCCTTTTATTTCGAATTCCGGTAGAGGCGTTTTCCGTTTCCGGTTTGGACGCTGGTCAGTACACTTCCGCTTCCAGTTTTAGGGATGTACTTCCGGGTCGTCCAGACATGGATAGACTTCCGTTTTCCATTTTCGGTTTCATGAGAGCTTCCGGAAGAATGCATATCCGGGTCTGTTGGACCCGGCATTGCATTGTTCATCAATTTCCGGTTCCGTTTTTTCAGTTTCCTCTTCCGGTTAGTCAGTACATCAGGATTGTAGGATCTTGATCAGTTCCGGTAGTCTACTTCCGGTTTTATCCATTTCCTTTTCCTTTTTTCCACATCCGGATTTCGTACAGCCGGGGATAGGGTCATTTCCGGTTTTACCCGGCATTACATTGTTCATCCATTTCCGGGTTTTCAGCTTCCTCTTCCGGAAATTCTGTACATCCGGGTTGTAGGATTTTGATCAGTTTCCGGTAGTATACTTCCAGTTTATGCATTTCCGTTTCCCTTTTTCCACATCCGCTTTCCTAGAATCTAGTCATCTTCTTGCCTAAGAATTAGTCTTATTTCCGTATTTGTTTAATATTGGGAATGTTTAATGGCTGAAAATAGTCATACCAAGTCATTGCCAGTCTTGTAGTCTCTCTTGGAATTGTAGTCTATTCAGACATTTATTCGTTTATTAGTGACAATTTTCAACGTAATTAAAGACTCCTGACTGGTTACCGTATTTTGTTGCAGATTATTTTATATGCGCATTTCATAAGCCGATAAGTCAGTTGGTATTCTACGCATTATTTCGAGATACGATTTTTGATTTCATCCAACTTTAGATGGCCAGTTGTCTTCGGGCCATTCAGCCTTTTTTCTCGCTCCTTTTACCTCTTATGTCGGCAGGTTGACATATTTATTTAACCAAAGGGAGTTTATTTGTGGAGTGGATAACCCTGATTCTTAAGTAAATTGTAGTATAATTTCGTCAGTCACTGAAAAGAATTAGATTCAGTAAAGGTTTCATAGGATCATTATGAGTACAGGATTAATGTCTACAAGTACATTATTCGCTTAGAAAAGATAATCAATCGGATAAAGGGGCAGGAAGGAGGAATATGAGTCGGATTCTTCTGCGTTGACATAGTTTCGGTGAGTTCGTTTTGTTTTCATTTTTTCCAGATTTTTGTTTGTTTTTCCTTTTATAGCGTCAATTTTGCTCTATTTTGACTGGGTTGCTGTGGGCCTTCGGACGGTGGTTTTTGGGGGCGCGGGGCTCGGGATTTGCTAGGTATTTTGGGGGAAGTTTGGCTGAGGGTTGTTGGTGATGCCAGCGGCAATTTTCGGTCGGATTATTCCCGGACTATTTGGTGAGTCTTGAGTTTTTGCTCGTTGAGATTGTTGTCTGGGGGCTGGCGGCGGGCCGGTTGGAGTGGGGTTGGGGTTGCGCTGGAGGAGGGAAGAGCGGACGAGAATCTTTGGATTTAAGCATCCACCAACTATTTTCGGTCAAAATGTTTTCTAAATCTTTGCAAGTCCAGAGATATTACAGTTGTAATATGTCGTCTGCAAAATTCAGTATTCAATCAGTTAATATCGAGTATCAGTGTTCAATCTTTCCTTTCTTTGGGATTTCTAACACAATGGCATTTGTTAGTACAAAGATGAAATTATTGATGCTAAGACTATAAATATAAGAATCAATAAATTTATTAAAATCTTTTAAGTTTCTGCCTCTTGGCATAAATATCGAATTGTTTAGGAGATCTAATTTATCAGCAAGCCGAGCGGCTAGGCAACCGTTGATGTATTCAATACAATTTTTTATTAAATCTCCATTGTTATACGATGGTTAAATTAGATAGTCTAATGTTGGCCATAGTTCTCTTATCAGGACCTTGTCATGTATTCTATTCATAGAATTGTGATGACGGTCATCACTAGTAACTTTCCTGTAGTTCATGTAGATCTCGGGCACATGATTTGGCTATATCTTGACTATAAGCACTCCCATAGACTTACTATGGGGTTTTGGTTTGCCACAATCTCTGGTTAAATCTCTGTAAATAATATTATCTATAATTTTTGCAGAGTCTTTAGCAATATTAATAAGTTAGGCTATACTGATATGACCCTTTTTGGTCTCCATTCAGAGTAAGCGGTATTATTAAAATATCCATAATAAACGTGAGTTACCTATTTAGTGAGGGCTAAGCATTATGATATAGCCCAGGATTTTTGCCATATGTAATCTATGTGTTTTCTATGAGCAGTGCTCTTTAGCATATAGTAAGTTTGACACTTCTTTAAGGGGGGGCCCTTATTAAAAGGGGCTAGATATTCTTGGATCTAGAATCCTTCTAGGTAGTCTCTTCTTCCAAAATGGTCTTCTGTTCCTTATTATTAGAAGCTATTAGCTTTAGAGGGGTTGTTGCTTGTCTATGATTGTCAAGGAGTCTAGAGAAGAGGCTATTCATTGGAAAGTAGATCCAGGCTTCTGTGCATTGGTTGGATTGTCTGTTAGGCTTCTAAATCTCGATTTGTTCAGTCATTGCCATGGGGTTTTTCTTTCATTTTTAGAAGGAGGAATGAGGTTGAGTCTTATGGATTGTCCTTTACTAGAGCTGTTCGCGGCCTCTCTGAATGCTCAGCTCTTCTCTTTCATGTCTCCTTTTCCGGACAGTCAAGCCCTGGGGGTGGATGCTCTGTCTCAGTAGTGGACAGGAATGTTCGCCTATGCCTTTTCTCGAACGATTTTGATTCAGTTAGTTTTGAAGAGGGTCAAGGATCAGGTTTGCGAAATTCTTCTGATAGCTCCCTTTTGGCCAAAGAGGATTTGGTTTTTAGACCTTCTAGATTTTCTGGTAGATTTCCCTCTTCTTCCAGTATACTAGGATACTAAGACTTTTAATAGCTTTATTAGCGGTCTAAGTAATATTCGTCCTCAGATTGCTAAGCCTTTACCTTCCTGGAGTTGGGCTTTGGTTCTTCAAGTTTTGGCAGGTCGCCATTTTGAACCTATTTATTCTACCAGTAGTAAGCTTGGTTTTGTTTTTAATTGTCAAAGCTGTTTTTTCTTGTTGCTACAGCCTCGGCTAGAAGGCGTTCAAGAGATTCATGCTCTCTCTGCTGAAAAGGAGAGATTTATAGTTTCAGGAGACGGCTTGGTTTGATATCCCAGAAGGAATTTTTTATCTAAAACTCAAACTAACCGCTATCCCGCTAGTCCGATCATTTTAAAAATCTTTTTCGTCTGTCGCCATCCGAAAAAGTTTGGTGTCCTATTAGGGCATTAGGAACATTCAATCAGCGATCAGATGTTATAAGAGTCGATCCATCTCAGTTATGTTTTTCCTACGAGGAAGAGTTATCTAAGCCGGTCTCAAATTCTTCGATTGACAGATGGATTTTTGAGAGAATAATTAAGCCTTGTTATGAGATAGCCTCACCGGATCAAATTATTCTCCCTTATTAAAGCCGATGACATTAGAGGTAGGGCTACTTCTTGCGCTCTTTTTGAGGGTTCGTCTTTAGATGAGATCATGCAGGTGGCAGGAGGGAAATGTGAATACACCTTTACATCCTTTTATCTCAAAGACCAGAGTGCAGCAGCTTCCTTCTTTCGTAACATTTCCACTTTTAACTAAAAAAGCCGAAGACTATTTACCAAGCACTTCCCACCATTTCGTTAAGACTCTGCATCGGTGAGAAATGGTGAGAGTCTTCTTTTGGTTTTTATTTATTTCTTTAAGTTCAAGTTG
The DNA here is from genome assembly GCA_034401795.1 of Chaetoderma sp. LZ-2023a. Lineage (NCBI taxonomy): Eukaryota > Metazoa > Mollusca > Caudofoveata > Chaetodermatida > Chaetodermatidae > Chaetoderma > Chaetoderma sp. LZ-2023a. The sequence goes on along the minus strand of CM067372.1, from coordinate 148,834,553 downwards.
TTCTTATTTGCTAATCATGGTGTGATTGAGCTAAATGCACTATTATGTTATGTTATTAACATTGGGATAAGAGTGGTTTGATTTTTATCCTGGTTTATTGATTCTCTAATCTCCTCCCACCTTATGTGGACAGCGGGCACTGACCAAATCTACGGGTTTAGCAAGTAGTGATTGAGCGGTAATGGATGTTTTTGTGGTGTAATAACAACCCCCCACAGACCCCCCTTGCGGGTTGGTCTGTTGTTTTATTAACCACTATAAAAACATACTTACCATTCAATCACTACGACCCGGCCTCAACCACCCCGCGTGGTAAGATTTGAGAATCAGACTTTAAATATTTTTGCACTTAAATTTAGAAAAGTGAATCTGTTTCCTATTCGGGCTCTAATGCGCATGCGCGGGCTCGCTTAGCGACAAGCGTCACTATGAGGTGAGTATAGACTGGTGCCAGTCTATACCTGATGGTAGGCTGGAGATGGGACTCAACCAGTAGCCTGGTTGAGGGTCCATAGGAATAGGATTAGGCATGGGGAGGTGTGTATGCAGGCATAAAAATCTTATTCTGATAGCAAAATGCAGATAATTGATTTAGCAAGTAGTGATTGAGCGGTAAGTATGTTTTTATAGTGGTTAATAAAACAACAGACCAACCCGCAAGGGGGGTCTGTGGTTTTTTTATCTGTTTTGATGTAGACACGTGTGTCTAAGAAGGTGATGGATGTGGCCGATTTCTCTGCTGTAAATTTGATGGTTGGATGTGAATTATTCATGTGTTGTATGAATGCTTCTAAACTTTCCAAGCCTGATGACCATATTATAAATATGTCATCAATATATCTGAGATAGAGTGCTGGCTGATGTTCAGCTTTAGAGAGAAGAGTTTCTTCTAGATTAGCCATAAAAATAATGGCGTAGCTGGGTGCCACTTTGGTGCCCATGGCTGTACCTCCAATCTGTAGGTAGTGTTCATTGTTGAATTCAAAATTGTTACATGTTAGGACAATTTTGAGTAGCCGTAATAGGGAACGTGGTGTGGCGTTTCCAGGTGTTCCATTCTTTTGTAGAAATTTTGCTACCGCTCTTATGCCTTCTTTGTGGGGGGATGTTAGTTTATAATGAGGTGACATCCATAGTGACAAGGATAGCATTGTCGCTAACTTTGCCAGATTTTTTCAAGTATATTGATGAAATCAGTGGTGTCACGTACATATGAATTTTTAGATGTTCATTGGCAGCCCGACTGAACACATCAGTGGTCAATTTTCTAAAGTTCTCTTCTCTTGGTGTGCAAATGGACATTTCTCAAGGCCATTGCAGAAGCCGTTGTTAGCTGATATGAGTGTTAAATGGTTAATAATTGGCAGGCATCGCCATGAAATATAGGCCATCTTAAGTGTTCCGCATCTAATCTCTGAGAATTACAAATATATTCTATAAATTTGTGATATTTGCGACAAACTCCTTAATCTCTTCAATCTGCACGTATATAAATAATTCGATAGCCATATTAACACAATTTTAATCGGATTTAAAGAAACATGTAAATATCACAAGTATGCCTACACAGGATATCAACCCTTTAACACTCATATCAGCCAAAAACGGCTTTTGCCCTGAACTATTTTTGAAAATTTACTACTGGAGCAAAACAGACATACATAGACTGGCTCGGTTATCGAGCCAGTCATTCCATTGGTAAATTTTGAAAAGTAGTCTTCTCTTGGTCTGCAAATAAACATTTTCTATGAGAAAATTGAAATTTTCTTGAACAAATACAAGCGTTAAAGAGTTAAATACAGGCTTTACTATAGAACTGTGTATTTTATTCAAAATGTACTGACCCGTCTTGGGCACTACCGGATTTAATTGCTGAAAACAGGTTACAGCGTTTTACCTTGTTTGACAAAGGGGCAGGATGCTACAGGAAGAGATAAATATAACATCTGGGTCACTTCTGATGTAAAATTAGGGCATCTGTTGATAAAATTAAATAAATTGAGCTGTAGGGTAGGGTGCTTCAAAATTATGGCAGGGTGGAGCAGCCTTCTTCGCCCATCCATCAAGGTTAAACACTAATTATTGTGGTGTGTTTCATGCTTATAGGTCATTATATGTACATGGAAGTCTCAGGACGTCGTACGGGGCATAAAACACGTTTAGTCGGCCCCATCAGTCCTTCAACATCCTGTTCATCTGTACAGTTTTGGTATCATATGTATGGTCAGGACATTGGAACACTGAATGTCTATGCAAAAAGCGCTGGTCTGCTTGGCAGTACTCTCTGGTCACAAAGTAATGATCACGGGGATAATTGGCGTTTTGGAGAAGTTGCCGTGCGATCGTCATCAACCTGGCAGGTATGGATAAGAAAATTCACCAATCCAGTTTCTCAGTCAATCATATGATATCATACTCAACTACCTAACGTGTAGGCTGACGTCATAATCAATTATTTTATGAATGACTCGATTTAGTCCATCTTAAACGCTTAATAGTCCATAAGGGTCAAGTTCGACTCCTAACCATAGTTAGCTATAGCTAACTAGAGTACCAGTCAAACTTCAAATAGTTAACTAGCTAGTCAACTATAGTCATCCGAGCTCGGTTCAGATGGTTAGTTCGATATTTGTTTAAATTTCAAAATGGCGGACACCGATCGCTTGCCACGAATAAATGCATATATGAGTGTAAATATTTCACTAAATAACTTAGGTTTTTTGAAATTATGCATTCCCATTGTATGTCAATGATCCAAAGCCCATATTACTTCACATTTTATGCCATATGAATGATTTTTGATGTCTTAGCGGACAAAAATAACCCATTTTCGTAGGTCATCAAAACAGACAACAGAAAGGGTTAATGGAGACTGGTACCCAGCTCAAAATTTTCTGCAATAGTAATTCAATAGGGAACCGGGTACCAACGAACTATAGTCGACTACGATCAAGTTCGACTGGACATAGCAACTGCGCATGATCAGTAAACCATGAAAGTGACTATGGTTAGCGAATCGAAGTTGACCTAGGTTGTACGAATTGTATGTCTTTACTATATAACCCTTTAACGCTCATGTCACCCAAAAATTGCTTCTGCAGTGGTCTTGAGGAATGTCCTTTTGCAGACCAAAAGAATACTATTTTTGAAAATTTACCACTGAAAGGACTGGCTTGGTTATCGAGCCAGTCATTCCAGTGGTAAATTTTCAAAAATAGTCTTCTCTTGGTCTGCAAATAGACATTTCACTTCAAGAGTATACTTACCTCCCTAATACTCTGATATTGCTAAATATCGGCTTTCATTCAATAAAATACCTGCGCAGGTAGTCATGTGACAGTCTGGCGGATGCTAGCCCCAACCACTGCGCAAACGCAGACTAGTACTTCCTCTTTGCTAATTTATTGGCACAGAGTCTACATGCGACTTTTGGCTTTAAAAGTTTTCTGCTGACTTTTCAATCTAAAATAGAAAATCCAAGTGTCTAATTACCTGAAATCATGTGTGAGCGTGCTGCATCTCCAGAGGAGGGCCCAGGACCGAATTATAAGGTGATTTCAACTACACTTTAGCGAGTTTAGTTCCATTGTAATGTGTTTCCGGGACTCGCGTTTAATGTGTTAAGTTCCTAAAAAACTGGTTTATTTCTATTATGCCGCTATGAAATACTAATCTCTTTGTGTTTATGTTCACAGGTATCTATCTATGATTGTACAGGACAGCACATCATCAGAGGGTTTGTTTTTCTCTCCACCAAGGTTCCATTTCCTACTAACACTGTTAGTTTATCTAACCAAAAATCTATGTCCAGTGAGTTGGAGGCCTCGGAAGAAGGTCTTCTCACTTTGCCCTCTTGGTCCACTTCCTTCCCCTTATAGGTGGAGAGAGTTAAGAGGTCATAGAGTTGGTGGAGTTTCCAGTTCATCAGATCGGATGGTTTGTTTATGCTAAAGACTCAGGTATTCTAGTTATGATATGAGGCGCTTCAATTTTATTTGAAAATATTTATAACATCTGCTGCCATTTTATCATTGTATATCTGATGTTTGTATAGTCTGTATATTCTATCCTTTCCAGTTAAAATACTCTAGATATGAATACAATTCGTCCTTACACCTGGATGTTTGTTTGTTATTTTTGAGGTTATGATGTCATAATCAGCCTTGCACTTTATTAACATTTAAAGTTTTGCCCAACGCTGCTTTATTATCTTTGTAGGTGGTCTGTATGACCACCTTCCCTCTCCTTTTTATTTAGTTTTTGAGTTACTAATTCTTTAACTAAAATACTCATTGTCTTCGTCCACTGGCCTGTTTCAGAAACCTGGTGTGGAAGATTCCTTAAAGAACGTTTCGCCCCTCATCTCTGCTTTCAGTGCAGTCCCTGTGGACCACTGCTTAAGTGTGAAATATGTAAACAGTGGGGGGGGGTGGGGTTGTGAACTAATGACAGAATTCTTGTCGTTACAGGCTCGGGAGAAGGTGTGTGAGGAGGAGAGGAGAGGGAAGAGAGAGTTGACAGGTAAGAAGGGTAAGAGGAAGGCCTCATCCACTGTGGATATGGAAGCCTTCCGAGTTGAGATGTTGGGAGAGATGAAGAGGACAATCAAGGATTTGGTTCCAGAGTTACTCCATGGCATGCTTCCTGGACCAAATCTTTTGTTGTCCTCTTCATCTGCTTCGGATCAGATAATCCCTGCCTCTGAATCAGGTTTCCTTAGGACAATACCAGTTTTCGAGCAAGATTCAGAGGTGGCCCCATTAGTGGCGGGTGGGGTGGTGGTCCAGGACACTGGCAACAGGCTTGCCGTGCCGATGATCCATGGACGGTTGTCGCTGGAGCCTGGTGTCTGCTTATCAGCCCAGGAATATCCGCACACCGCAGGTACCAGTTCCTCCTATGGTACCTTTCCTGGCCAGTCCGGGTTAGTATTCTTCGCTGACCCGGAGTCTAATCTTTCTGGCCAGGATGAAGAGGATTATCTGTTGGGTTTCTCATGCCGTGACCATGGACATTGACGTCTGTGCACCCCTCGCGGGGAATACAGGCGACATTGTCCATGGTTCTACTCACGCAGGAGTAGGGTTCACGGCACAAGGTGGCCCGGGTTGGCTCTGATGGCCAGGTCTACCACATACCTTGGCTTGCCGAGAGTGTAGCAAGTTCTCCCCACGCAATACCACGGCGCCTGCTCCTGGTCAAGCCAGTCAGTTTAGTATGCCTGCTCTTTCAGGCCCGCATGCTTTCTCTAGCTTGCCAGGAGTGTCAGGTCAGCCAGCCTCATACACGCCTGCGAACGCTTAGGAGGAAGACGAAGGTCCTCGTCTTGTAGAGCTTTCACAGGTAGCCACAGAGGAGGATTGGTCGGACGCTTGTCATTGGCTAATAAGCATCGGGTCAGACCTGTCTGTGGGACAGTCGTCTAGCCAGCGGGATCACCGCCTGTGGTTGGCAGGTAAGCCGACTGTTAACGCTATGCCATCTCTGCCGCTGGCGGAACATATTGTAGATATGTTCACTGCGGCAGAGACATCCGTCAAGGCGCATGGATGGCTCGCGAAGGCCCCTCGCGAGGTGGCAAGGCGTTGCCGCATCGTGTCTGATGAATATCAGAAATACGGTGTGGTACCTAAGCCGAGTGTGGATGACCGTGCGGCGTTAGGTGAGAACACGCGGCCAGGCTCCCGGTCTGACATGGGAGCGCTGTGCTCGAACGCTTTGCGTGCAGCAAACACCACGTTGTGCGATGCGGAGAAGAGTGGGAGAGCATCTATTGCGGCGCATTCTCATGTCTCCCAGCTGTTATAAGGGGTAGTAACGACATCCGCATCGCACCAGCCGAGTCCGGTAATGGTCCAGAGAGCCATTCAGGATGGTATCAACCTGGCTCTGGATTGTTTAACCCGGTCTGTGACTAGGAGTGTCCGGGTGCGGCTCACGTTTGCTTTAGACAATCTGTGCCCATCTCAGGACCTGTATAATAGGCTGCTTCATATACCTATGGCAGGTCCTGGTCTCTTTGTAGGTGAGGGATGCAAGCACCTCCAGGAGACAGTCACCCTGGGCAATAACCAGAGGGCACTGCGCAAGCAATTTGAAGTTCTCAGCAGAGAGCGTGTTCGCGCAGCTCCCCCTGCGTGTCATCACCTGCAGGCTCGAGGTGGCGGTGGCCAGGTCAGAGGCCAGCCACCAGCGCAGCGTCGGCCTCAGCCACACGCGGTTCGGCCAGTAGCGAGGGGGGAGCGCAGGCTCCTCCGGCGCAGCCAGCCAGGCAGCTACCTGAGGTGTGCATGGCACTGGTCGTGGCGCGAGAGGATCTGGTCATGGTAATCGTGTCTGATGGGTCGGTTATCACGGTGAGAACCACTCCGGTGATTCTGGCCAAGGAGACAGTGCCACTCTTGCACTCCTTATGTCCACCTCTCTCCCTAGGTGGTCCAGTGGGAGGCCGATTGGCCCACCACAAGCAAGAGTGGGAACGGTTGACTCATGACCGTTTAGTCTTGCGCTGGCTTTCAGTTGGGTATCATCCCGATTGGATAACAGGCCCTCCATCGCGACTGTCTCTGGTGCCAGTCTCGACTTAAATTCCAAGAGATCCAGATAAAAGGCTGTGTATAGAGGAAGAAATAAATTCCCTCATACAAAAAGGAGCAATTCAGCCGCCACAGAAGTGCCCGGGCTTCTATTCAACCGTGTTCCTAGTAACGAAAAGCACTGGAGGGTGGAGACCAATTCTCAACCTCAAGCCATTGAACAAGTTCATAGACACACACAGTTTCAAAATGGAGACAGTGAAATCGGTGTTGGAGAAGGGAATGTGGACAGCTTCAATAGATTTGAAGGATGCTTATTTTCACATTTCAATAGCGAGGCGTTTCCGTCGCTTCCTGAGATTCGCATTCCAGGGCAGACTTCAGGGTATTACCATTCGGAATTTCTACGGCTCCTCGGGTCTTCACCAGGGTGGTTCTTGCGATAACAGCATACCTCCGGAGGAGAAGAATGGCAGTCCACACGTACATAGATGACTGGCTGTTAAAAGCACACAACCAGGAAAGTTTATCAGCAAATCTGGAGATAGTTTTGAAAACTCTCACAGACTTAGGTTGGATAATCAATTTTCAGAAATCAGCTGACTCCATCCCAGAAGTTTGTCTACCTGGGAATGTTCTTCGATCTGGAGATAGGATATGTTTATCCTACTCAGGAGAGGGTACACATACTCATCTCAGTAATACAGTCAGTGTGTAACAGTCATTATGTCCTGGCACGGGTTTTCCTGAGAATGCTGGGGTTGATGGTTTCTCAGGAACCAGTCATTCCTCAGGCAGCTTTACGCAGGCGGCCGATCCAGTTATTTCTCATTACGCAATGGACCCAGAGTACAGGTTCAGTGGCCTCAAATGTGTCAGTGCTGGAGCCTCTAATTCACCACCTTCAATGGTGGTTGAAGACAGAGAATCTCCTGGCGGGGGCGGGGGGGGGGGGTGATGCTAACCCCTCCTCATCCTCAGTTAACGATGTATACAGATGCATCGATGGAGGGGTGGGGAGCTTGCCTGGAAGAATCCACGATATCAGAGCTTTGCAATCTGGAACAGTCAAAAGAACATATAAATCTACTGGAATTACGAGCAGTAGTCCTGGGCCTGAAACATTTCTTACAGAAAGTTCAGGGCAAGAGTGTTATAATTCGATCAGACAACTCAACAGTAGTGTCTTACATAAACCGCCAGGGTGGCACGATGTCGCCCAGTCTCTGTATGATGACATGGAAACTGCTTTGCTGGTGCCTGAATCACAGGATTACCTTGAAAGCATTTCATATTCCAGAAAGGTTAAATCTGTTAGCAGACTCATTGAGCCGAAGGATGAGTGTTTTACCTACGGAATGGCAACTAAATCAATGTGTGGCGGATCGTCTGTTCAACCACTGGGGGAAACCCAACATAGATTTATTTGCAACAAAGAAGAATGCGAAGATGACGACGTACGTCTCTCCGATTCCAGTTCGAGTGCTATCGCAACAGATGCGTTAGCTATCAGCTGGGTGGGAATGTATGCATACGCATTCCCTCTAGCAATCCTGATTCCAAAAGTTCTTCAGAAATCCGGACAGGAGGAATGCCAAGTGCTTCTGATCGCCTCAGATTGGCCAAGCCGATCATGGTATACGGATCTGCTGGACCTTCTGGTCTGCAATCCGGTTCCTCTTCCAGGGGCAAAGCCCTTCACAACAATCCGTCAAAGTTCCGATTGACTGCGTGGATATTGTCAAGGAATCTAGAATTAAGGAGGGCTTTTCTGAGCAAGCAGCCATGTTCATGGCAAAAGCCAGAAGGGGGTCAACCTCCAGATAATTATAAAATCAACAGATTTGCAGAATGGTGCTCAAAAAGATGTATTAATCCAATGGATCCATCTATTCAGGTAGTAGCCAATTTCCTCTGTCACATGTATGATGCCTATAGCCTCAAGCCTAACTATTGCTGGTTATAAATCAACTTTAATGTCAGTTATCCCTTGCTTGGCTAATAGGGGAAGTGATGAAGTAAGTACATTAAATACTTTAATTAAGGGCATGGGCAATCTAAGACCAAGGAATCCCCCAGTGATTCCGTCTTTGAGTTTGTCTCTAGTGCTCCAGGTACTAGCTGATAAGCCATTTGAACCACTAAGTTCCATTTCTATGAAAATGTTGACTCTTAAAACTGTATTTTTAATTGCTGCGGCCTCGGGAAGGTGGAGAAGCGAAATTCATGCCTTATCAGCCGAGACGGACCATGTTGTTGTTACACAGGAAGGCCTTAGGCTTCTACCTAGGATAAATTTCATGGCTAAGAACCAGTCTTTCAAATATCCAGGTCAACCTATATTTTTACCAGCTTTGACTAGATATGATCCTGGTTCAAAAGCATGGTGTCCAGTCCGAGCATTAAACCGGTACAAACAACATACTCAGGAATGGCGGACGGACCCGTCAGCGTTATGGTTGTCATATATTGAAACCCATGGCAGGGCGTCTAAGGACACCATTTCCAGGTGGATTGTAGAGTGTATTCAATTTTGTCATAAATCCGCTACAGGTAAACAAATTGACATGGCCAAGGCTCACAGTGTTCATGGCATAGTGACTTCTACTGCCCTGTTTAATGGGGTTCCTGTGGATGACATTATGTCAGTAGCCCGGTGACACTGTGAGTCAAGTTTTACCCACCATTATCTCCGTGACACATCAAATCCTCTCGCCTTATCGATTTTGAAGAAATAATCTAGGTGTACATATTTTGATGAGGTTTCCTCATTTTTTATATATTTCACAATTAATCAATGGAGACAACCACTTTTTAGGACTGCATCAGTCTTCACCAAGGGGAAGATGATGTCAGCATCCAGCCTCGACAAGGTCAGTCTACTTTATGTGTTGTCCATTGTTAATTGTATTGTCACATGATCCTTCGTTATTAATATGGTGATGGTTTGTGTTTTATGTGGTTCATTATTGAGAGTATACGAAAATGAAGCCTTTTCATTTTAAATGTCCGATGGTACATGGCACTTGTACGGAGAGAGCATATGGGACATTGAGGTCATTCAGTCTTCCTCCCAGGAAGGGGGTGGGGGAGTGCATATGACATATGGTCATCTCTCAGCCATCAGTGGTGTTAGTCGATGTTCAACTCTATCCCTGGTTGTGTTTCCACACAATTTCAGAAGTTTAAATGCCTTAAACGCAGAAAAGCGCATAGGGAAGAGCTGGTCTTTTGACCTCGCCTCCCTCCCGCCGAATTCTCTGTCGAATTCTGGCAATATCAAAGAGTATTAGGAAAGTAAGTATACTCTTGAAGTGAAATAAACGAAATCACGGATTTCTTTTTTCACGAGAGAGTTGATACTTACCTCCCTAATATGGACCCGGCCTCGCCGCCCCACAGAGGCTCAGTCTTCAGGCTCTCGTAAAGTTGCATTGTGTCAGCCAATAAATTAGTCAGAGGAAGTACTGGTCTGCGCATGTGTGGTGGGTGGGGCTAGCATCCGCCAGACTGTCACCTGACTACCTGCCCAGTAGGGGCACCTATCTTTTTCAATCTGAGTTTTTATTGCATGAAAGCCGATATTTAGCAATATCAAAGAGTATTAGGGAGGTAAGTATCAACTCTCTCGTGCTGTTGAATATTTTTAACTTAATTTGACTTGGCGCTGTTGTTACCATAAGCACCATAGCTGGCAAGTCACTATTGACTGTGTGCATGTGGTAATACATTGCGTTCAACGTACATCACTAGCGTGCAACTTTATTAATTGCTGCAAGCCACCAGACAATTATTTCAATGAACAATAAGTCTGGACCTGCTGGATATTTTGAAAACAATTTGATTGAAGATTGTTGCTGGCTAAGCCACAAACAACTTTGAGTCAAATGTTTTGCAAAATATTCAGCAGGTCCAGAGTTAAGCCCCATGGAAAATGTAATCTGCAGAAATTCAGCAGGCCGACACGCTTAGGTGATAAAATAATATATATGTCAAGCGTACAACTATATTTCTTCCAATTGCTATCAGGCCAGAAACCTATGCTCACTCATCAGAATTTGTACATTTCCAGGTTGTATTTGAGGGTGTTAGAGGCTCTGGAATCCGTGGTGACATCGCTATTGATGATGTACAGTATGTTGAGGGTGTCTGTCCAGCACCTGGTAACTGTGACTTTGATCAGCCATCAGCTGCCAGTCTTATGTGCACATGGTACAATTTACCAACCAGTACCATTCGCTGGTTCGTCGGCATTGCACCAAGAGGACCGCAGGCTGATCATACATATGGTAATAGAAATGGTAAGTTCTCATTATACAGATTTCCTCAGAAGTGACGCCCACAAATGATGTCATTTCCTCTAGACCTTTGCAAATGATGTAATATCCTCTTGAAATTTCACATGTGATGTCATTTCCTCTGAGGTGACTCCCACAAATGATGTCATTGCCTCTTGCGTTTCACAAATGATGTCATTTCCTCGAAATTTTCTCTGATCAAGTCAGATCTTTTGAAAGCAAAAGGCATACGTTATGGTAAGTAAGTGACTTGCATTGCATTAGAGCTCATCCTTAAGTTATCATGCTTCCAAAACTAAAACATATAAGTAGTACGATTTTGAACACGGTCTAAGAAATGATCTGTTAAATATTTTGAACATAATTGGATTGGAAGAAATTGTAGCCTTAGGCCGCAATGTCTTCCAATCCAATTACGTTCAAAATATTCAACCGTATGGTTTATTTTGTTTTGGAAATATGTTAAGTTATTTCCAAATTCTATTGTAAGTTACCACCTCTCATTGGTGGCCTGTTATTGGTGCACCAGGAGGTGGTTGCTTAAAGCTGATGAGTCATTGTAAAAGAAGGAAATTATCTAATTAAAAAGATTAAGTAAATTATTCAATGCTTGTTTTGTATTGCAGGCCAATATCTTTACATGGATGCGTCATTGTATCACCATGGAGATCGTGCAAAACTTTACAGTGTATTGCTTGCCGCCTCCGCTTCAGTCCCAGTCTGCTTTCATTTCTGGTTTCATATGGCACAGCCGAATATAGGTGTGTACCGCATGGCCATAATGGGACATTTTATTTAAGAAAATTTTGCCAAAGTTAAATTTTACTTTAATATGTGGAATAATAGACGTTTACAAAATTAATCACACAGTTAATTTTGTCAAAGAAAATTGCCATTTGCAGACCAAGAAATTGTTCTTAAAAATTTACCACTGGAATGACTGGCTCAGTTATCAGTGGTAAATTGTCAAAAATCCTCCTTGGTCTCAGGAGAGACAATTGGCCGTGGTGTTATCGTGATCAACTGGTAATCAGCCGGACTGGTTCAAACCCTGCTCGACTGTCGGGCAATCAGGTGGCGGACGAGCAATCGGTGGAAACATAGGCAATCTCCTTCACTCCTCATAGCTTCTCCACCCAGGAGTATAACTGTGTACCAGTGTAAAACTGGGGAAGTGACCAATAATGGACTGAAATATAAACCTGCCTAGATATGGTTTGAATGGGACCTGGAATCAGGGACTCGATAGACGCCAGTCAAATGAATAACTTCTTGTTCTCTTGATCTGCAATGGATGGGCATTTCCCTGCTACAGAAGCTGCTTATGGCCAATATTAATAGTCTAATGTGGATGGAACAAATATCTCAGGCCATCCTTAAAAGATTTTTTGGTTGTCCTCTCCTGACCCTGGTGGTTGGAGTAGGGTAAGTAGGTAGGGAAACTCTTTTTTTTCCCTGCTGAAATATACCATGAGAGAATTTTTTGATCTTGGAACAGAAACTGTATTTTTAAAGGTTATATGAGCCCATTTTGATGAAAGGAGTCAATTCAAATTTATTCAATCTCCCAATGGACTTACAGCAGAAAATAAAAATGATTCTTCACATGAAACTCCAAAAAAAAGATTTTGAGTTGGCAGGATTTGTTAGAGTCGGTCGGGAGAAGACAGCCAAACTATTATTTAAGGATGATTTTAAAGAAACTTATGAGGTGCTTGTTGTCCTGACGCTAACAGTTAGTCTCCATTGAGTCTGGATGCCAGTGCACTGTTTGCACGCTCATTTTATACTACACTGGGTGTACCCGATTTTATGGGTATGTACCCGGTTTTGGTAGAGAAATTCTATTGTTCTAGTCAGTTTGTACCCGGTTCCTGTGTAAGTGTTCCCGGTTTGCTGTGTACTTTTTTATTTGTGTACCAGAAGTGTGGGTGTAGGTGTACCCGGTTGTGTGATGATGTACAATGTGTTTGTAGTTCTTTGTACCCGGTTTGGACATTTTTTGGTATCCAGTTTGGATGTTTTGTACTCGGTTTGTTTGTTTTTTATTGACGGTATTTACTAGAAAAAATAGCTGGCGGTCAGTTCGGCCGGATGTTGTTTATAAAAGGCTATGTGGCATTGGTCCGATAGTTTTTGGAACCCTCCATAGTTTATCCAGACTTAATATTAAAGGATGGCCTCAGCACTAATATTTAGTTGCGACTCACAAACCTTTCTGTATGTCTATCGGTCAGCCGGTCGGTTAATTTTTAAATTTAACACATGGATTGACTGGCTTAATAAGTGACCCAGTCATTCCCAGGGTATATTCTTGGGCTGCAAATTTACATTTACTAAGCAAAAACTATTTTCTTAACAAATCTTGACCATTAAATGGTTAACAGTTCAGCGGTTAACTGACTAGAACATTAACCCTTTCATCGATGAATTCCATATATCTCAATCGCAGGACAATAATACAGGAAAGCGGTTGAATATTTTGAAATTAATATAACTGGAAGCCGTTGCCTTAGGAAGCAACGGCTTCCAGTAATATTAACTTCAAAATATCCAACAAAATATCCTATGTATCATAAAGAATTTTCTTTTTCATGGATATGTCATTGAAATTGTTAAGACCAAATTATGTATAACCTTCAATTACATGTTTTGTGCATTTCTTTTCCAGGTACTCTGAACATTTACTTTGTAGCTCGGAATCGGACATTAGTCTGGACACAGTCGGGTGACCATGGAACAGAATGGCAAGAAGCTCAGGTGTCATTTATGGTGCCGACTGGAATAGCTTACACGGTGAGTGGACAGAGAAATGTATATGTCGTGAATATCCGTTGTTTCTGTTCACTAACCTAGCCGGAGGATTGTGTGTGTGTGTGTGTGTGTGTGTGCGTGCGTGCGTGCGTGCGTGCGTGCGTGCGTGCGTGCGTGCGTGCGTGCGTGCGTGTGTGCATGAGTGTGATAACATCAACATGTTATAAAATATAAAGTTCAAACAAGAAGTATTAATCTTATAGAATCGAAATGTATTTTTTAGAAATGACAAATTCTTTATGATGTCAGTATCATTCTGTTGAGTATTTTGAATCTAATTTGACTGGGAGCTTCCAGTCGAATTAATTTCCAGATATTCAATAGTTTTCCTTTACAGTTCTCTTGAATGTGAGACACTGGCATTTCAACATGTTAAATGTGTTAAGACTTAAGTAAATACCTAAATCAATCAAGATAGTCTTTAAATGGTCTGTAGAATCCCAGTATTGAGTGCATCGTGAAACGTCATGAGCGTATGTCACACTGAGGTTATACTGACATGCTTTTCTTACGCTACATAGCTTAAGCCTACAATGCATACATACAATAATTTAGATTACTGTATGCGAAAAGCTCTTGAAATGATAGCCCAGAATAAACCTTTGTGGCTGGATGGCTAGTTGAGAGATGGATTATTGAATACACGCAGCTAAAAACATACCTATTAATTTTTATTCCAGTCTATCCATGCGAGTCTCTTTCTAACCATATCATCAGGAAGATAGCTGCCCTTGTGGGTGGATCATATGATTTTGTCGGTTTCCTCTTGACCCGCAAATCAACATTTTCTATTTTAAAAATTCAGGAACAAATTCAGTCATTTAACATGTTTAATGGTTAAGACAGCAACAGTTTGCGACACCACTGTTTTCAAGGTGAACATCAGTCCTACATGCGCCAGCGCCTATTGGGTGTGTGTGTGTGTGTGAGTGAGTGTGTGAGTGAGTGTGTGTGTGAGTGTGTGTGTGTGTGTGTGTGTGTGTGTGTGTGTGTGTGTGTGTGTGGTGTGGTGTGTGTGTGTGTGTGTGTGTGTGTGTGTGTGGTTAGGTTGGGGTGAAATGGTGATGGTTCTGGGAGAGCATTCCCAACTAGCATTGTTGCTGAGTAGCAGGGGTGTGAGGGGGTTGGGCTGACGCCTCTGCCATGAAGATTCTGAAATTGGAAAGTAAATGCTCTGAGAAACCATTTGCTGCATTCTGAGTGATAGATTCCTTTACTTTCTAACTTTGCCTATTATTAGCTCACCTGGCCTTAAATGCCAAGTGAGCTTATGCCATGGCAACCGTCTGTCGTGTGTCCGTCCGTCCATCATCCATCCGTCGTCCATCAACTTTTCCTTTAAACGACTTCTAAAGAACCACTGGGCCAATTTCAATTATATTTGGCAGGGATCCAAGTTTGTTCAAATGAAGCCGATCGGCCAATTTGGCCGGCGCCCATCTTGGATTTCACCCGATTTTAGGAAATGTCTTTAAAAATCTTCTCCGAAACCGCTGGGGGAATCGATTCCAAACTCATGAAACATCATCTTGGTTAAGAGGTAACCCAAGTTTGCTCAAGAAGACTTGATTGACCAAATGGTTCGGTGGCCATCTTGGATCACCTAGTTTTCCCGAAAATGACTTCTCCAGAACCGCTGAAGGAATCGTGCAGAAATTTGAGAGATATGATTAGGGACTAAGGGCCATTAAAGTTTTTTCACTTCAAGAGTATACTTACCTCCCTAATACTTTTGATATTGCTAAATATTGGCTTTCACTCAATAAACACTCAGATTTAAAACAGTTAGGTGCCCCTACTGGGCAGGGAGTCAGAGCGTAGTCTGGCGGATGCCAGCCCCACCACCGCGCATGCGCAGACTAGCACTTCCTCTTTGCTAGATTATTGGCAGAGAGTTCACACATGTCTTTTTGTGCTGAAGCTTTTCTTTATCTTAAACTAGTTTAAGTGGTGTTGTTTGGTGTGATAGTCACTTTTTTGGATGGCGGGAAGTATCAATTCGCCAAAGGAGGACTTAGGACCTTTAAATCAGGTGACTTCTAGTAAAATTAGCGAGTTTTCTTCCCGGTGTATTGTGTTTCCGGGACTCGCGTTTACCGTGATAAGCGCCTTAGTTAGTTGGTTTAGGTCAACTCGGTGCTACCTAGGACTAATTTCTCTTTCTGTTTATGTCCACAGGTCTGTATGACGCTAGGTGGTGACATCACAGTTGCAGAGAGTTAGTTTTCTCTCCACCATGGTTCCATTTCCTACTAACACTGTTAGGTTATCTAACCAAATGAAAAATATGTCCAGTGAGTTGGAGGCCTAGTATAAAGGTCTTCTCACTTTGCCCTCTTGATCCAATTCCTTCCCCATGAGGTGGAGAGAGTTAAGAGGCGTGCAGATGGTGGAGTTCTCCGGTTCGTCACGTTGGATGGTTTGTCTATACAAAGTGTCAGGTATCTAGTTATTGATAATGTGGTGATGTTAATTATTGTAAACAAACAAAGGGAGATAATTAACATTTTTGCCAGAAAAGAGTTATCTATATGTATCTGATGGTTGTGTAGTCAACTTATCCATTCAGCATACAATTCGTCCTTGCACTTGGATGTTTTGTTGGGATCGAATTTTTCCTGTCACGGGATTAATGACGTCATAATCAGCCTGGCTATGTGTTTATCAGCAATTCAAGCGCTATGCTGCTTTCTGATGTATATTGATCTTTATGATCGTTTTTCCTTCTCTTTGAGTTGGATTGAGTTTCTAAGCTTAACTAGTTGCTCATACTCCTTGTCCTTTGCCCTGTTTCAGGGACCGGGTTGCGCGTCCTGTGGTCGTTTTCTTCCGGATAAGTTCTGGCCGCATCTGTGCTGTCAATGTAGCCCTTGTGGTCCATTTGTTAATTGTGACATATGTAAGCACTGGGGGGGCGAGTTAATGTCCGAATTCTTGTGCTGCTTACAGGCGACGGACAAGGTGGTAGAGGAGGAGAAGAAGAAGAAGCGGAAACGAGAGGTTGTAAGTAGGAAGGGTAAGGGGAAGGTCTCGTCCGCGGTGGATATGGAGGCCTTCCGGACCGAGATGTTGGGAGAGATGAAGAGGACAATAAAGGATTTGGTTCCAGGGTTGCTTCGTGGCATGCTTCCTGGTCCAAATCCTTTACTGTCCTCGTCATCGGCTTCGGAGCAGGTAATCCCCGCCTCTGGATCGATTTTCCTTAGTCCGCTTCCGTTGTTCGACGATCCAGAGGTGGCCCCATTAGAGGGGGCGTTCCACGGCCCTGGCAGCAGGCTTATTGCCGCGCCGATAGGGGACCGTGGACGGTTGTCGCTGGAACCCGCGGGCTGCTTATCAGTCCAGGGGTATCCGCACGCCGCGGTGGCCAGTACCTCCTATGGCACCGTTCCTGGTCAGCCCGGGTTAGCTCTCTTTGCTGACCCGGGGTCTAATCTTTCTGACCAGGGTAATGAGGATTACCTGCTAGGGTCGCCGTCTGACGACGTGGACATGGATGAAGACGTTTGTGCACTCCTCGCGGGGAATACAGGCGCCTTATTCCACGGTTTTACTCACCCTGGAGTAAAGTCCGCGGCTCAGGTGGTGGCCCAGGGCGCTGCTGATGGCCAGCGGTACCGCATACCTCGGCTTGCCGAGGGTGTTGCTGGTGCTGGCCGGGCCCGTGGTGAGACTATATATACCCCGCGCTCTGCCACGGTGCCTGCTCCTGGTCAAACCAGTGATATTCTCATGCCGGTGCTGTCAGGCCCGCGTGTTTTCCCTGGCTTGCCAGGTGTATCAGCATACCCGCCGTCAAGCTCTACTGCTTGCGCTCAGGAGGAAGACGAAGGACCCCGTCTTGTAGAGCGCTCGCAGTTAGCCACGGAGGAGGATTGGTATGACGCTTGCCAGTGGTTGGTGAGCGTTAGGCCTGATCTGCCCGTGGAGCAGTCGGCTAGCCAGCGTGTTCACACGCCGTGGTTAGCTGGGAAACCGACTGCTAACGCTATGCCTTCTCTGCCGCTGGCGGAGCATGTCGTTGACATGTTCAATGCGGCGGAATCGTCCATTAAGTCGAGTGGACGTCTCGCGAAGGCCCCTCGCGAGGTGGCCAGGCGTTGTCGCATCGTGCCCCTGGATTACCAGCGGTACGGTGTGGTTCCCAAGCCTAGCGTGGATGACCGCGCGGCTTTGGGTGAGGATGCGCGGCCAGGCACCCGTTCTGACGCGGGTGTCTTGTGCGCGAACGCGTTGCGTTCGGCGAATACCGCGTTGCGTGATGCGGAGGAGAGTGGGAGGGCTTCGATTGCCGCTCTGTCCCACGTCTCCCAGCTGTTACAGGGGGTAGTAACGGCATCCGCATCGCGCCAGCCAAGTCCGGTCACTGTCCAGCGAACCATCCAGGATGGTATTAACCTGGCGCTGGACTGTGTGACTCGGGCGGTGACCAGGAGTGTCAGGGCAAGACGCACGTTTGCCCTGGACAATCTGTGCCCGTCTCAGGACCTGTACAATAGGCTACTGCGTACGCCTATGACGGGCCCTGGTCTTTTTGGAGGTGAGGGATGTCGCCACCTCCAGGAGACGGTCACCCTGGTGAATAACCAGAGGGCGCTGCGCGAGCAGTTTGATGTGCTGCGTCGTGCTAACGCTCGCGCCGCGGCCCCGGCGTATCGTCCCCTGCAGGCTCGAGGTGGTGCTGGCCAGGTCAGTGGCCAGCCACCATCGCAGCGTCGGCCTCGGCCGCGTGCGATTCGGCCAGCAGCGAGGGGGGCGCAGGTTCCTCAGCCGCCGTCAGCCAGGCAGCCGCCCGCGCACCTAGGTGCGCGCGGGGCGGGGCGGGGCGCGCGAGGATCTGGGCGTGGTTATCGGTCCTGACAGGACGCTTACCGCGGTAAGAACCACTCCGGTGTGTATGGCGGCGGAGACAGTGCCGCTCTTGCATGCCTCGTGTCCACCGCGGTCCCTAGGTGGGCCGGTGGGAGGCTGGCTAGCCGGCCACATGCAAGAGTGGGAACGGTTAACTCAGGACCGTTTAGTCTTGCGATGGCTTTCCGTCGGGTATCATCCAGAGTGGGTGACAGGCCCGCCGTCGCGACTGTCTCTGGTGCCAGTCTGGACTCCCATTCCGAGAGATCCAGAGCAAAGGTTGTGTATCGAGGAGGAGATAAATTCCCTCATACAAAAGGGAGCTATTCAGTCGGCACAAAGGTGTCCGGGCTTCTATTCAACCCTGTTCTTAGTAACAAAACGCACCGGTGGGTGGAGACCGATTCTCAACCTCAAGCCATTGAACAAGTTCATCGAGACGCCCAGTTTCAAGATGGAAACGGTGCGCTCGGTGTTGGCGGGGTTGGAGAGGGGGATGTGGACGGCGTCGATGGATTTGAAGGACGCTTATTTCCACATCCCCATCCACGGGAGTTTCTGTCGCTTCCTGAGATTTGCATTCCAGGGCAGACAGTGGGAATTCAGGGTGTTGCCCTTCGGAATTTCCACGGCTCCTCGGGTTTTCACCCGTGTGGTTCTTGCGATCACAGCATACCTCCGCAGGAGAAGCATAGCAGTCCACACGTACATAGACGACTGGCTGTTGAAAGCGCACACCCGGGAAAGTTTGTCCGCCAATCTGGAGATTGTTTTGAAAATTCTCACAGACTTGGGCTGGATGATCAATTTCCCAAAATCAGAGCTGACTCCATCCCAGAAGTTTGTTTACCTGGGGATGTTCTTCGATCTAGAGACAGGATATGTTTATCCTACTCAGGAGAGAGTTCAAATACTCATCTCGTTGATTCAGTCAGTGTGCGACAGTCGTCATGTCCTGGCACGGGTTTACTTGAGAATGCTGGGGTTGATGGTTTCGTTGGAACCAGTCATTCCTCAGGCCGCCTTACGCAGGCGGCCGATCCAGTTGTTTCTCATGACACAATGGACCCAGAGTACAGGTTCGCTGGACTCGAATGTGTCAGTGTTGGCGCCTCTGATTCACCACCTGCAATGGTGGTTGAATACAGAGAATCTCTTGCCGGGGGTTTTGCTAACCCCTCCCCACCCTCAGGTGACTGTGTATACAGATGCATCGATGGAGGGCTGGGGAGCTTGCCTGGAAGAATCCACGATATCAGGGCTTTGGAATCTGGAACAGTCACAGGAACATATAAATCTACTGGAGCTAAGAGCAGTAGTCCTGGGCCTGGAACATTTCTTACAGAAAGTTCAGGGCAAGATTGTTCTTATTCGTTCAGACAACTCAACAGTTGTGACTTACATAAACCGCCAGGGCGGAACGAAGTCGCCCAGTCTCTGTATGATGACATGGAAACTGCTTTGTTGGTGTCTGGATCACCAGATTACCTTGAAAGCAGTTCATATTCCGGGAAGGTTAAACCTGCTAGCAGACTCATTGAGCCGAAGGATGAGTGTTTTACCCACGGAATGGCAACTAAATCAATGTGTGGCGGATCGTCTGTTCGACCATTGGGGGAAACCCAACATCGATTTGTTCGCAACGAAGAAGAATGCGAAGATGACGACGTACGTCTCTCCGATTCCGGATCCAAGCGCTTTCGCAACAGATGCGTTAGCTATCAGCTGGGGGAGAATGTATGCATACGCATTCCCTCCAGCAATCCTGATTCCAAAAATTCTTCAGAAAATCAGACAAGAGGAATGCCAAGTGCTTCTGATCGCCCCGGATTGGCCAAGCCGATCATGGTATACGGATCTGCTGGACCTTCTGGTCTGCAATCCGGTTCCTCTGCCTCTGATGGACGATATTATCTTCCAGGGCAAGGCCCTTCACAACAATCCGTCAATGTTCAGATTGACTGCGTGGATGTTGTCAAGGAATCTAGAATTAAGGAGGGCTTTTCTGAGCAAGCAGCCATGTTTATGGCCAAAGCCAGGAGGGGGTCAACCTCCATAGCATATAATTATAAAATCAACAGATTTGCAGAATGGTGCTCAAAAAGATGTATTGATCCAATGGATTCATCTATTCAAGTAGTAGCTGATTTCCTCTGTCACCTCTATGATGCCTATAGCCTCAAGCCTAACTCTATTGCTGGTTATAAGTCAGCATTAATGTCTGTTATTCCTTGCTTGGCTAAGAGGGGAAGTGATGAAGTAAATACATTGAATGTATTAATTAAAGGCATGGGCAATCTAAGACCAAGGAATCCACCTGTGATTCCGTCTTGGAGTTTATCGCTAGTGCTTCAAGTACTAGGTGATAAGCCTTTTGAACCACTTAGTTCCATTTCTATGAAACTATTAACACTGAAGACTGTGTTTTTAATTGCTGCGGCCTCGGCTAGGCGTAGGAGTGAAATTCATGCCTTATCAGCCGAGGATGACCGTTTTGTGGTTTCAGGGGAAGGCCTTAAGCTGCTACCTAGGATTAATTTCTTGGCTAAAAATCAGTCGTTGAAATATCCAGGTCAACCTATTATTTTGCCTGCTTTAACTAGATATGATCCTAATTCTAAAGCATGGTGTCCCGTCCGGGCGCTGCGCCGGTACAAACAACGTACGGCGGCATGGCGCACCGACCAGTCAGCGTTATGGTTGTCATATATTGAACCCCATGGGAGGGCTTCTAAGGACACCATTTCCAGGTGGATTGTGGAATGCATTCAGTTTTGCCATAAATCCGCCACCGGGAAGCAGGTTGACGTGGCCAAGGCTCACAGTGTCCGCGGCGTAGTGACATCCACGGCCCTATTTAATGGGGTCCCTGTGGATGATATTATGTCGGTGGCTCAGTGGCACTGTGAGTCAAGTTTTACAGACCATTATCTCCGTGACACCTCTAATCCTCTCGCCTTGTCGGTTTTGAAAAAATAAATCGGTTTATATTTTTTGAGGAGGTTTTTCCTCATTACTTATATATTTCACAATTAATTTATGGAAACACCCACTTTTTTGGGCCTGCATCAGTCTTTACCGATGGGAAGATGATGTCAGCAGCCATTTTCAACAAGGTCAGTCTTGTTCATGTGTTGTCCGTTGTTGATTGTATTGTCACGATTACCCGTTATTAATATGGTGATGGTTTGTGTATTTGTGTGGTTCATTGTTGAGAGTTACGAAAATGGAGCTTTTTCGTCTCTGTCCTGTAGTACATGGCACTTGTACGTAGAGAGCGTATAGGACATTGAGGTCAGTCGACTCTTCCTCCCAGGAAGGAGGGGGGGGAGCGCATATGACATTCGGTCATCTCTCATACATCGGTGGTGTTATCCGATGGTTAGTCAAATCCTGCCGGTTTTTCCTTACAGTTTCAGAAGTTTAAGTGCCTTAAACGCAGAAAAGCGTATAGGGATGAGCTGGTCTTTTGACCTCGCCTCCCTCCCGCCAGATTCACTTTCGAATTCTGGCAATATCAAAAGTATTAGGGAGGTAAGTATACTCTTGAAGTGAAATAAACGAAATCTAGGATTTCTTTTTTCACGAGAGAGTTGATACTTACCTCCCTAGATACGGACCCGGCCTCTCCACCCCACAGAGGCTCGGTCTTCAGGCTCTTTATAGTTGCATGTGTGTCAGCCAATAATCTAGTCAGAGGAAGTGCTAGTCTGCGCATGCGCGGTGGTGGGGCTGGCATCCGCCAGACTACGCTCTGACTCCCTGCCCAGTAGGGGCACCTAACTGTTTTAAATCTGAGTGTTTATTGAGTGAAAGCCAATATTTAGCAATATCAAAAGTATTAGGGAGGTAAGTATCAACTCTCTCGTGAAAAAAGAAATCCTAGATTTCGTTTAGTTCAAGGGAAGTTGATCCATCAAAAAACATGGCTGCTGTGGTCCAATAAAAAAATAGCATGCTTGGCGGCCATATTGGATTTTTTTATTTGATGGATTTTGAGGCCGAAATTGGTTCTATATATGTTTTTCGGTATTTTTAGCTCAAATTTGCCATTTTCAAAACTGTCGGATAAACAGTTTGGCAGCCATCTTGGATTATTTTCCCGCCAAAGCTCCCATACTAAAGCAATGGGAAATTTAAAATGTCTTCTTGTTGAGAACTACTGGGCCGATTTCAATTATATTTGGCAGGAAACATTCATAGGGCACAGAAATTTAAGTTTGTTCAAACGAAGCCGATCAGCCAATTTGGCCGGCGGCCTTCATGGATTTGGGCGATTTTTAGAAGTGTCTTTAAAAATCTTTGCCGAAACTGTTTGAACGATTGATTCAAAACTCATAAAATGTCATTTAGGGCACGAGCTGAACAAAGTTTGTTCAAGGGAACTTGATTTGCCAAATGGTTGGGTGGCCATCTTGGAGTACCTGGTTTTCATGAAAGCACCTTCCTCTCCAGAGCCACTGAACAGATGGGGCTGAAATTTTGGAGATATGATATTGACTAATGGCCATTATAGTTTGCTCAAGAGAAGTTGATACATAAAGAAACATGGCCTCTGTTTTCTTGTTACATGTCTGCTCACCTCATTAGAGTTTTACTTAATATTGTTAATGTCCATTCTAGCTAGTTGAGATGCCTATAGTCCACGTGAGTGATACAGGCCCCTTAGGCCTCTTGTTAAAAAAATTATAGTACTATGGGTGCTTTAGGGGTGAGGGTGGGTGAGAGCAATCTCTCCCCCCCCCCCTCTGGATCCGCCAGTGGATCGTGTTAATTTCGTTGCACTATTTTGCTTTATCTTTTTTTTCTCTGAATAATATTCAGATGTTTATTGAGGCTGTGCGAGGACTTAGCTATACAGGGGTAATTGCCGTTGATGATATTGTTTTCCGGGACACTCCGTGTGGATGTAAGTATCGACAGTGTCTTCTTAAACGTTAATACTTTATGCCAGTTAACACTTTCACTGACAAATCCCTGAAAAAGTGTATTCTGTACATTATAAAACTTATTCTGTTGGAAATTTTGAAATTAATTTGACTGGAAGACGTTGCTGCCTGAGGCAGCAACGACTTCCAGTCAAATTAATTTCAAAATATTCAACAGCCTTTCTCTGTGGTTGCGTTGAAAATGAGATATAGGGAATTCATCGGTGAAAGAGTTAAGAGAGGTACCTCTAAATTGGCTCAAATAATAGGAAACTTAAAGCTAACATGGCCTGTTAAAATAGTCAATTCTAACCAATATCAATACTTATTTTCAGTAAGATACATGTATTAGTTTTGCAATTGACTAGTGATGGAACTGAGTAATTTTATGCAAACTTTAAGGTTTTATAAATCGATTTTAAACCTAATAAATAAATATGATTAAAGCTCGTGTATTTGCATAAGGGGAAAGATAAGTGTGTTGTTTTTCATTTCAGATATTCCCACAAATGCTGATCCATCATTACCTATCAATGCTGTAACTACCCAGCAGCCACCAACATCTGGAACTGAGTCACCAGGTTAGTAGCTGTTTTTTGTTGCTATTTAGGCTATGCTGTGAGCATTTATTGCTTAACAGATCTGCGATCTAACTCAATGTTAGTGTGGGTTGGTCGATCAAAGATGAAAAAAGAAGAACGAAAATTAAGTATTTTGGCTACTTTGTTGTGTGGAAAAGGCTGATTCGGAGGGAGAAAAATAAATACAGCTTCTGCAATGGTCTTGAGAAATGTCGATTTGCAGACCAAGCGAAGACTATTTTTAAAAATTTACCACCAGAATGACTGGCTCGATAACCGAGCCAGTTATTCCAGTAGTAAATTTTCAAAAATAGTCTTCGCTTGGTCTGCAAATCGGCATTTTTTAATGGGAAAATTTAATTGTTTAGAACAAATTCAAGCATTAAAGTGTTAAGGGAGGGGGGTGGGGGTGGTTAACTCACCTGACTTCTGGTTCAAACTGGGCGAAAATGTTCTTATTCTCATCTAATTTATCCGTTAAAGAAATGAGCCTGATTCGATGACAAATAGCAGAGTTATCCCCTTGCAAATTTTCTGCAGTACAGAACCCAATGGAGAAATATGTTACTTCGATGGCACGTTTCATACTTTTTAGAGCTATTACGGTCTAACTTGTTATTTTCTGTATTTTGTCTTACAGACACGTTACCGCAATACAGTTGTACCTTTGAGGAAGCGAATTGTGAATGGCAGAATGCCATTGATGATGATTTTGACTGGATACAAGGACGCGGTCCAACATCATCGAGTCGAACTGGTCCTATCAATGACCACACATTACAGACTGGTAATATATGCATTCACATAATAACCCGTTAACCCTTTTACCGATAAATTCCCCGTATGTCAATTTCAATGCAAACAAACAGGGTTAATGGGCAAGCCGGCCACAAATGGCTTCCACAGTGGTCTTAAGAAATGTCCATTTGCAGCCCCGAATAAGACTACTTTTGAAAATTTATTAGATGTTTTTAGCTTAGCTACGCTCTAGAGATAGCCCATCATCAGGAGCCTGTCTGTCCATATATCTCATATTTGCTTAATCTTCCAGGCGAACCTGTGTGTCCATATATCTCATATTTGCTTAATCTTCCAGGCCCCAAACTTGTACACATACATTCTTATAAGCTAAAGGGTTAAAGGTCAATATTATTGTGATGTTGGTAAATGTCTGGGTTTTTTCAGCATTAACATTTTGCGGTGAGCTCAACTTAGTAGTTCATAATTCATCTTTGGTTAATCATACTGAATCGCAAACTTAAACACATGCTTCCTTGTAATGAGAGAGCATGACGCAATGTCCTGCGGTGTCAAAAGGTCATTGTGGTCTTGGGGGAAATTTTGTTATCAACTGTAACATTTTGTGTTTGGAAATGTCATAGGATGGTTGGGCTAGGGCTGGGGAAGAAACCTATCGAAAATTGACGATGATCCGAAATCCAAGATGGCTGCCAGCCACCGTTGGCCACCTTGAAAATTGGTTTCAGGATGATAACTCCGTTACCGTTTATTGGATCACTTTGAAACTTCATAGGGTTGTTAGATTAGGTCTGTGGAAGAAACCTCTCAAAATTGACGTTGATCCGCAAACCAAGATGGCCGCCAGCCACCGGCGACCATCCTGAAAATTGGTTTCCGGATAATAACTCAGTTACCGTTTATCAGATTACTTTGAAACTTCATAGGGTGATTGGACTCAGGGGAAAAAGCCTATTGCAAATAGTGATGATCCAAAATCCAAGATGGCCACCAACCAAGTGCGGCCATCTTGAAAAGTGGTTTCTGGATTTCTGATAACTCCGTTGCTATTTATCGAACTGATTTGAAACTTCATAGGATGACTGGACTAGGTCTGAGGAATAAACTTATTGAAATCGATGATGATCCTAAATCTAATATGGCCACCAGCGGCCATCTTGAAAATAGGTTTCCGATTGACAACTCCGTTTCCTCTATTTCATCTGAGGACTAAAATAGAAGATGATCCAAAATCCAATATGGTCGACAGCCACCGGCGGGCATCTTAAAAATCGGTTTCGGGTCAATAACTCCATGACCGTTTAGCAGATCACATTCAAACTTCATAGGATGACAGGTATAGGTCTGAAGAAGATATCGCTATTTTGTGAAAGCTTTTTATTCATTGGTTTGTCATCAGGGCGTGGTATTATGCACTGTTTGGGGAACTCTTGTTGCTTAATCATACTGGAGGCAAAGTTGGGCACTTTTTTTATCACAAGTAGGAATGATGCATGCCACCTTTGTGCCAAAATATCAAACATGAAGGTCACTGCATGCTGGCTAGAACCTAGCTTTTTCAAATCTAACATTTTGCATTTAGCTCAACTTACCGGTTTACATTTCATGTTTGGTTAGGCATAAAGGGACACATCCTTCCTTATAATGAGATGGCATGACTTAGTCACCTTGGCATCAAAAGGTCACGGTCAGTGTGATAATGACAAAACTCAAAACAGTTTTCTCAACAATAACATTTTGCTTTTGCCTCAACCTAGCAGTTCATATCTCATGTTGTGTTAATCATGCTGCACCCAGACTTGGACACTTGCTAGTGAGAGGGGATGAGACAATTACTTTGGGGTTAAAAGGTCAAAGGTCATGGTCATTGATAAGTGTATTGATAAGCCGTCTATATTTATTTTATGTTTGAACTCCAGCTTCATAATTCATTACAAAGTCGTATTTAAGTCGAGTATTGCAACAAGATTTCTGGTTGCGGCAGGCCACAAAAATTACATGTTCCTGCGGTCCGGAGCAACCACTGTTAATTTTAACACACTGGTTGCCATGGGGAACAACCTAGATAATTTGTTACTTTCAGGGCCTGTATATGTGCTCATGGTGACTAATTATTTTATCTAGTCTTATTCCTTAACACTCAAATTTTTTCAAGAAAATTTCAATTTTGTCATAGAATATGTCCATTTAATAATTATGCCTATTAAATCGCAAAGACATATAATTCGTGTTGGACTATTAAGCATTAAAGATGGACTATTTTGAATCATTCATGATGTCATGATTATCACGTCAACATACACGTCACTTAGTTGATTATGACGTCCTTTTATAGTGTTGACTGTAGGCACATGGTGCCATCTGGTGCTACCTTTACCCGGCCACGGCCGCCCAAGGAGGAAACCAGGTACCCATAGCTAACATTATAAAAGGAGTCTATGCAGGCTCCAACCAGTCAGACTTTGAGTCACATTCTAGACTCTGCGTAGGGTCATAGAACCTTGTAAGATTTTCTCAGAGCCTCTTAGCACTTTGACCCTATAATTTGCTCAAGAAAATGTCCATTTGCAGACCAAGAGAAGAATATTTTTGCAAATTTACTACTGGAATGACTGGCTCGATTATCGCGCCAGTCATTCCGGTGGTAAATTTGCGAAAATAAGCTTCTCTTGGTCTGCAAATAGTCATTTCTCAAGACATCTGCCAAAGTCGTATAGGGCTGATATGAGTGTTAAAGTGTTAAAGAGCTATACGTTGTTATTACCCTCGTCCTGTAAAGGGATGAGGTAGTGTGTGTGTGTGTGTGTGTGTGTGTGTGTGTGTGTGTGTGTGTGTGTGTGTGTGTGTGTGTGTGTGTGTGTGTGTGTGTGTGTGTGTGTGTGTGTGTGTGTGTGTGTGTGTGTGTGTGTGTGTGTGTGTGTGTGTGTGTGTGTGTGAGCACGCGCGCACGTGCGTGTGTGTGTGTGCACATGCGTGGGTATGTGTGCGCGCGCGCATCCCAATAATTATCCATCAGATTTGACTACAATGAAGAAATTCGCTGTGCAAGTATTTCCTGAATTTTTCCATAAGCCAGATAAAAGAATCTATATCGGATCAAATTTTCAAACAATGGATACCTCGGAACCTGGTGGTCCGATTTTGCCAAAACTTTAAAACAAGAAATGATCTGACTGTACTCTAAGATTTCCATAACTTTGTGTATGATCCGGAAAATCCTACCAACTTAGAAAATCTGAAAAAATTCCGAAAAATGCAAAGTTTTACAATGTCAAAAAAATGTGAGGGCAAGGGATTACACTCTCTGATTGCTTTCATTATCCCTAATTTCAGCGAATGGTACATATATGTATATAGAGGCATCAGACCAGAACATAGGTGACAAAGCACGCTTCTATTCGCCTGATATTCCTGATGCTGGAATCTATTGCTTCAGTTTTTGGTATCATATGTACGGTAGCACTATAAATCGACTGAATCTTTACCTAAAGGTTTGTATGCAATTACTATTATTTCAAGTATCTTTATTTTCATTGTTAGCTTGCCTGGCCCGAAGGGCCAAGTGACCTTATGCCATGGCGGCCATTCTCGTACTTCCGTCATCTGTCAAAGCGCATCCCCTTAACGGGTTGAGTGATATCAACCAAATTTGCCTGGAAGGATCGTATGGTGCTAGGCTCCAGAATCTATTCAGAATTTTTATTGGTCAATTTTTTGGGTGAAATTCTTGAATGGATTTTATGAAAGATTTACTGGAAATTGTCATAACGCATCTCCTCCATAGCTGCTTAACAGATTTCAGTGACATTTGGCTATGAGAACCCTATGGTGATAGGCTCCGCATCGTCTTCAGAATTTTGATTGTGCAATGTTTAGGCTAATATCTTAGATTTAAAAAAAAATGTATTGGAAATTTTCAAAATGCATCTCATTAACCCTTTAAACCCTCAAATTTGTTCAAGAAAACTTCAATTTTCTCATAGAAAATGTCCATTTGCAGACCATGAGAAGACTATTTTTGAAAATTTACAACTGGAATGACGCTCGGTTATCGAGCCAGTTATTCCAGAGGTAAATTTTCAAAAAAAATAGTCTTCTCATGGTCTGCAAATGGATTTTTCTGAAGAGCACTGCAGAAGCCGTTTTGGCTGATATGAGTTAAAGGGTTAACATCTTGTGTTGCACCTAAAGGCAGTGAGTGACACATGAGACAACAAATCATAAGCAACAAATCGCTAGCAATGTATCCGCTTTATAAACAAGTCTTAACCCTTTAATACTCAAACCAGCCAGAAACAGCTTCTGCAGCGGTCTTGAGAAATGCCCATTTGCAGACCAAGAAAAGAGTATTTTTGAAAATTTACCACTGGAACGACTGGCTCGATAACCGGGGCAGTCATTCCAGTGGTAAATTTTCAAAAATAGTCTTCTCTTTTGGTCTGCAAATGGACATTTTGTATTATATGAGAAAATTTAGATTTTCATGAACTAATTCAAGGGTTAAAGGACTAGTGGACGGATCTCATCTATTGCTCCAGTATTTGATTACATAATCAGTTACATCACATGTTAGCTGACGTCACACTCAAAATGATGTAGCTCGGGCACGAAAAGTAAAATGTCTCATGCCACGTGTGCGAATTGTATGGCTTTAATAAATTTACAATTTAATAAACATTCTGTTAAATATTTTGAAACTAATTTAACTGGGAGCTGCTGCTGGCATAGGCATCAACAGCTCACAGTCAAATTAGTTACAAAATATTTAACAGCTTACTTGTATAGATTCTGGGAATTCAGGTTTTTAAAGTTTCAAATCAATTTCTACACATGTAAAAAAGTGGGCGGAGATTAGCTAGAAATCGGAGGGGCATAGCTAGAAATAGATCTGTCTGTTTATCTGAACACGTATTGCTTTATCCAGACGGATCCCAGCCAGCCAAAAACACTGATTTGGACTCAGGGTCAGACACAAGGCGATTTATGGCACAGGGCAGAAGTCAGTGTACAGGCAGCCGGTCAATCATCATTTGTTTTCGAGGCAATAGCTGGAAGGTATTATACAGGAGATATAGCTATCGATGACATCAGTGTTATGGATCGTGATTGTCCTATACCAGGTAAGTAACCGGAAGAATTGTGGAGTACTATTTTTTAGTTAAATTTTGTGAAGTAAAACCAGCTATTGCGATACCCTGCATGTTGTCCGGCGGCGGCGGTCGTGGTGGCGGTATTTTGTCTGTTCGAATGCTAATGGTTCAAATGCTTCTGGTCCAGGTGAGCATTAAGATCCTCGACGCTCTTGGTTTATGTTTGAAGTCAAGCTTCATAGAACATTGCAAAGTCGAGCTTCATGGCTGCGTTGAACCTTTTAATGGTCAAGCTAAGCAAAACTGGCCTGTGCAGTGGTCTTGAGAAATGTCCACTTGCTGACCAAAAAAAATGTATTTAAAAATTTTTGCCACCAGAAGACTGGCTCGATTATCAGTGTAAAGAAAGCTTCACGTAACTTTCATGCTAGACCCGCCAGCCAAGAAATGGCTACCTACATCTACAGAGTTTCACCTTGATTTGTCATGTCCAGGCAGACTAACATTTCAAACCTCTATCTTCTGTATGCTTAAAGTTTTAAACTCGAGCTGGCTCAAAACGCCTTCTGTTCTTAAGAAATGCCCATTTTCAGACCATAGTATTTTTTTTAAATTTACCACTAGAATGACTGGCTCGAGAAACCAGTCATTCCAGTGATAAACTTTCCAAAATAATTTTCTTTTGTTCTGTAAATGTACATTTTTTATGGGAAAATTTTTACAAGAGACATTTTTAGTAAATTTGCGAGTTAAAGGGTTAATGCAGAACAACGTCAAAGAAACAGTGATGCTATTTTACATGTGCATCTGAGGATTGAACGCCAGTGTACTATTCAAGTTGATAGCTAAGCCACCAATAACTTTCAGTCTAGTTGTTTTCAAAAAGATTCAGCAAGTCAGGTTTTTATACGCCCGCGCAAGCGGGGTCGTATTATGTGATGGCGCTCGCTGTCTGTCCATCCCTCGGTCCGTGCGTCTGATTCTTGTCCGGAGCAGATCTCGAAGAGTTTTGAACCTACACTCACAAATTCTTTTCAGCAGATTTATTACCTATAGACGAAGTGTCATGATTTCGATTCGGCAAAATCCTCCCATATTCGCTAAAGTTATCTCCCTTGAAAGCTTAAAATTTGTCAAAACTTTCTTGAACGGGACAGATCTCGACGAGTTTTGAACCTATAGTCACAATTTTGTTTCAGCAGATATATTACCTATAGATGAAGTGTCATGATTTCGATTCGGCAAAATCCTTCAATATTCGCTAGAGTTATCTCCCTTGAAAGCTTAAAATTTGTCAAAATTTTCTTGTCCGTGACAGACCTCGAAGAGTTTTCAACCTACACTCACAAATTTTTTTTCAGAAGATGTGTTATGTATAGGCGAAGTGTCATGATTTTGGTTCGCCATGGTTATTTCCCTTGAAATATTAAAATTCATCAAAATTGTCTTGTCCAGGCCAAATCTCGAGGAGTTTTGAACCCACACTCACAAATTTTTCCCCAAAAGATGTGGTATGTATAGCCGAAGTGTCATGATTTTGTTTTGGCATGATCCGCCCATATTCGCAGGAATCATGATTTTATTTCGCCAAAATCCTCATATTCGTGGGAGTTATCTTCCTTGAATGATTAAAATTTGTCCAAATTTTCTTTTCCTGGCCAGATCTCAAAGAGTTTTGAACCGGCAGATGTGTTAGGTATGGATGAAGTCTCATGATTTCCTTTCAACAAAATCCTCGCATATTCGTGAGAGTATATATTTGCATACACCAACTGGTGTTATCTCCTCTACAAAGCTTAAGATTCAAACAGACTAATTATTCACATTTATCATTCCTCAAACAAGTATGTTTGCGTGCGTATGTTGAGTTTCACTAAAACTCTTGATGCTCGTTGAAATTATTCTCTGGTGGCTTGCAGAAACTGTATCAGATGCTTAGTTTATGGTGCTATATATAGGACTTTCATAGAAAGGTTTGATCAAGTAACTCAAAATTTGTGCTTGAGGAATGCCCATTCCCAGGCCAAGAGAAGACTGAAATCTTACCAAGAATAGAATGACTGGCTCGGTCATCAAGCTAGTCATTCCTGTGGTAAATTTTCAATTGGCTTACCTTGACCGGTGTTAATTGGGTTGAAGATGTACAATGCATATATATTAATGTCTTTCTTTTACCCCCAGGTATTTAGTATCCAAGATTATGGGTTGTGGGCTCTATCAAATATTTC
Source organism: Chaetoderma sp. LZ-2023a (assembly GCA_034401795.1). Taxonomy (NCBI): domain Eukaryota; kingdom Metazoa; phylum Mollusca; class Caudofoveata; order Chaetodermatida; family Chaetodermatidae; genus Chaetoderma; species Chaetoderma sp. LZ-2023a. Next base: position 148,802,468 of record CM067372.1, on the reverse strand, counting down.
GTAAAATTGCTTGTCCACTCTTACACTCACAACATTGTTTGGATCAAGGCTACATCTGCATAATGGTCCCCCCCCCCCCTTGCCACCCATTAATCCATTGCCTCACTGATGTCGGATAGATAGTTGGAGCTCATAATACAAATCTTGCTCAATGTGACATAATTTTTCACTCAATTCACTATGAGCTATTGGTCAGTTCTTCGATCTTCCTTCAGAACATCACATATGGCTCTGACCAATGGACCTTTTCAGTTTTAGCTTTGCCCCGCCCACCTCTAGCTAAGCTCTACTCACACTTCACAATTTTGGGATTGATCGATCCCCGAATGCCCTAACTATCAATTTCCTGAAAACTATACAGGTAAGCTGTTGAATATTTTGTAACTAATTTAACTGTGTGTTGTTGCTGCCTATGGTATATAGAGAGATATAATATAGGCATCCATTTTTACTAAAACAAGCTATTGCGATATCCTACACCTCATCCGATGGCGGCGGAGGTGGTGGCAGCAGCGCTGGAGTCATTGCCGTCGTCCAATTTGCGTTTAGCTCAACTTTTCTGTTTATATCTCTCGGTTGCTTACTCAAACTTGGGTACATGCTTCCTAATAATGACACGGCATCACGCAATCATGTTGAGGTAAAAAAGGTCAAGATCACTGTGACCTTGGTAAAAGCATATTTTTTCAACATTAACATTTTCTGTTTAGATCAACCCTTCTGTTTATATCTCATATTTGGTTGATCATACTGGATCCAAACTTGGACACATGACTTCTATAGTGACCCAGCATCACACAATGGCCTTGGACTTCACTGTGACCTTGATAAAACATTGGGTTTTTTCAACATTAACATTTTCTGTTTAGCTCAACTTAGCAGTTTATATCTCATCTTCAGTTAATCATTCTGGACTCAAACTTGAACACATGGTTCTTTATAATGTCACAGCATCACACAATGACCTTGGGTCAAAAGTCCAAATAGCAAGGTCACTGTAACTCTGGTAAAATCTTTGTTTTTCAACATTAACATTTTCCGTTTGGCTCAACTTAGCAGTTCATATCTAAACATTGGTTAAATCATACTTGACCCAAACTTGGAAACATGCGTCCATATAATGAGAGGGCATGGCATAATGACCTTGGGGTCATTTCAGGATGGTGGGGTTTTCAGAATTGTGGTATTGAGGGATCGGATTGGTGCAAGAAGTTTAGAAATAAGCTGAGTATGAACTACTAGCACAAAATGGAAGCCCATGAGAAGGGTCTGCCCATATCACAAGAACATTTCAGCACAAGCCATTTTATCCATCTTGACCAGCAAGCAGTTAGCACATATCAGTAAGCTTTTTAGGATCATAGAAATTGCAAAGGTTTTATTTGTGAATACATTTGATTAATCATTTAATCTTTCAATGGGCAAGCCAGCCAAAATGGACCTTTGCAGTAGTTTTGCGGAATGTTCATCTGTAGGTAAAGAGAAGAGTATTTTTGAAAATTTGCCATTGGAATGGCTAGCTCGTTGATCGAGCCAGTCATTCCAGTGGTAAATTTTCAAAAATACTCCTCTTTAGCTGCAGATGGACATTCAATAAGGAAATATTTAGATTTTCTTGATCAAATATGACCATTAAATGGTTAAATATGTCTTTTCATTTAGCTGGAGTGGCATGTACGTTTGATGTCTTGTCCCTGCCAACATGTGGTTGGCAGAATGATTCCGCAACAATGTTTCCGTGGACCCGTATGGCGGGACCTACTCCGCGTAATTTAACAGGCTTAGCCGTGGATCACACTACAAGAACACAACAAGGTACTTGCTCTTCTATCATGTATGTGCTTAAAGGATTGGTAAGTAAGTCGCTATGAGATGTAGATATATTTTGATTTTGCTTGTGGACGTAACATCGTTGTTATCACGGGACAAAAACCATGCACACACGCATGAACACGTGTGCAAGTGAAGATTCTCTGTAAGCCATGACCTAAATCAAGTAATCTATTTTTAGCTCGGCGAGCCAGAATGGGCCATGTGAACTTATAATGTAGTGGGACCCGTCCATCATCCATCCATCTATCTGTCCGTCAACCTTTTCTTTAAACAACTTCTCAATAACCAATGGGTCTATTTCAATTATATTTGGCAGGAAGCATCCTTAGGATATAGAGATCATAGAGAGTTTGTTCAAAGTCGATCGGCAAAGTGGCCGGTGGCCATCTTGGATTTTAGATGATTTTGAGAAATGTTTAAAAGTCATTGAAACCGCTTGGGAGATTGATTCAAAACTCAACAAACATCATCTATGGCAAGACCTGAGCCTAGTTTGTTCGACGGAACTTGATTGGCCAAATGCTTTTGCAGCCATCTTGGATCACCTAGTTTTCACAAAAATGACCTCCAGAGAAATAACTTCTCCAGAACTGCTGAATTGATCGGGCCGAAATTTATGAAATATGATTAGGCACTAAGGGCCATTAAAGTTTGTTCAAGGGAAGTTGTGTCAAAGAATATGGCTGCCATGGACCAATCAAAATGTAGCATGTTTGGCACCCACATGTTTTTTATATAATGGATTTTGAAGCCGAAATTGGTTTTATATACAGGTATACCTTTCTTTGATTGCATAATAGAATTCTTAAAATTATTGTATCGTTTATATGTATGGTATATTCGATCACTTGAATAGCTAATATAAGATGATGTGAATACTCTTTTAGCCATTTATTGTTCAAGTCCTCCAAAATCGGCCTCATTAATGTTCTTGAGAAATGACCAATTGCTGGCTAAAAGAAGACTATTTTTTAAATTCTTAAACTGGAATGACTCGCTCGAAAACTGTGCCAGACACTCCAGTAATAAAATTTCAAAAATATCCTCTTGGCCTGAAAATGGGCACTTACTGGGGAAAACTTGTGCTTTCTTGACCAATCTTGCCCATTAACCCGTTAATGACAACATTTTCTCAAGAAAATCTAAATATTTCCTGACATGTATTAAATGTCCATTTGCAGGCCAAGTGAAGATTATTGTTTTTAGTAATTACGACTGGAATGACTGGCTCGGTTCTTGAGCCAGTCATTCCAGTGGTAAATTTTCAAAAATATTCTTCTCTTGGTCTGCAAATGGGCATTCCTAAGGACCACTACAAAGGCTAGTTTGGCCTGGCTTATGCATTAATAGGTTAAAGAAGCCGACATTTTTACCTCTCAGACCAGCACTTATGATAAAGCTATTTCTCAATTCTTCTTCATAATAGCTAGAGCGTTTGGCCTCTGTAAGCTTTAATACTCTTTACATTAAAGCTTACTTTAACCCCAAATGCTCTACTTCATTCAACAGATCTTGTAGCATCAACAAACCTCATGGTTAGATGCATCCCATAGATTGTGTAGCACATAGCACGCATACATTTCAGGTTTAGACTGATTATGAGCCCAGGCATTCTTTCGGATCTCGTGAGATTCCATCGAGATAGGTACTGCTCCGAGAGGCATGTAGTTTCCCGACCCGTGCAACAGTGCTATCTCAATACAGTACCCACGCCGAGTTGAACGAAACCATGCATTCTTCCGGATCTCATGGGACTGCATCGGTATAGGTACTGCATTAAGATGCACATGCTTCCAGGTTGTTGGAGCATTTATGGTCTACCCACGCTGATTTGGATGTTTCCTAAGTCATTCTTCCTGACCTGTAATACCTCCAGTACCTTAGCCACAACAGATCTTCTGGTTAATGTTTTTTACTACTAGCTACACCAATTGGATGAGGTAGGGAGGGGTAGCTTTTTGTCTGGCTCTGCCAGTTCCATGTTCCGCAGCATCATATATCAGTGGAAGCCAGACAAGTTCTGATGGCTGGTTCTGCCCCATTTTGCCAAAAAATACTTTATCGTGTTGTTAATGGACCTTTGTATTTCTAGCTATGTCCTGCCCATCACTAGCTAAGCTCCACCCACACCTCGCTATGTTAGGATTGATCGATCCCCAAATGCCCTAGTTATCAATTTGCTTAAAACTACAGGGAAGCTGTTGAATATTTTGTAACTAATTTGACTGGGTGCTGTTGCTGCCTATGGCAGGAACAGTGCCCAGTCAAATTAGTTTCAATATATTCAACAGAATATTTATTAAAGAGTAAAAGCAAACAATTTGTACAACAACGCATAGACCATCTTCAAATGTGTGTTCGTGACGTACTTATCGACGTCATTCATGACGTCATTCATTATGACATCATTCTACACATCACGCAGTTCATTATGACGTCATATGATGGGTGGGTACTCTGGAAAGGTGAATTGTAGCTCGTAAGCAGACATTTATATATATAATCCAAGTTTTGATATATATAGCAATACAGTTACCAATCCACATTAAATCTTTCTTGTTATTGTTTGTTAGCATAAATAGAAAATGTGTTAAATTTCAGGATACTACATGTACGCAGATTTGGCTAACACACATCCTAATGATAGAGCACGATTGATTACGCCAATGATTACTCCAAAGAACATCTCATCTCCACAATGCTTAAGCTTCTACTATTATATGCAGGGTCCGGATGCATGGGCTTTTACGGTATATTTGAAGTTATCAGATAGCGATATTTCATCAGTATTCAGTGTGTACCGTGAGCAGAGCAGCGGGTGGACCCTGGCTCATGCGACATTGCCCGTAATGACGAATAATTATAGCTTGATATTTGAGGTGTTTCGTGGTGCAGGTGACCTTGCTGATATCGCGTTTGATGATGTATCGATGATAGATGGAGCATGTTCTCTTAAAGGTTATAACACACTCACAGACATACACGCATGCTCACACGCATGCATGCATGCATGCATGCACACTCACAAATAGACACATGTAGGTACATTCAGTACATTTATGCATCCACACCTCTTTAATGGTCATGCCCGCCAAAACTGGCATCTGCAGTACTCTAGGAATGTACATGTGCAGACAAAGAGAAGACTATTTTTTTAGAAATTAACCACTGGAATGCCTGATTCAATAACTGAGCCAGTCATTCGAGTGGTAAATTTTCAAAAATCATCTCTTGGCCTGCAAATGTACATTCAATAAGTAAATATGTGGATTTTCTCGATGAAATATGACCATTAACCCTTTAGCCCTCGACTTTGTTCAAGAAAATTTCAATTTTCTCATAGATAATGTCCATCTGTAGAGCCAGTCATTCCAGTTGTAAATTTTCAAAAATAGTCTTCTTGGTCTGCAAATGGATATTTCCCAAGACCAGTGCTGAAGCTGTTTTTGGCTGATATGAGTGTTAAAGAGTTAACTGTTTTTTGCTGACTTCCACCAAAATCCAAATTTGTTTATCATTGACGGCAAAGTAATTTTAAATTAAAGAGTGGGCAGATATATGTTTACTGAAAATCTTTCACTTGGGACTGGCAATATTATAAGTCTGTCTGTCCATCCATCCATCCGTCCGCTCGCCCACCCACCTGTCTAGGCGTCCGTCCATCTGTCCCTCTATCGATCCATATATCTGTCTGTCTAGGTATCCATCCATCCGTCCATCCATCTGTCTGTCCGTCCATCCATCAGTCTGTCTGTCGAAGGTTTCACATTTCTGAAAAAGCCACATAATGTCACATAGTAGAGAGAAATTAATTGAAATTAATCCTTCCTAAATCATTATTGATTAACCCATTGAGCCTTGCAATTCCTGTACCTCAAGACATCTATACAGGAAAGCTGTTGAGCATTTTGAGACTAATTTGACTGGGAGCTGTTGCTGGCCATATACAGCAACAGCTCCCAGTAAAATTAGTTTCAAAATATTCAACAAAACATACCTTAGATCATAATGAAATTGTCGTTTCTGACCTGTGAGGGTGTAAGGGTTAAATGATGTGATAGCCATTCTAGTATTGGAATAATGATAACGGGTCCGATTGCCATCATATTGTGGGAGAAATAATAACCCATAACCCTTTAACACACATATCAGCCAAAAATGGCTTCTGCAGTAGTCTTGAGAAATTGGGCTCGTGCGATTATTGCTTTCAGTAATCACGATCGATTATTTAATAATAATCGCGATTACTCAATTAATCAGCGTGAGTACAAATTGCGTGAACATGCTCAGTGTTAGGGACCCTTGCCGGGGTTCCGTGGCCTATAAATAGGAGGCACTGCACCAGTGTCAGGCATCCGACTTTCGTCCTCCAACTGAAGACAAGCGTCAGGTATACTTCAGCGACGTGGCTTAAATGACGTTTTACTAGTTTGAGTACAAATTACCCAGTTATAACTGTCAGTAAAAAAGCATATCAATGATGAAAGCTGCAATGGTGTTGAGAAAGGTCGATTTGCAGGCCAAGAGAATGCTATTTTTGAAAATAGCTTCTCGAGCCAGTCATTCCAGTGATACTTTTTCAAAAATAGTCTTCTCTTGGCCTGCAAATGGGCATGCATTCACTGAGCAAAATGTAAATTTCTGTGTGCGATCGCATTAATGAGTAATTAAAAGGTATGTTTTTAAATACTTTATGCTGTAGTGTTCATGATTATTCGATTATTAAATTTTGGTCATTTTTGCGATTTAATCACGTAATCGCTCAAGCCTATGAGAAATGTCCATTTGTAGACCAAGAGAGAACTATTTGTGAAATTTACCACTGTAATGACTGGCTCGCTAACCGAGCCCTCGATAACCGAGCCAGTCATTCCAGTTGTAAATTTTCAAAAAATAGTCTTCTTTTGGGTTGCAAATTTGGAACAAATTCAGGTGTTAAAGGGTTAAGACATACTTTATTGTTTTTAACAACCTTTAACATATAAATCGGTCTTATTAGAATAGCATTTGTAAAAAATCAAAAAAGTTCATATTACAAGTACAGTACCAAGTACAAGATTTAAATCTGAATAATTGAACACTGGCGCTAATAGCTAATAATATGGTTCAATATGTCAGTGCTTATCATTTTCTTAACAGGTAATTGTGATTTTGAAAATGGTATGTGCACCTGGACGAATCCCAGAACAGATAATTTTGATTGGAGTTTACACAACAGTGGTACAGGTTCAGCTGGCACTGGCCCGTCATCAGATCACACATTAGGCAGTCCTCAAGGTAGGAACTCAAGTACAGCCAGTAGAGGGATGCATTGCTAGCTATGCCCCGCCCATTTCTAGCTAAGCTCTGCCCAGCTTTTTACACGTTGGAATTGATTTGAAACTGAAACCTGAATTTCCAGAAGACATGACTTATTGGCATCTGAGCATGGGCCGATTAATTTCAAACTTTCTGCTATTTCTTACCCCCTCCACGTAAGGGGGAGAGGGTGTCTGTCTGTCCATCCATCCATCCGTCTGTCTGTCCGTCTTGCCATCCATTCATCCATCAATCTTCCTACCTGCCTGCCTGCCTGCCTGTCTCTGTCGGTCGGTCGGTCGGTCTGTCTGTCTGTCTGCCAGATTGCCTGTGCTTGTCTTTCTGTCTTTCCAGACTTGATTTGACTCAGATTTTAACACAACGAAGGAACTTACCCTACGCGAGGGTTTCCAGACATTAACCATAATCCTGAGAAAAGAACCCTAATCTATAGCAGATCAAATTCTAGATCTTTGGATATTCATAAACTGCCCTTCTGATTTGGCCGTAATCTTTACACATGAAAGGGTGTGACCATACAGTTGGATTTCACAACTCTGGTGGATATGCTAAAAACTCTTTGGAAAATCTGAAAACTACAATGTGACAAAAAACTAAATTTGACATTTATACTGCCTTATGACATCATCCAAGGAAATACTTAATTATTATTATTAGCGCACCTGGCCCGAAGTTATGTCATGATGACCTTCTGCCAACCTTGCTTGAAACTACTAAAATTTCATACGGGAGTTTAATTGGTCAGTTTTTCAGAGCAGCCATAGTGATCTATCCGAAAAAATCTTTGAAGGTATATTGTTTTAAAAAATAACGCGATTTTAGCCAACCTTGTTTAGAAAGCCTATATGTATGGCAGTAGGCTTCTGGAGTTGTATAAAAATCTTTGGTTGATCAAATTTTGCAGGCAGCCATCTTGGATTATACACAACTTTGATTGGTTAAGCCGTTAATACTCATATCGGCCAAAAATGGCTTCAGCAGTGGTCTTGAGAAATGTCTATTTGCAGACCAAGAGACGACTCCCGTACTAAAGCAATGGGAAATTTAAAATGTCTTCTCAAGAACCACTGGGCCAATTTCAAGTATATTTGGCAGGATGCATCCTTATGGCCTATGGATCCAAATTTCTTCAAAGCAAGCCAATCGACCAATTTGGTCAATTTTTTAGAAACTTCTCCGAAATCACTTGCGTGATTGATTCAAAACTCATGAAATATCATCTAGGGCAAGATCTTAACCAAGTTTGTTCAAGGAAACTTTAATAGCCAAATGGTGTAACGGCCATCTTGGATGACCTAGTTTTCCCAAAAACAACTTCTCTAGAACCGCTGAATGGATAGGGCTGAAATTTTATAGATATGATTAGGGACTAAGGGCCATTAAAATTTAATCAAGTGAAGTTAGTACGAAAAGAAACATTACCACTGTGTTCCTGTTACAATTCTGGTCACTTTCTTAGGGGTCTAATAGCCAATGGCCTTTCTGGTTGAAATGCCTATGTTCCAGGTGAGAAATACAGGCCCCTTGGGCCTCTTGTTATTATTATTAGTCCCCTACCTGTTTACCGGGGGACTATAGGTTTGCACGCGATCTGTCGCAGTTGGTTTTCCGCACTTTTTCCGCAGTCCTTCAAGATATTCAACTGAGAATTTGTACATTGCTTTGTTACAGACCAAGTTCGAGTTTCAGATGTATGCATCAATTTTTGATGGAGTTGTGCCCCCTTTCGCTGAAAAATATCAGCTTTCCGCACTTTGTTCGCATTCCTTCAAGATATTTAAGGGAAAATCGGTACATCACTTTAATATAAGGAGTTACAGATCCCAGTTTCAGACATTTTCGTAAATTTCATAGAGTTATGCCCCCTTTCGACTTATGAAATCCAAAAAAAATTTTCCGCACAGTTTTTTGCAGTTTTTCAAGATAGTCAACTGAGAATTGGTATGTTGCTTTGTTGTGAGAAATTACAGAGCAAGTTCCCTTTCGAAAAATATCCGTTTTCCACTCTTTTTTTCGCACTCCTTCAAAGGATTCAAATGAGAATGGTAGGGTGCTTTATTATAGGAAGTTATAAAGCAGTTTTGAGTTTCAGACAATTTCATCAATTTTCCATGAAGTTATTGCCCCTTTCCACAATTTCTTTTGCCACCCTTCAAGATATTCAACTCGGAATTGGTACAGTGCTTTGTTATGAGAAATTACAGAGTAAGTTCGAGTTTCAGACATTTGCATCAATTTTTGATGGAGTTATATCCCCTTTCGACTTATAAAATACAAACATGTCAGCTTTCAAGATTCACTAAAGATTTATATCACCAGGTAGGGGACATGTATATTACAGAATGCTTGTTATTATTTATTATTATTATTATTATTATTATTATTATTATTATTATTTATTATTATTATTATTATTATTATTATTATTGTTATTATTATTATTATTATTATTATTTATTATTATTATTATTATTATTATTATTATTACAGGTCATTATATGTACATTGAAGCAAGCACCCGTGGAAGTCGTTTGGTTGCTGCGCTACAGAGCTCATTGTTTCCACCCACCACTCAAACTTGTTTAAGTTTCTACTACCATATGTATGGTATAAACATAGGTTAGTATTATTGTACACAGACATCAGCGATTAGGGGTAGGGTTGCGAACAGAATAATGAAGTGATCCAATCTGTCACTCAAATATATGAGTTAATACTGATTTATGTCACATGTATGATGATGTCACAATACATAGTAATGGACTAAGCATTGTAATAGTTTCAAAATATCCAACGGAATGTATATTAAATTGTGACCATACAATTTGTACACTTGACAAACTTCTTAATATTCATGACGGAGCGAGATACATGCTCCGTCATGAATGTTGAGAAGTTTGTCAAGTGTACAAATTGTATGTCTTTACGATTTAATATACATTCTGTTGAATATTTTGAAACTATTTTGAGTGCTATTAATTCGTAATCACTTTTAATGTCAAAGTTCTACAAAAGACTTGTGGCAACAACAGCTTCCAGTCAAATTAGATTTGAATTATTCTATGTGCCATTATGATTGTAACATCAGCTAACCTGTGACATAGTTAATGGAGGAATCCAGTTTTAGCTATGCCCCGCCCATCTCTAGCTAAGCTCAACCCACATTTTACCGTGTTGGGATCAATCAGTCCCTGAACTGCCTGACTATCAATTTCAAGAAAACTATACAGGTAAGCTGTTGAATATTTTGAAACTAATTTGACTGAGTGCTGTTGCTGCCATCACCCAGTCAAATTAGTATCAAAATATTTAACACCATGTTTATTAAATAGTCGACATAGAATTCATACCACAAAGCTTAGTCCGTCATCACTTAAGTGTTTGTGACAAACTTATCTACCTCATTCATAACATCATTGATTATGGCATCATCTTAAACATGACATAGTTGATTATGATGTCATATGACATGTATGATGGATGGATAAACTGGAAATGTCCATTGTGATGTCGGATACTTGAGGGACAGACCTGATCCCTCCATTGCCTGAAAAGACAGTCCAGTGTGAGTGTGCTGAAGAACCACCTTCGGAGCACATTCTGTGCACCTGCCCACGCCTGGAGGTGGAATTTCAGGAAGTTTGGTCTCATGGCACATCATTTCAAACCAAACTCCAGTATCTGATAACACCAATCGTAAGGCTGCTTCCTTAGCATGCTGTTAAGCGGCGATGACTACGACTATCATTCAGCAAGTGATGGTCGTAGCCACCGCCGCTTCATTGACGGGTTGGTTCACTAGTCCACTGGGCTAAAGATGTGACACAGTCAGCAAGGATTTAACCCTCAAATTTGTTCAAGAAAATTTCTCATAGAAAATGTCCATTTGCAGGCAAGAGGAGTTTACGACTGGAATGACTGGCTCGATTATCAAGCCAGTCATTCCAGTGGTAACATTTAATTCAATGATTCCGTTTTTCTTGACCATGAAATGATTAGTAATAATGTAATTCATTTGATTAACCATTTCATCGTGAAACCAGCCAAAACCGGTATATGCAGTGGTCTTGAGCCATTGTCCATTTACAGGTCAAGAGAAGGCTATTTTTGAAAATCTACCACTGGAATGGCTGGCTCGGTAACTGAGCCAGTCATTCCAGTGGTAAATGTTAAAAAATAGCCTTCTCTTGGCCTGCAAATGGACAATATTGTTCACCATTAAAACGCTACTGAATAAAATATACATGTCTATGTATTTACAGGTTCACTAAAAGTATCATTATTCGATATCGTTCTCAACCAAAAAATCGATCTCTGGTCATTAACCGGGCCACAGGGGAATTCCTGGAGACTTGCAAGAGTCAGATATTATACTCCAAATAAACATCGGGTAAGTCTGTAGACTTTTCTCTAACATTAAACCTTTAGCACTCGAGCTTGCCAAAAATTACTTCAGCAGTGGTCTCTAGAAATGTCCATTTGCAGACAATGGGAAGACTATTTTTATACCCTGCCAAAAAATTTGTGGGGTATTATGTGATGACTTCATCCTGGCCGGTGGGCAGGATAACAGAAGAGTAGTTTCCGAATGATGATAACTCAGGTACCGTTTATCGGATTTGTTGGAAACTTCATAGATTGATTGGACGAAGTCTGAAGAAGAAACCTATCCAAATCGAAGATGATCTGAAATCTAAGATGGCCACCAGCCACTGATGGCCATCTTGAAAATTGGTTTCGCCATAATCGCTCCACTACGATTTATCGGATTGATTTGAAACTTCATAGGTTGATTATAAGCTGTCTGGTGAAGAAACCCTTTGAAATTGACCATGATTCGAAATCCAAAATTGCTGACAACCACCAGTGGCTATCATGAAAATTGGTTTCTGGATCAGTTATCAGATCGCTTTGAAACTTGATGGGTTGATTAGGCTAGGTCTGGAGAAGAACCCTTTCAAAATCGATGACGATCCGAAATCCATATAGACAACAGTCACTTGTGACCATCTTTAAAAACTGCTTTCCTGATCATAGCACTGCTACAATTTATGGGAGTGCGTCGAAACTTCATAATTTGATTGGACTAGATCTGCTGGAGAAATCTATCGAAATCGACGATGACTTGAAATCCAAGCTGGCTGCCAGCCTCTGGCAGATATCTTGAAAATCGGCTTCCAGCTGATAACTCTGACACCATTACGTCAATCGGTTTCCAATAAATAAGTCCATTGGAGAGGTCTGTGGAAGAAGCCTATCACAACCCAGTAGGACAAAGCACAAAGAATGATCTGAGAAATTGAGCTATAATGTATCAATTTGATACATTTCAATATAATTCATGAATCCATTTCCTCAATCACTCATATAACATCATATTCTACATCGAATAATACCTACAATATGTACTATTATGATAATGTCTATTATCTAGTCTAGCTCAAAATAAACAATTATTAAAACTCTGCACTCTCCATGGTCCTGCCCATACTGAGTCCAGGAATTACCATAAACCCCAGGTATTGAGTCAATTCCTGAGTATAGTCAGATTCATCTATTTTTGCTCTGCAAATTTTCATCCATTATTCTGTGTTCTCCCGTTTTTTGGATTTACTCTTTGTGGATTCATGGAAGGCAACAGAAAATCGTCACAGGGGCAGGTTGTATCAATCTTGAATTTATACATTCGTGCCATAATGACTGTTTGAATTTTCCTTAAATTGGCACATTGTTTTAAATTGTAGCCATTATAGGAGTCGCTTCGTTACACGTTAATATTTTAACCTCATCCGGGTACTTAGTTAATTTCTCATATGACTCGGTTTGTTCCAAGATGGATGCGCCCTTAGCCAAGATGGCGGCACCCATATGTAGCATTTGTTTTGGTTTGGCATATCTATGCACTCAGTTGAAGCCATTCTTTTAGCTCTCGCTTTACTGTCGAGGGTGTTTGTGGTGATCGGTGTTATTATTCTTGGATTTCTTAACATTATTCGCTCACCTGGCCTGAAAGGTCAAGTGAGCTTATGCCATGGCAGCCATCCGTCGTCTGTCCGTCCATCAAATCACTTATTCTCCTTAACGGTTTGACCGATTTCAACCCAATTATGTTGGAAGGATCCTATGCTGGTAACCTCCAGATAATTTTTCAGAATTCTGATTCGTCAATTTTTTGGGCTGAAAATCATAGATTTTATGAGAAATTTACCGGAAATTGTCAAAATACTACACCTTCATAGCCGCTTGTCATATTTCAACCAAATTTGGCTAGATGGATTCTACGGTGATAGATTCTAGAACATCTATTCAGAATTTTGTTTGATCAATTTTTTGGTTGAAAATCTTTTTATGAAAAATCTTCCGGGAATGGTCAAAATGCTACTCCTCCTTAGCTGCTTGACATATTTCAGCTAAATTTGAATGGATGGATTCTATGGTTGTAGGCTCTAGAAGTTCTATTCAGGATTTTGATTGATCAATTTTTTTGGTGAAAATCTTAGATTTTATGAAAAATCTACCGGAAATGGTCAAAATGGTACTACTCATTAACCGCTTGGCGGATTTCAACCTAGTTTGCCTGGAAGGACCGTATGGGTGTAAGTTTCAGAATTTGTATACAGATTTTTGATTAGTAAATCATTCTGTGAAAATCTTGAATTTTATGAAGATTTACCGGATACTCATTAACTGCTTGGGCGATTTTACCCAGACTTGGATGGAAGAAGCCTATGGTGGAAGGCTTCAGATCTAGTATGCAGAATTTTGATTGGTAAGTTTTTGGTTGGCCATCTTGGATTTTCCAAAGGTTTTGGTAAATCAGTTAAAAGCCTACACCTGATTAACCGCTGGGCAGATTTCAATCAATCTGAGCTAGAGGGACCCTAGGTGGGTAGGCTTCCGAACGTGTATACAGAATTTTGATTGGCCAATTCTTTTGATGGCCGTCTTGGATTTTCCAAAAACTATCCATCATGTCTTTAAATGCAAATGGTTCAAATGCTAATGGTCGAGGTGAGCACCATAGGCCCTTGGGCCTCTTGTTTAGTATCCTAGTTGTGTTTAAAAATTCTTAACTTGTTAACTTTTAAAATTTAATTCTGCTCATAGTCTTGATTAATGTTAATTTAAGAGAAAGTTAATGTTTTTAGTAATCGATGATTATAATCAAGCTAATATGCGTTTGTGCTCAATTCATGTTGCCATGTTCAGCTTTTTAATTCTTTACTCTGTGTTCACAGAAGGTGAAAGGACAAGGCAAAGTGCCTCTGAACACGCTCTGTTCAAAATGTAATCGCTTCATAAAATGGAAGTTTGCTGGCCCTCACTGCGTCGCCTATTCCCGGTGTAAGGTGAGAGCTCTTTGCGATGTCTGCATTAAGTGGTCGTCGGATGTTGTGGCAGAGTTCGACAATGATAAGCGTGTGTAGCTAAAGACGATCCCAAAGGAATAGATGGCGCCTGCTGATCAGCCCTCTATGAAGCTTATGGAGGACCGGCTCAACAAGCGAATGGATTCGGCCTTGGGTCTCTGGGCAGCCAAGTTTAAGGCCATGTTTGAATCCTTCCAGGCCATGGTTCTGCAGATGCAGCCGGGTGCAGGGCAACCAATCGATGGTCCTACCGGGATTGCGGAGGAACATGCACCCGCCTCTTCTCTCGTGCCAGCTTATGAGCCAATGGCGGAGGAGGAGAAATTGTTGCTGTTGTGATAAACCACCATGCCGGTTCTCTCTCAGGAGGCGGATTCCATCCGGTCCCACGGGTCTCCCCCGTGATTTGTTTGGGTCTGCCAGCCTGGTGGTGATGTCGATGTTCCATCGGACATTTTCCACCTAGACTTTATAGCGATGGACTGCTGTCAGGACCGTATTTTATGGCTTCCGTCGAAGTTCCGGATGTGGGTTCATCGGCTCCAATCGGAGCCAGTCATCCCGTATCAGCTGATGCAATCCAGGTTCCCGTCGGGAATCCAATGAATTGCGTAGAGACCATGTCCGTGGATTTCCTGGATACTGGTGCCGTGAACAGTCGAACCACATACCCCCTTCGAATTGGAAGCAGGGATCGCTAGCAATTTTCTCATCTACGGGTGAGAAGAAGGATGAGAATGGTGATCCCCATTCTGCTCGGAGCCTGAGTGGGTGCAGGTTCTTGCCTGGATGTCCAACTGTCTTCAGAGCAAGGGTCTCTGCCCAATCCGGTGATGGAGCGGATGTCAGAGTGTGCAGCTAGCACTCTGTCCAGTGGCTTTTCAGTCATTCGTACGCTACCTTTGGATACTCAGGCTTCCAACATGTTGGAAGTCACGATATACCGCTTGGTTCAGGCTGAGTATTCATTACTGAAGGCAACCCAAAGGTATCCGGAGTAGGGGGCCACAGTCTGGAGCTGGCCTATCATCAATATGCTCACGTTCCTCGTTTGTCAATGAAGGAATGTGAGGCGTTGAATAGGCTGTTAGCTGGAAAGTCCAAGGCTCGTTCTCTCAGGTCACCAAAGATGCATTGAGGATGCATCAAGAACAGCCATGGGGATGCTGCCCTGCGCTGCAAAAGGTGAGGAGGTATCTGGGACACTATGCACCAATCCAGCCTGGCCAGGGTAATCACCAGAACATTGGCTGAATGAAGGAGGACGGTTCTTGATTGCATAGAACCAGGACAGGAAATTAGGGCCGCTTTGTCTTCTGCACCCTTCATTGTTCCGTGCTTGTTTGACGGCTCGGCAAGGCAAGCTCTCCAAAGTGGCATCAGTGGTTGCTGAGCAAGAAGTAGTTGGCAAGTCGTGGAAGTCGACGAAAAGGACACAGCCACAGCAGTCCTACAAGGAGCATCGACAGGAACAGCAGCGACAATGGCAGAGATTGCCCTTCCATCCATCAAGCCGTGATGGGCTGGTCATCGTCATATAAGGCCGGATATATGATGATGACAGGAAGGGTGGTGGCTCGGGATGATCCGGTTATAGTAAAGATAACAGAGGTGGTGGTTCTGGGCCATTATAATTAGCCAAGAAGACATGTGAGGGACGGTCCTGATGGGTTTCCGGCGAGACCCATAGCGGTGGCGCCAGGGACGTCGGGAGTCGTGAATCTTCACCAAAGCGAATTATCATCTTGTTGTGCAACATCGACCGCAAGTTGTGTGCATATTCCTACCGTCGGAGGCAGACTTCGGCTGTTCTCAAACAGTTGGGAACAGGTCGTGCAAGACTGTTTAGTCTGTCATTGGTTAAGAAATGGTTACAAACCGGACTGGCTCGTCCGAAAATCGTTTGTTCCGTTAACTATGACTCCGGTCTGGACTCCCGTTCCAAAGGAGTCCAATCGTTTAGAGGTCATTCGCTCAGAAATCAAAGATCTATGGAAGAACATGATTCATTTAGTCCGCAATCAATCCTTCAATGGATTCTACTCCATGATTATCCTCGTTCCAAAATGCACCAGAGGTTGGAGACAGATTCTCAACCTCTAGCCGTTGAACAAGTTTATCCTGTCTGCAAAATTTCAGATGGAAACTGTAGCAGCGGTAATAACAGATTTGCGAAACGGTATGTGGGCAGTGTTAATAGATCTGAAGGATGCATATTTTCATATTTCAATATCAATTCCTTTTCAGACGTATCTACGGTTTGCGTTCTAAGACAATGTCTGGGAATTCAATACGTTACCGTTCGGCCTGACCACAGCTTCCAGAGTCTTCACCAAAGTGGTTCTCGCCATGACTTCTTATCTTCGCAGGCGAAACATAGCTATTCATAATTACATAGATGACTAGCTGCTAAAGGTGGGGAATCCAGTCATTCTGGGCATCAATCTGAAAGTTGTCCTAGCTTTATTAAAGGACATAGGGTGGCTTGTCAATCTAGAAAAATCAGAGCTGACTCCATCCCAGGAATTAGTTTATCTGGGATTTCTGTTCAATCTCAAGGATGATGTAGCTTTTCCAACGGAGAGCTGAGTCAAGAGTCTTCAAGCAGTTTTGGGGTCAATTTCTCTAGGAGCCTATCAGTTTCTCAGAATATTGGGTTTGCTAGTATTTCTGGAGAAGGCGGTGCCTTATGCGGCATTAAGACGCAGGCCGATTCAGATGTACTTAACGTCATTCTGGTCTCATAGAATGGTTCCGTTGTCTCTGAAGATTCCAGTAAAAGAACCATTGATATTCCACCTTCAATGGTGGTTATCAGAACAGAATCTCCAGTGAGGTGTTCCACTACAGCCGCCTCAGCTGCAGATATCCATTTTCATGGACGCATCTGCGACGGATTGGGGAGCAGTAATGGATGAATTGTCAGTATCAATGGGATCGAACAAATGTGCAGAAACACATGAACGTTCTCGAACTATTAGCAGTGGCATTAGCACTTCGAAAGTTTGAGAACTTAATTTGAGACAAGATAGTCCTAATAAGGACAGACATCTTCACAGTGGTGTTCTATTGGAACCGCCAAGGCGGGACGAGGTCGTCAGAGTGGTGCATGATTTGGAACCTTCTGCTGTGGTACCTAGAGAGGAATTTAATTCTTCAGGTGGCACACATTCCAGGCAGGCTGAACATCCTAGCAGATGCTCTAAGTCGAACGACGGTTTGCCGTCTGACGGAGTGGCAGCTCAACTTGTCGGTAGCAGAGGTTCTATTCTAACATAGTGGTAAACCAAATGTGGATCTGTTTACGATCAAAGGAAATGCAAAGATGGCCACATATGTGTCTCAGATCCTAGATCTGGTAGCTCTAGCAGTAGATGCACTGGCAATAAGTTTGAAAAGAATGTATGCATACGCGTACCCTCCAACAATTCTAATCCCAAAAGTTCTGGCAAAGATAAGAAAGGGCACACGCCAAGTACTACTGATCTCTCCTCATTGGCCACGCTGATAATGGTTTACAGATCTGTTGGATGTTCTGGTCTGCAATCTGATCCCTCTTCCAGACAGAAGGGACTTGATTCCTCAGAACAGGGGTCTGTATCACCACGACAGACTGGAAATGTTCAAATTGACTGAATGGATGTTATCAAGCAGCGAGCAATTGAGGGTGGCTTTTCTGAGCAAGCAGAGAAATATGTTGTTTCGGCCAGAAGTGGGTCAATCACCAGAACATATAATTATCGAATCAATAAGTTTGCAGAGTGGTGCAAGGGAAGAAATATTAATCCCTTTTTTGCAACTGTTCAACACGTAGCAGATTTTATACGAGGTTGAAAACTTGTACCTTCAACCCTAGCACTGTATAAGTCTGCATTAGCTTCAGTCATTCCCAGCCTGGCCATCGCAGGAGGGGAGAACGACACTTTAAATGAAGTTATTAAAGGAATGAGCAATCTGCGACCAAGACAGCCTGCGCCTATTCCTGCATGGAACCTATCTCTTCTCCTTCAGGTTCTGGGGCATGCTCCTTTTTCACTTCAAGAGTATACTTACCTCCCTAATACTTTTGATATTGCTAAATATTGGCTTTCACTCAATAAACACTCAGATTTAAAACAGTTAGGTGCCCCTACTGGGCAGGGAGTCAGAGCGTAGTCTGGCGGATGCCAGCCCCACCACCGCGCATGCGCAGACTAGCACTTCCTCTTTGCTAGATTATTGGCAGAGAGTTCACACATGTCTTTTTGTGCTGAAGCTTTTCTTTATCTTAAACTAGTTTAAGTGGTGTTGTTTGGTGTGATAGTCACTTTTTTGGATGGCGGGAAGTATCAATTCGCCAAAGGAGGACTTAGGACCTTTAAATCAGGTGACTTCTAGTAAAATTAGCGAGTTTTCTTCCCGGTGTATTGTGTTTCCGGGACTCGCGTTTACCGTGATAAGCGCCTTAGTTAGTTGGTTTAGGTCAACTCGGTGCTACCTAGGACTAATTTCTCTTTCTGTTTATGTCCACAGGTCTGTATGACGCTAGGTGGTGACATCACAGTTGCAGAGAGTTAGTTTTCTCTCCACCATGGTTCCATTTCCTACTAACACTGTTAGGTTATCTAACCAAATGAAAAATATGTCCAGTGAGTTGGAGGCCTAGTATAAAGGTCTTCTCACTTTGCCCTCTTGATCCAATTCCTTCCCCATGAGGTGGAGAGAGTTAAGAGGCGTGCAGATGGTGGAGTTCTCCGGTTCGTCACGTTGGATGGTTTGTCTATACAAAGTGTCAGGTATCTAGTTATTGATAATGTGGTGATGTTAATTATTGTAAACAAACAAAGGGAGATAATTAACATTTTTGCCAGAAAAGAGTTATCTATATGTATCTGATGGTTGTGTAGTCTACTTATCCATTCAGCATACAATTCGTCCTTGCACTTGGATGTTTTGTTGGGATCGAATTTTTCCTGTCACGGGATTAATGACGTCATAATCAGCCTAGCTATGTGTTTATCAGCAATTCAAGCGCTATGCTGGTTTCTGATGTATATTGATCTTTATGATCGTTTTCCTTCTCTTTGAGTTGGATTGAGTTTCTAAGCTTAACTAGTTGCTCATACTCCTTGTCCTTTGCCCTGTTTCAGGGACCGGGTTGCGCGTCCTGTGGTCGTTTTCTGCAGGATAAGTTCTGGCCGCATCTGTGCTGTCAATGTAGCCCTTGTGGTCCATTGGTTAATTGTGACATATGTAAGCACTGGGGGGGCGAGTTAATGTCCGAATTCTTGTGCTGTTTACAGGCGACGGACAAGGTGGTAGAAGAGGAGAAGAAGAAGAAGCGGAAACGAGAGGTTGTAAGTAGGAAGGGTAAGGGGAAGGTCTCGTCCGCGGTGGATATGGAGGCCTTCCGGACCGAGATGTTGGGAGAGATGAAGAGGACAATAAAGGATTTGGTTCCAGGGTTGCTTCGTGGCATGCTTCCTGGACCAAATCCTTTACTGTCCTCATCATCGGCTTCGGAGCAGGTAATCCCCGCCTCTGGATCGATTTTCCTTAGTCCGCTTCCGTTGTTCGACGATTCAGAGGTGGCCCCATTAGAGGGGGCGTTCCACGGCCCTGGCAGCAGGCTTATTGCCGCGCCGATAGGGGACCGTGGACGGTTGTCGCTGGAACCCGCGGGCTGCTTATCAGTCCAGGGGTATCCGCACGCCGCGGTGGCCAGTACCTCCTATGGCACCGTTCCTGGTCAGCCCGGGTTAGCTCTCTTTGCTGACCCGGGGTCTAATCTTTCTGACCAGGGTAATGAGGATTACCTGCTAGGGTCGCCGTCTGACGACGTGGACATGGATGAAGACGTTTGTGCACCCCTCGCGGGGAATACAGGCGCCTTGTTCCACGGTTTTACTCACCCTGGAGTAAAGTCCGCGGCTCAGGTGGTGGCCCTGGGCGCTGCTGATGGCCAGCGGTACCGCATACCTCGGCTTGCCGAGGGTGTTGCTGGTGCTGGCCGGGCCCGTGGTGAGACTATATATACCCCGCGCTCTGCCACGGTGCCTGCTCCTGGTCAAACCAGTGATATTCTCATGCCGGTGCTGTCAGGCCCGCGTGTTTTCCCTGGCTTGCCAGGTGTATCAGCATACCCGCCGTCAAGCTCTACTGCTTGCGCTCAGGAGGAAGACGAAGGACCCCGTCTTGTAGAGCGCTCGCAGTTAGCCACGGAGGAGGATTGGTATGACGCTTGCCAGTGGTTGGTGAGCGTTAGGCCTGATCTGCCCGTGGAGCAGTCGGCTAGCCAGCGTGTTCACACGCCGTGGTTAGCTGGGAAACCGACTGCTAACGCTATGCCTTCTTTGCCGCTGGCGGAGCATGTCGTTGACATGTTCAAGGCGGCGGAGGCGTCCATTAAGTCGAGTGGACGTCTCGCGAAGGCCCCTCGCGAGGTGGCCAGGCGTTGTCGCATCGTGCCCCTGGATTACCAGCGGTACGGTGTGGTACCCAAGCCCAGCGTGGATGACCGCGCAGCTTTGGGTGAGGATGCGCGGCCAGGCTCCCGTTCTGACACGGGTGTCTTGTGCGCGAACGCGTTGCGTTCGGCGAATGCCGCGTTGCGTGATGCGGAGGAGAGTGGGAGGGCTTCGATTGCCGCTCTGTCCCACGTCTCCCAGCTGTTACAGGGGGTAGTGACGGCATCCGCATCGCGCCAGCCAAGTCCGGTCACTGTCCAGCGAACCATCCAGGATGGTATTAACCTGGCGCTGGACTGTGTGACTCGGGCGGTGACCAGGAGTGTCAGGGCAAGACGCACGTTTGCCCTGGACAATCTGTGCCCGTCTCAGGACCTGTACAATAGGCTACTGCGTGCGCCTATGACGGGCCCTGGTCTTTTTGGAGGTGAGGGATGTCGCCACCTCCAGGAGACGGTCACCCTGGTGAATAACCAGAGGGCGCTGCGCGAGCAGTTTGATGTGCTGCGTCGTGCTAAAGCTCGCGCCGCGGCCCCGGCGTATCGTCCCCTGCAGGCTCGAGGTGGTGCTGGCCAGGTCAGTGGCCAGCCACCGTCGCAGCGTCGGCCTCGGCCGCGTGCGATTCGGCCAGCAGCGAGGGGGGCGCAGGTTCCTCAGGCGCCGTCAGCCAGGCAGCCGCCCGCGCACCGAGGTGCGCGCGGGGCGGGGCGGGGCGCGCGAGGATCTGGGCGTGGTTATCGGTCCTGACAGGACGCTTACCGCGGTAAGAACCACTCCGGTGTGTATGGCGGCGGAGACAGTGCCGCTCTTGCATGCCTCGTGTCCACCGCGGTCCCTAGGTGGGCCGGTGGGAGGCCGGCTAGCCGGCCACCTGCAAGAGTGGGAACGGTTAACTCAGGACCGTTTAGTCTTGCGATGGCTTTCCGCCGGGTATCATCCAGAGTGGGTGACAGGCCCGCCGTCGCGACTGTCTCTGGTGCCAGTCTGGACTCCCATTCCGAGAGATCCAGAGCAAAGGTTGTGTATCGAGGAGGAGATAAATTCCCTCATACAAAAGGGAGCTATTCAGCCGGCACAAAGGTGTCCGGGCTTCTATTCAACCCTGTTCTTAGTAACAAAACGCACCGGTGGGTGGAGACCGATTCTCAACCTCAAGCCATTGAACAAGTTCATCGAGACGCCCAGTTTCAAGATGGAAACGGTGCGCTCGGTGTTGGCGGGGTTGGAGAGGGGGATGTGGACGGCGTCGATAGATTTGAAGGACGCTTATTTCCACATCCCCATCCACGGGAGTTTCTGTCGCTTCCTGAGATTTGCATTCCAGGGCAGACAGTGGGAATTCAGGGTGTTGCCCGTCGGAATTTCCACGGCTCCTCGGGTTTTCACCCGTGTGGTTCTTGCGATCACAGCATACCTCCGCAGGAGAAGCATAGCAGTCCACACGTACATAGACGACTGGCTGTTGAAAGCGCACACCCGGGAAAGTTTGTCCGCCAATCTGGAGATTGTTTTGAAAATTCTCACAGACTTGGGCTGGATGATCAATTTCCCAAAATCAGAGCTGACTCCATCCCAGAAGTTTGTTTACCTGGGGATGTTCTTCGATCTAGAGACAGGATATGTTTATCCTACTCAGGAGAGAGTTCAAATACTCATCTCGTTGATTCAGTCAGTGTGCGACAGTCGTCATGTCCTGGCACGGGTTTACTTGAGAATGCTGGGGTTGATGGTTTCGTTGGAACCAGTCATTCCTCAGGCCGCCTTACGCAGGCGGCCGATCCAGTTGTTTCTCATGACACAATGGACCCAGAGTACAGGTTCGCTGGACTCGAATGTGTCAGTGTTGGCGCCTCTGATTCACCACCTGCAATGGTGGTTGAATACAGAGAATCTCTTGCCGGGGGTTTTGCTAACCCCTCCCCACCCTCAGGTGACTGTGTATACAGATGCATCGATGGAGGGCTGGGGAGCTTGCCTGGAAGAATCCACGATATCAGGGCTTTGGAATCTGGAACAGTCACAGGAACATATAAATCTACTGGAGCTAAGAGCAGTAGTCCTGGGCCTGGAACATTTCTTACAGAAAGTTCAGGGCAAGATTGTTCTTATTCGTTCAGACAACTCAACAGTTGTGACTTACATAAACCGCCAGGGCGGAACGAAGTCGCCCAGTCTCTGTATGATGACATGGAAACTGCTTTGTTGGTGTCTGGATCACCAGATTACCTTGAAAGCAGTTCATATTCCGGGAAGGTTAAACCTGCTAGCAGACTCATTGAGCCGAAGGATGAGTGTTTTACCCACGGAATGGCAACTAAATCAATGTGTGGCGGATCGTCTGTTCGACCATTGGGGGAAACCCAACATCGATTTGTTCGCAACGAAGAAGAATGCGAAGATGACGACGTACGTCTCTCCGATTCCGGATCCAAGCGCTTTCGCAACAGATGCGTTATCTATCAGCTGGGGGAGAATGTATGCATACGCATTCCCTCCAGCAATCCTGATTCCAAAAATTCTTCAGAAAATCAGACAAGAGGAATGCCAAGTGCTTCTGATCGCCCCGGATTGGCCAAGCCGATCATGGTATACGGATCTGCTGGACCTTCTGGTCTGCAATCCGGTTCCTCTGCCTCTGATGGACGATATTATCTTCCAGGGCAAGGCCCTTCACAACAATCCGTCAATGTTCAGATTGACTGCGTGGATGTTGTCAAGGAATCTTGAATTAAGGAGGGCTTTTCTGAGCAAGCAGCCATGTTTATGGCCAAAGCCAGGAGGGGGTCAACCTCCAGAGCATATAATTATAAAATCAACAGATTTGCAGAATGGTGCTCAAAAAGATGTATTGATCCAATGGATTCATCTATTCAAGTAGTAGCTGATTTCCTCTGTCACCTCTATGATGCCTATAGCCTCAAGCCTAACTCTATTGCTGGTTATAAATCAGCATTAATGTCTGTTATTCCTTGCTTGGCTAAGAGGGGAAGTGATGAAGTAAATACATTGAATGTATTAATTAAAGGCATGGGCAATCTAAGACCAAGGAATCCACCTGTGATTCCGTCTTGGAGTTTATCGCTAGTGCTTCAAGTACTAGGTGATAAGCCTTTTGAACCACTTAGTTCCATTTCTATGAAACTATTAACACTGAAGACTGTGTTTTTAATTGCTGCGGCCTCGGCTAGGCGTAGGAGTGAAATTCATGCCTTATCAGCCGAGGATGACCGTTTTGTGGTTTCAGGGGAAGGCCTTAAGCTGCTACCTAGGATTAATTTCTTGGCTAAAAATCAGTCGTTGAAATATCCAGGTCAGCCTATTATTTTGCCTGCTTTAACTAGATATGATCCTAATTCTAAAGCATGGTGTCCCGTCCGGGCGCTGCGCCGGTACAAACAACGTACGGCGGCATGGCGCACCGACCAGTCAGCGTTATGGTTGTCATATATTGAGCCCCATGGGAGGGCTTCTAAGGACACCATTTCCAGGTGGATTGTGGAATGCATTCAGTTTTGCCATAGATCCGCCACCGGGAAGCAGGTTGACGTGGCCAAGGCTCACAGTGTCCGCGGCGTAGTGACATCCACGGCCCTATTTAATGGGGTCCCTGTGGATGATATTATGTCGGTGGCTCAGTGGCACTGTGAGTCAAGTTTTACAGACCATTATCTCCGTGACACCTCTAATCCTCTCGCCTTGTCGGTTTTGAAAAAATAAATCGGTTTATATTTTTTGAGGAGGTTTTTCCTCATTACTTATATATTTCACAATTAATTTATGGAAACACCCACTTTTTTGGGCCTGCATCAGTCTTTACCTATGGGAAGATGATGTCAGCAGCCATTTTCAACAAGGTCAGTCTTGTTCATGTGTTGTCCGTTGTTGATTGTATTGTCACGATTACCCGTTATTAATATGGTGATGGTTTGTGTATTTGTGTGGTTCATTGTTGAGAGTTACGAAAATGGAGCTTTTTCGTCTCTGTCCTGTAGTACATGGCACTTGTACGTAGAGAGCGTATAGGACATTGAGGTCAGTCGACTCTTCCTCCCAGGAAGGAGGGGGGGGAGCGCATATGACATTCGGTCATCTCTCATACATCGGTGGTGTTATCCGATGGTTAGTCAAATCCTGACTGTTTTTTCTTACAGTTTCAGAAGTTTAAGTGCCTTAAACGCAGAAAAGCGTATAGGGATGAGCTGGTCTTTTGACCTCGCCTCCCTCCCGCCAGATTCACTTTCGAATTCTGGCAATATCAAAAGTATTAGGGAGGTAAGTATACTCTTGAAGTGAAATAAACGAAATCTAGGATTTCTTTTTTCACGAGAGAGTTGATACTTACCTCCCTAGATACGGACCCGGCCTCTCCACCCCACAGAGGCTCGGTCTTCAGGCTCTTAATAGTTGCATGTGTGTCAGCCAATAATCTAGTCAGAGGAAGTGCTAGTCTGCGCATGCGCGGTGGTGGGGCTGGCATCCGCCAGACTACGCTCTGACTCCCTGCCCAGTAGGGGCACCTAACTGTTTTAAATCTGAGTGTTTATTGAGTGAAAGCCAATATTTAGCAATATCAAAAGTATTAGGGAGGTAAGTATCAACTCTCTCGTGAAAAAAGAAATCCTAGATTTCGTTTATTGAGCCTATAAGATCTATAGATATTAAACCGTTAACACTTAAGTCAGTTTGGTTGCAGCAGCATCGGTGAGAAGGAGAAGCGAAATTCATGCGCTTTCTGTCGAACAAGACCGTTTTGTTGTCACGGGTGAATGTTTAAGACTACTACCGTGTCCTTGCTTTATGACAAATAATCAGTCACTTAAATATCCAGGACAACCGATCAATTTGCCTCGTCCAGTCAGACATGACCCGAAGTCTCTTTGGCTTTGTATCAAGGCTCCTCATCTTCACACCTCGAAAGATACTATGGCTCGGTGGATAGTCGATGCTATTCAGATGGTGCATAAAATCACAACAGGAAAGCAGATTGATTGCGCAAACATCAATCAAGTCGAGCACTAGCAGCAGCATTAGCCTTTTATAAGGGTGTCTCATTAGAGGAGGTGATGTCTGTAGCACAGTGGAATGCTGAGTCGTCATCTACTGATTTCTATCTTCGCGATATATCTAGTGTGCGTAATCCAGTCACCGTCGCAAATTGATCAAATCTTAATTAAGCCACATCTGACTACTCTTAACTTAGACCCCGCAAGGGCTTCCACAAGGCACTGACGCAAGAGATGGATATGGCCAGGGAACAACCATGGATGGGCGAGTATTTCCTAGTTTAAATGACTAATTCATGTTTTTCACTTGCAGTCGAATTATCAGACTACTAAGAGGAATGTCTGATTATTGAGTATACCTATTCATTATGATCAGACAAAAGACTCATTTCAATTTGAGAATCTAATCAGATTATTAATAGTATTTTCAAACTTTAGAAGTTGTAGTAGCTTCTTTGCCCTCTTCTGGACTGCCCTATAGCTAGCCGAGACATAGGGCTGACATGTGTCCAAGGGGTGTTGCCTCACTTTGACAGCCCTCATAATTTGTGAGGACAAATGGGGTGGAGGTTGGGGTAGCGCAGTCTATACCATGACAGTTTTGCATTCTATGGGTCGGATGGCGGAACCCAAGCATGTGCGGGGTTCTCAGTCTCTTCACAAGCCTTTTCTTTGACTGGTTGGAGCCTCACCATCCCCACCGAAATTCCTGGCTGTCGAAATCTGGAATTTATCGTAATAGTACATCTGGTAAGTATTATTCGATGTAGAATAAAAAAAGTATCCGCTTTTATTTCTATGAGAATTATTAATACTAATCAGAGGTACTATGCCCCATCTCAGCCGCCCTACTGAGGTGGGGCCTGAGCATTTTTCGCTGTTTTGTCAAGCCAAACTTAAGAACCTGACTACTCAGTTATTGACTCGGTACCTGGGGCTTATGGTAATTCCCGGACTCAGTAAGGGCAGGACCATGGATAGTGCAGAGTTTTAATTGTTTATTTTGAGCTAGACTAGATAATATACATTATCTTAATAGTACATCTGGTAAGTATTAATAATTCTCGTAGAAACAAAGGCGGATGCTTTTTTTAATCAACTACGAGACGTGTATGCTGACGTCATAATCATGACGTCATGAATGATTCGATTAAGTCCGTCTTTAATGCTTAATAGTCCGACATGTTGTACAAATTTTATGTTTTTGCTATTTAAGAAACATGCTGTTGAAAATTTTGAAACTAATTTGACTGGGCGCTGTTGCTGCCATATGCAGCAGTGGAATCACAGTCAAATTAGTTTCAAAATAGTCAACAGGTTACCTGTGTAGTTTTCTGGAAAATAATAGGCAGGAACTTCACAGAGATCAATCGATCCCAACACAAACGAGGTGTGGGTGGTGCTTAGATAGAGATGTGTGGGGCATAGGTAAAACTGGAATGGTGCTTCATCAATTGTTGGTGGATTAAGAACAAATTCAGCAGATCCTTCAGTTATATATCTATTTGACCTGTAAATATGTATGAAGGGTCTGCACCTTTAAACAAGGGCCATAAAGCTGGTTCATGAAGACAAACCATTCAATCCTGTGGTTAAAGAACATTTGTTTTGTCAATTGTTGATGGATTAAAACCAAATTTAGCATATGTTCCTTGAGGCAATATCTGTTTGGTGTTTTTTTATGATGTCGGTGGGGGGTGGGGTGGGGTGGGGAGTTGTAGGGGAGGGGTTAATACGAGTCATGGGGGCTTGTTATGAGCCTTTATCCAATACGGTTGATGCCAGTAAGCGCCATTCCGTGGAGTAAGTGTATGCAATATGCGTTCTTTCTCCTTTTTTGGGAGTGTTGGCATCTGCAATGGGGTCACCTCTCGAGACCTGTGTAATGCGGTAGGACATGTGTTTCTATCTATGATTAGGATAGTTGAAGTTACAGGTACTGGTGAGTCCTATTGTCCTATATCCCTGAAATGTTCCTATATTACAATTTTGAATTCATGCTTGGTTTCACCTATATATTGCTGATGGCCATTTGGGACCCAAGCGCTATCGCATGCACACCCACACAAAATGCACTTAGGCATGCTTATGGTTATGTTTAGATGTACGTGCATGTGAAAACACACCATCCGCATGCCATTATGCCAGGAAATGCGATGCGGAGCGAAATGCCATAAAGTCGGATCTCGGAATGGGGTGATGGCTCACCCCCCCGCCCCCTGCCATATCTATTTTATATAAATGCCTCTCCTCTCACCATTTGCCCTGCACACGACAAAACGTCAATCTGACCAAACCCATACAAATGTCAAAGGATGGCATTAAAATCGATAACCACTTATTTAGGACCCAAATCCATAGTTTGGGTCCCTCATAAACCATGCATGCACAAGGTATGCGAAACACTACCTAAAAAACAGAGGACCCAAAATTTGGGTCCCTCGTTATGCATGCGAATACGTATGTGTGCACCTGGGATGATACACACAGTTTTGGTCACTAAATATGGGACCCAAAGAGAGAACTGTCACTGGGCATGTGCAAGATGGGACCCAAAGGAAGAACAATCACTGGGCTTGTGCAATGAGTGGGACCCAAAGCCAGCCCCAAAGGCCTATAAATAGGGGAGACAAACACAGTGTCAGGCATCCGACTTTCGTCCTGAACCTTCAGGACCAGCGTCAGGTATAGAAATCTAGAGTCGTGACATTCCACGTTATAAATAATATCTATTTGCCCTATGAATTTGAAAAGATCACGAATTGAAATAAGGACCATAACTTTAAGTTGATTTTAAGTATTCAACGCTATTGGGAAAATGATCTATGTCACAATTCATAAATTGTTAATGGCTTAAGACAAGAGTTGGCAGAAATATTCCTTTGGTGGAATGTTTTGACAATTGGTGTCAGGGATTGCTGTCTCATTGATCAATGGTACCTAAACAGCATCCAGTCAAATTAGTTTCAAAATATTCAACAGCTTACCTGTATAGTTTTAAGGAAATTGATAGTCGGAGTTCAGGGATCGATCGATCCCAACACAAGCTAGGTGTGTGTCGGGCTTAGCTAGAAATGGACAGGGCATAGCCAAAACTGGAAAGGTTAATTGATGATGTCATTGCAAAATGTGATTCACTAGGATTTTGTTATCCAATATCCTCTTGATTTTCACAGATAATAATTTCAGCTATTACTGGTAATGGCTTTATGGGTGATATCGCCATAGATGACATCATGTTTAGGGATTCTGCTTGTAGTGGTAAGATTTTCTCTCATATACATGTATTGTTAATATATTCCTGGTGGTAATTAATTACATTACTGTACCCTATATACATGTACATGTGTCTATGAGTCAGCGTGCGTTTATAACCCTCAAATTTGTTTTATTTTAATTTCAATTTTGTTAGGAAACAAGTTAAATAGAATCTCAGTAGCTGCGGGTGAACTGTGGAAATTAGGTCATGCTGAGGTCACACTGACATACTTTGGTTACACTACATAACTTAAGCCTATAATGCATGCTAAGTTTGATTACTGTATGCGGAAAACTCTTGAAGCGATGGCTCGGAATAAGATATTGTGGCTGGCTGGCTGACGCACTGACTCACTCACTGACTGACTGACTGAGTGGCGCATTAGTTTTTGAAATATGTTAATTAATCTGGTCACTGTAACCTTGACCTTTTGACCCCAAATATATGACAGTTCTTCGGGACCATACGGGCAACCCAAGTCTGGTAAAGTGATCTCTAGTAGTACTAGAGTTATTGACAAATTAGTTTTGAAAGTAATGATATTTTAATTAATCTGCTCCTCATGACCGTGACCTTTGACCTATTGATTTAAATTTATCACTCTTCTTCGGGACCCCACTGGCAATCTTCCATCCAAGTTTGGTCAAGATATCTCCAGTAGAACAAATTGACAAAATAAGTTTAAAAAAATTATATTTTAATTAATCTGGTCTCCGTGTCCTTGACCTTTTAGCACAAATTTATGACACGTCTTTGGGACCTCACGGGCAACTTTCCACCCAAGTTTGGTTACGATTTCTCCAGTAGAACCAGAGTTATTGACAAATTAGTTTTCAAAATAATGCTATTTTAATTAATCTGGTGACCTTGATCTTTTTGCTCGGTTACCGAGTCAGTCATTCCAGTGATAAATTTTCAAAAATCATCTTTTACTGGCGTGCAAATGCACAGTTCTAAAGACAACTGCAGAAGCTGCTGCTTTTGGCCAGTTTGAGTGTTCAAGGATTAATTTATACACCGCCACAGAAATAGGTAAGTACATGTATATTGTAATGGAGTTATCCTTCAACGCGGTTTGTAGGTCAATCAGAATGATGATATATAAGTTATAATGGCTCAGGTTTGATGGCTTCTGTTTAAAATTCCAAAAATGCCCATTAGATTAGTTATATCTGTGAAGAAAACTCAAAATCAGCAATGCTTCATAATCCAATATGGCTGCAAGCCACCAGCAGACATCTTGAAATTAGTTAAGCGATTTCCATAGGAAACCTTAAATAAACTCTGTCAGGTCAGATTAACCTTGCATTTTCCAGTTAGTCACCCTATGATAGGTATTATGATTTGCTTGCAGAGCTCTGGGTTAACTATTTAACCCTTTAACCCTCAAATTTATTCAAGAAAATTTCAATTTTCTCATAGAAAAGTCTATTTGCAGACCAAGAGACAACTATTTAAAAAAATTTACCACTGGAATGACTGGCTTTGTTATCGAACCAGTTATTGCAGTGGTAAATTTTCAAAAATAGTCTTCTTTTGTACTGCAAATGGACATTTCTCAAGACCACTGCAGAAGCCATTTTTGGCTGATATAAGTGTTAAAAGGTTACTAATCAAATTTAGTCAATAAAATCTAAATATTTGCTTTTTGAAGGCTCATTTACAGGCCAAGAGAAGACTATTTTTAAAAACTTTACCACTGAGATGACTCTCGGTTATTTAAAAAAATAGATTTTCATCTGAACTGTAATCGCAGCCACACCTGCCTGAGGTCATGAAACGTAATATATATGCTTACATCTTAGCTTACAGCTGTGTTGGGTCTCAAAAAAATTTCGATATGCATCTCCAGTAATGCAACCCTTCTGATAGATAACACCATTCAGAGGCTTCACAGTGCTGCTGATTGTTATGGTGGCGTGCGGGCAGGTGGGGGGGGACTGATCAGGAAGTCTAGGTCACACACTGTTGGTCCATATGTACTGCCTTTCATGTTTCAGAAATCTTTAAATTTTGGCATGGATCAGTGTCAATATCCTTTTTGGATGCAATACTCTATACTAAAATTGTCAATATTATTCTTTGCAGTTTTACCAGTTGAAGCTGACATCATGGCCGTTCTTCCTTATACATCACCACCACCATTATCTTCGACCACGCAAGCCACAATAGGTATGTTAAACTATGATGTTTTCTGCGCTCACACAGGATACAATAATAATAATAATAATAATAATAATAATAATAAAAATAATATTATTATTATTATTATTATTATTATTATTATTATTATTATGATTTTTATTATTATTATTATTATTATTATTATTATTATTATTATTATTGGTAGCATCAGTCAAAGAATGTTAATTTTTTGCAGGCCAAGAGCAAATTTTTTTTTAAATTCATCACTGGATTGCCTGGCTAGTTGACAAAGCCATTCCCTACAGTGATAAATCTAAATAACTATTCTTCTGTTTACCTGCAAATAGTCATTTAGTAAGCAGAAATTTAAATTTTCTTGACTCATTTAACCTTTTAGCACTGAAGACGGGCAAAAAGGGCTTCTGCAGTGGTCTTGAGAAATGTCCATTTGCAGGTGAAGAGAGGAGTATCTTAATAAATTGACCACTGGAATGACTAGCTGGATAACCGAGCCAGTCATTCCAGCAGTAAATTTAAAAAAATAACCTCTAGTGGATATTTGCTACGGGAAAATTGAAATATTTAAAAACAAATTTAGGAGTTAAAGGGTTAGAGTACTAAGTAATCTTATTCTAAGTGTAATCGTTATGCGTCTATGCTGGATTCAAGGAGCCACTGTGAACATCTAAGTTTATAGACACTGTTATTACGATTATCAATTGACCTTTTCAGTTTATCCATCCACGTCATAATCAACTGTGACGTGTAGGATGACGTAATAATCATTACGTCATGAATGATTCGATTTAGCCAGTTTTAAACGGTTAATAGTTTGACACATTGCACGAGTTGTATGTCTTTAATATTTAATAAAAACTTTGTCGAATATTTTGAAACTAATTTGACTGGACGGACGCTGTTGCCAAGTTAGTTTCAAAATTTCACAACAGCAAATCAGGACACACTATTTTATACTTTAGGGTCAAGGCTATCGGTTTTCAAGAAATCTGCTTTTCCATACCCTGTATAAAACTATGGGAATTTCAAATATGGATCTTTGAACTGCGACAACACTTTATCAGCGCAGCATCAGACATGTTCAATGAGGGCTTATAATACTCCTTAATGCCTAGTCATCGCAGATTTGCAGTTACTTCAGTAAATGTGTTGTAGTTATAATTATAATTCTTTAGACCTGGAATGCAACAGGTTTTTTTCCCAAATTGTTACCCATTCTTATTTCCAGCTACAGTACTGTAGAGATACATTACAGCTTAGAAATAAATAAAAAATGTTTCCACAAACGGAAACATGTTAGTTAGTAAGAAATGTTCTGTTGAATATTTTGAACATAATTGGATTTGTGGAACGATTATTTTCAAAATAATCAACAGAACATTTTGATTTGTTTTGGAGCGTGTTAAGTTATACCTCAGCTGTAGTGTGATGAGTAGTTTAACCCTTTAACACTCATATCGGGCAAAAACGGCTTCTGCAGTGGTCTTGAGAAATTTTCTGAAACAAATTCGAGGGTTTTGCCGGTATGAGTGTTAAAGGGTTACGCGTTAGCGCACTGGTGGTAGTGATTTCCCAATATACTTGTTTGTTTTATTTTCCACCTGATTGCATTACTGTTCTCTTGGATTTAGTTCCTGGATCAATAGATTGCACATTTGAAGAAAATGGCATCTGTAACTGGACACTTGGGATGGCACGCCTTCTCTGGGCAAGAGTAACTGGTAGCACAGCAATTAATGGTCCTGCCAAGGATGCAACTTTGGGAACGCGTAAGTCACCCTTAGATCTAGATCTTAGATGTACGCAATGTATCTAAAAGGTCAGCAGTCATGAAGATGGAGAAGATTTTAACCCCATGTTCTCTGAAGCATTTCGTCAGCAATCTCTTAACTCGTTCAATGACAAATCCCTGTAAAAGTAAATTCTTTACGAAATATAGCATATTCTGTTGAATAAAAATATTTGGAAATTAGTACGACTGGAAAGCACTTACTGCCTATGCTTTATCAACTGGGTTAATATTGTTAATATTACATGGGCTGAAGCTCTGTATATCTGATAAATTTCACTGTGTTTCAGGCGATGGCCATTACATGTTCTTCCGAACACCAATGTTCTTCCAGATTAACGATTCCGCGATTATCGTATCTCCCAATATTGCTGCTGCTGATGAGTCATGCTTGACTTTTGCCTATTACATGGCTGGTGCCCATGTAGGACGTCTGACTCTTTACCTGTATCACGGTACCGAGGAACCGAGAGCATTGTGGGCGAAATCCGGTTCACAGATGAACCTATGGCACACTGCACAGGTGGTGATACCTTCCTCAGATCTATTCCGGGTAAGTGGTCTTTTCTAACAGTCATCATTTAAATTATGGAACATAGCGATAATCATGTAATATTGGAAAAAGTAGCATCATGACGTTGACCTCATACCTGAATTCTTAATCTTTGAAGTAAAACCAGCGTCAAACTTATCATTGTTTGTGAATATTGAAATTATTTTGACAAAAAGCTGTTGCTGCCTATGGAAACTTGTCCTTTCAAGAGCATACCCTTAAAGCACTTGCATGAATTTGTTTCAAATTTATTGCGTCACTACCGTGTGAGATCTCCCGCAGCTTCATTTTACTCATATCCACTCCATGCGCCAGAGGTATTTCTGCGGAATAATCCAATTTTGTCCGGAATCTAGTTTGCGATGCATAACCCCTGAATCGATGAACAAATGACCAAGAATTTTTTAGCTGAAAATTTATTTGGAAGTTGAGGCCTAAACCAGCAACAACTTTCAGACAGATTAGTTTAAGAATTTTCAAACCTTTACTCGACCGTTGTTTTGGTAATTGAGATACTGGTTTGCACAGGATTAAAGCGTTAAATTTGAATTTGTTTTTTATACGCCTGCATCGCAAGTGAGGGTGTCGTATTATGTGATGGCGCTCGTGTCCATCCTATGCATGCGTCCATCCATCCATGCATCCATCCGTCTGATTTCTTGTCCGGAGCAGATCTCGAAGAGTTTTGAACCATTGCTCACAATTTTTTTTCCAGCAGATGGATGTCTTAGGGATAGACGAAGTGCAATGATTTCATTTCGGCAAAATCTGACCATATTTGCCCAAGTTATCTCACCTGAAAAGCTAAAATTTGTCAAAATCATCTTGTATGGAGCAGATCTCAAAGTGTTTTAAACCTACACTCACAATTTCTTTTTCAGCAGCTGTGTTAGGGATAGACGAAGTGCAATGATTTCATTTCAGCAAAATCCGGCCATATTTGCTCGAGTTATCGTCCCTGAAAGGCTAAAATTTGTCAACATTTTCTTGTCTGGAGCAGATCTCGAAGAGGTTTGAACCTACACTTACAATTTTGTTTCAGCAGATGTGTTAGGGATGGACGAAGTGTCATGATTTCGTTTCAGCAAAATCAGTCCATATTTGCCCGAGTTGTCTCCCCTGAAAAGCTTTAATTTGTCAAAATTTCTTGTCCGGAGCAGATCTCGAAGAGTTTTGAACCTACACGCACAATGTTTTTTAAGAGATGTGTTAGGGATGGACTAAGTGTCAAAATTTTGTTTCAGTAAAATCGGTCCATATTCGCCATAGTTATCTCCTTTTTGTCAAAGACAAACTGTTCTCATTGTAGCATTCCTCAAACAAGTATGCCTGCGGGCATATGTTGAGTTTTACTAAAACTCTTGTTTATGATTGTTTTCTATATTGTGTTTTACTAGGTCGGGTTTGAGGCTATTGTTGACTCGAGATCTGTGGAAGCGATAGCACTGGATAACATTCATTACTCACCTACTGCATGTGTAGAGCAAGGTAAAGGCCTCAAATACTTACAAGGGTTAATATTCTTATTAACTGTAATGAATCTTGTTTAGTCATCTTTGTGATGGTGGTGGTGATGGTAGCGGTAGTAGTAATAGTGGTAATAGTGGTAGTGGTTGTATGTTAGTAGAAGTAATGATAGTAGTAGTAGTAGTAGTAGTAGTAGTAGTAGTAGTAGTAGTAGTAGTAGTAGTAGTAGTCATAGTAGTAGTAGTTGTAGTAGTAGTGGTAGTGGTAGTGGTAGTAGTAGTAGTAGTAGTAGTAGTAGTAGTAGTAGTAGTAATAGTAGTAGTAGTAGTAGTAATCATAGTCGTAGTAGAGGTAGTGGTAATAGTAGCAGTAGTGGAGGTAGCAGTAGTGGTAGTAGTAGCAGTAGTCGATGTGCAGAATTTGTGTGTTTTGTGTCCCTAATTCTCTGGCCAATATGCGTAATCCACACAATTTTTTAGACCCACACTGGCTATGCCCATGTTGGATTTATCACGTATTGCTGTTTGAGAACTTTGTATTAATCTGCTACAAAGGAAAAGTTGAGTTCTAACAATATGTGTGCGCGCACGTGTGTGTGTGTGTGTGTGTGTGTGTGTGTGTGTGTGTGTGTGCGTGCGTGTGTGTGCGCGTGCATGCGTGTGTGCGTGCGTGCGTGCGTGCGTGTGTGTGTTTTGTATTGTGATTTGCCTCACATTATTTTCACTTTTTTCTCAGTATCTTTGTGCACATTTGAGCTATCCAACTTTTGTCAGTACACACAGTCTCAGCAAGATCGAACAGACTGGAAGCGGTCAGGCCATGGACAACCCGCAAATGTCAGTGCATCACTTTTTGACCATACATATGGAACTGCAGAGGGTAAGGCTGTAGTTTTAGCTATATTATGTAAGTAAATCCACTATTTATAGCCACGGTTTGTGATAGGACAACGGCTGTAAATTCTTTAAATCCACAAAATCTGAGAAAAGGGGGGTGGGGGGCCAACTTTTATTACATATATGTCAAGAAAAATTTGAAATTGATTCTCAAAAATGGTAAAAGAATAATAGACACTATCACGGAAATTGAACACGATTTCACTGTACAATTATAGCCACCTTATGACTACGCTTAATCTATACCTCATAACCATCATCGCGGGAGTGAAATTATTAAATGGGATGGCCTAGATATTGTGTATGATTTAATAAATGAATTATTAGATCAAAATAATCCTAAATTTGACAAAATGTCATCCCCAAAAATATATAAATCATGTGATCATCTGCTATTGTTAAATCAAAGGCCGAGTTTATGTCATCACTCTCGCTTTACTAGTCTAAGAGTAACGCCAAAACATCAGCCTACATGTGACATAATTGGGTGGAGGTGGTGGTTGGGAAAGGAAAAAAAAAGGAAAGCCTGCTACAGACAATTTTGTTGACAGTAATGCAGACTTGTGCAGGATTGTAAATACTACTGCCAAGCAGAGAGGAGCCTGATGAGAACAATGAGAGGGGGAGGGGAAAGTAGCTCACAAAGCGAGCTAGAAGAGAACATGA
Organism: Chaetoderma sp. LZ-2023a; assembly: GCA_034401795.1. Taxonomy (NCBI): domain Eukaryota; kingdom Metazoa; phylum Mollusca; class Caudofoveata; order Chaetodermatida; family Chaetodermatidae; genus Chaetoderma; species Chaetoderma sp. LZ-2023a. The sequence goes on along the minus strand of CM067372.1, from coordinate 148,765,704 downwards.
AGCGGCTAATGACTACAAAACTTCCACTTCTCTGTTAAATATTGGAATTTAAATAAATCACCAGAACTAGATGGCATTAGCAATCAGATGCTAATGCAATGCATCAATGTGCAAGCTCCTGGAGGTATTCAATCACGGCTGGGAGGAATTCTTTCGCTCAGAAATCTCAAATTCCGTATTTCCTTTAAATGGATATACTGTTAATTCATGGTTGAATGTGTTATTGTTGATAAATAAAAAAAATGCAAAATTAACTGTCTCACTGCTGCAAGCCACCAGATAATAATTTCAATGAGCAAGAACTTGTGACTTAGTGATTATTTGAAAAGAATTTGACTGAAAGTTGTTGGTGGCTTAGCCACCGACAGCTTTCAGTCAAATTCTTATCAAAATATTTAGCAGGTCCAGAGATATCAACCCTATAATCAGACGGTTAATATTGATGCGGCGTGTTGTTTTGCAGGTCATTACATGTATGCGGAGAGAGGTGACCACAGCATCATTGTTAGTCCTGCATTCCAGCCAGATGCTGCTCAATGCGTGGAATTTTACTACCACATGTCAGGAAGTGCATCTCTTCGGGTATAAATAACGTATAAATAGCTCAATAGCGGGATCCATTTCTTGCTAAGCTTCGCTCATTTGTTGCTAAGCTCCACTCATTTCTTGCTAAGCTCTGCTCATTTCTTGCTAAGCTCCACTCATTTCTTGCTAATCTCCGCTCATTTCTTGCTAAGCTCTTCTATTTCACTTCAAGAGTATACTTACCTCCCTAATACTCTTTGATATTGCTAAATATCGGCTGTCACTCAATAAAACACTCAGATTAAAAAAGTTAGGTGCCCCTACTGGGCAGGTAGTCAGAAGACAGTCAGGCGGATGCCAGCCCCACCACCGCGCATGCGCAGATTAGTACTTCCTCTTTGCTAATTTATTGGCAGAGAGTTCTCATGCAATTTTATGCTCTAAAGTTTTCTGCTTGTTTTTTGAAAAGTAGTACTGAAATATACCCAGTGAATAATGTCTGAACATCATAAAGGCGCTATGTCCCCAGAGGAGGGCCCAGGACCTATTCATCAGGTGACTTCAATTATATTTTAGCGAGTTTTTCCCGTTGTAATGTGTTTCCGGGAATCACGTTTATTGGGATAAGCGCATAAAATAGCTGGTTTATTTCTAAATGGCGCTATGAAATACTAATCTCTCTGTGTGTATGTCCTCAGGTATCTATCTATGATTGAACAGGACAGCAGCACATCGTCAGAGGGTTTGTTTTTCTCTCCACCAAGATTCCATTTCCTACTAACATTGTTAGGTTATCTAGCCAAAATCTATGCCCAGTGAGTTGGAGGCCTTGGAAGGTCTTCTCACTTTGCCCTCTTGGTCCACTTCCTTCCCTGTAAAGGTGGAGAGAGGTAAGAGGTCATAGTGTTGGTGGAGTTTCCAGTGCATCAGAGAGGATGGTTTGTCTATGCTAAAGACTCCGGTATTCTAGTTATGATATGAGGCACTTCGATTATATTTGAAATTATTTATGAAATCTGCTGCCATTTTATCATTGTTTATCTGATGTTTGTATAGCCTGTATGTTCTATCCTTTCTAGTTAGGATGTTCTGAGTATGAATACCGTACAATTCGTCCTTACAGATGGATGTTTGTTTCGGATCGATTTAACTTTCTTCTTTTTTTGAAGTTATGACGTCATAATCAGCCTTGCACTTTATTAACATTTAAAGTTTTGCCCAACGCTGGTTTATTATCTTTGTAGGTGGTCCTTATGACCACCTTCTCTCTCCTTTTTATTTTGGTTTTAGGTTACTAATTCTTTAACTAAAATACTCATTGTCTTCGTCCTCTGGCCTGTTTCAGAGACTTGGTTGTCCCTCTTATGGACGTTTCCTGAAAGAACGTTTCGCCCCTCATCTCTGTTTCCAGTGCAGTCCCTGTGGACCACTGCTTAAATTTGAAATATGTAAACAGTGGGGGAGGTGGGGGTGCGAGCTAATGACAGAATTTTATCGTTACAGGCAAAGGAGAAGGTGGCTGAGGAGAAGAGAAGAGCGAAGAGAGAGGTGTCGGGTAAGAGGAATGCCTCGTCCTCTGTGGATATGGAGGCCTTCGGAGTTGAGATGTTGGGAGAGATGAAGAGGACAATCAAGGATTTGGTTCCAGAGTTGCTCCGTGGTATGCTTCCTGTACCAAATCTTTTGTTGTCCTCTTCATCTACTTCGGAGCAGGTAATCCCTGCCTCTGAATCAGGTTTCCTTAGGGCAAATCCAGTTTTCGGGCAAGATTCAGAGGTGGCCCCATTAGAGGGGGCGGTCCAGGACACTGGCAGCAGGCTTGCCGCGCCAGTGATCCATGGACGGTTGTCGCTGGAGCCCGGTGCCTGCTTATCAGGCCAGGATTATCCGCACACCGCAGGTATCAGTTCCTCCTATGGTACCTTTCCTGGCCAGTCCGGGTTAGCATTCTTCGCTGACCCGGAGTCTAATCTTTCTGGCCAGGATGAAGAGGATTATCTGCTGGGTTCTCCATCTGATGCCGTTGCCATGGACATTGACGTCTGTGCACCCCTCGTGGGGAATACAGGCGACATTATCCATGGTTCTACTCACACAGGAGTAGGGTTCATGGCACAGAAGGTGGCCCAGGTTGGATCTGATGGCCAGGTCTACCACATACTTCGGCTTGCCGAGAGTGTAGCAGGTGCTGGTCAGGGCCGTAGTGTGGCGATAAGCGCCCCACGCAATACCACGGCGCCTACTCCTGGTCAAGCCAGTCAGTTTAGTATGCCTGCTCTTTCGGGCGTGCATGCTTTCTCTGGCTTGCCAGCAGTGTCAGGTTCTCCAGCCTCATGCACGCCTGCGAACGCTCGGGAGGAAGATGAAGGCCCTCGTCTGGTAGAGCTTTCACAGGGAGCCACAGAGGAGGACTGGTCGGACGCGTGTCAGTGGCTTATAAGTGTCAGGCCAGACCTGCCTGTGGAACAGTCGGCCAGCCAAAGGGATCACAGCCCGTGGTTGGCAGGTAGGTCGGCTGTTAGCGCTATGCCATCTCTGCCGCTGACGAAACATATTGTAGATATGTTCACAGCAGCAGAGACGTCCATCAAGGCGCATAGACGTCTCGCGAATGCCCCTCGCGAGGTGGCGAGGTGTTGCCGCATCGTGTCTGATGAATATCAGATATACGGTGTGGTACCTAAGCCGTGCGTGGATGACCGTGCAGCATTAGGTGAGGACACGCGGCCAGGCTCCCAGTCTGACACGGGAGCGCTGTGCTCGAACGCTGCGTTCAGCAAATACCGCATTGCGCGATGTGGAGGAGAGTCGGAGAGCATCTATTGCGGTGCTTTCTCATGTCTCCCAGCTGTTACAGGAGATAGTAACAGCCTTCGCGTCGTGCCAGCCTAGCCCAGTAGCGGTCCAGAGAGCCATCCAGGATGGAATCAACCTGACTCTGGATTGTTTAACCCGGGCTGTGACCAGGAGTGTTCGGGTGCGGCGCACATTTGCTTTAGACGTATGCCTATGGCAGGTCCTGGTCTTTTTGGAGGTGAGGGCTGTAAGCGCCTCCAGGAGATGGTCACTCTGGTCAATAACCAGAGGGCACTGCACGAGCAATTTGAGGTGCTCCGCAGAGAATGCGTTCGTGCAGCACCCCCTGCATATCATCCCCTGTAGGCTCGAGGTGGCGGTGGCCAGGTCAGAGGCCAGCCACCAATGCAGCATTGGCCTCGGCCACGTGCGATTTGGTCAGCAGCGAGGGGGGCGCAGGCTCCTCCGGCACAGCCAGCCAGGCAGCTGCCTGCGCACCTCGGTGCGCATGGGAGGTGCGCGTGGCGCAGGTCATGGCGCGCGAGGATCTGGTCATGGTAATCCTGCCTGATGGGTCGGTTATCACGGTGAAAACCACTCCGGTGCTTCTGGCCAAGGAGACAGTGCCACTCTTGCACTCCTTACGTCCACCTCTCTCCCTAGGTGGTCCAGTGGGAGGCCGATTGGCCCACCACAAGCAAGAGTGGGAACGGTTGACTCAGGACCGTTTAGTCTTGCGATGGCTTTCAGTCGGGTATCATCCATCGCGACTGTCTCTGGTGCCAGTCTGGACTCAAATTCCAAGAGATCCAGATCAACGGTTGTGTATAGAGTAAGAGATAAATTCCCTCATACAAAAAGGAGCAATTCAACCGGCGCAAGAATGTCCGGGCTTCTGTTCAGCCGTGTTCCTAGTATCAAAGAGCAGTGGAGACCAATTCTCAACCTCAAGCCATTGAACAAGTTCATAGACACACCCAGTTTCAAAATGAAGACCGTGAAATAGGTGTTGGCAGGGTTGGAGAAGGGAATGTGGACAGCTTCAATAGATTTGAAGGATGCTTATTTCCACATTCCTATAGCGAGGCGTTTCCGTCGCTTCCTGAGATTCGCATTCCAGGGCAGACAGTGGGAATTCAGGGTATTACCCTTCAGAATTTCTACGGCTCCTCGGGTCTTCACCAGGGTGGTTCTTGCGATAACAGCATACCTCCGCAGGAGAAGCATAGCAGTCCACACGTACATAGACGACTGGCTGTTAAAAGCACACTACCAGGAAGGTTTATCAGCCAATCTGGAGATAGTTTTGAAAACTCTCACAGACTTAGGCTGGATAAACAATTTTCAATCACAGGATTACCTTGAAAGCAGTTCATATTCCGGGAAGGTTAAATCTGTTAGCAGACTCATTGAGCCGATGGATGAGTGTTTTACCTATGGAATGGCAACTGAATCAATGTGTGGCGGATCGTCTGTTCAACCACTGGCAGAAACCCAACATAGATTTATTCGCAACGAAGAAGAATGCGAAGATGACGACGTACGTCGCTCCGATTCCAGATCCAAGCGCTTTCGCAACAGAAGCGCTAGCTATCAGCTGGGTGGGAATGTATGCATACACATTCCCTCCAGTAATCCTGATTCCAAAAATTCTTCAGAAAGTCAGACAGCAGGAGTGCCAAGTGCTTCTGATCGCCCCAAATTGGCCAAGCCGATCATCATATACGGATCTGCGGGACCTTCTGGTCTGCAATCCGGTTCCTCTTCCAGGGGCAAAGCCCTTCACAACAATCCGTCAATGTTCCGATTGACTGTGTGGATGTTGTCAAGGAATCTAGAATTAAGGAGGGCTTCTGAGCAAGCAGCCATGTTTATGGCAAAAGCCAGGAGGGGGTCAACCTCCAGAGCATATAATTATAAAATCAACAGATTTGCGGAATGGTGCTCAAGAAGATGTATTAATCCAATGGATTCATCTATTCAGGTAGTAACTGATTTCCTCTGTCACCTGTATGATGCATGTAGCCTCAAGCCTAACTCTATTGCTGGTTATAAATCAGCTTTAATGTCAGTTATCCCTTGCTTGGCTAATAGGGGAAGTGATGAAGTAAGTACATTAAATACTTTAATTAAGGGCATGGGCAATCTAAGACCAAGGAATCCCCCAGTGATTCCGTCTTGGAGTTTGTCTGTAGTGCTTCAGGTACTAGGTGATAAGCCTTTTGAATCACTTAGTTCCATTTCTATGAAAATGTTGACACTTAAAACTGTATTTTTAATTGCTGCGGCCTTGGCTAGGCGTAGAAGTGAAATTCATGTCTTATCAGCCGAGGCAGACCGTTTTATGGTTACAGGGGAAGGCCTCAAGCTTCTACCTAGGATTAATTTCATGGCTAAGAATCAGTCTGAAATATCCAGGTCAACCCATATTTTTGCCAGCTTTGACTAGATATGATCCTAATTCAAAAGCATGGTGTCCAGTCCGAGCATTAAACCGGTACAAACAACGTACTCAGGAATGGTGGACGGACCCAACAGCGTTATAGTTGTTGTATATTGAACACCATGGCAGGGCGTCTAAGGACACCATTTCCAGGTGGATTGTAGAGTGTATTCAATTTTGTCATAAATCCGCCACAGGTAAACAAGTTGACATGGCCAAGTCTCACAGTGTCCATGGCATAGTGGCCTGTTTAATGTGGTCCCTGTGGATGACATTATGTCGGTAGCTCAGTGGCACCGTGAGTCAAGTTTTACAGACCATTACCTCCGTGACACCTCGAATCCTTTCGCCTTATCGATTTTGAAAAAATAATATGGGTGTACATATTTGATGAGGTTTCCTCATTTTTTATATATTTCACAATTAATCAATGGAAACAACCACTTATTTGGACTGCATCAGTCTTCACCAATGGGGAGATGATGACAGCAGCCAAACTCCACAAGTTCAGTCTTGTTTACGTGTTTTTCATTGTTAGTTGTATTGTCAAGTGACCCTTCGTTATTAATATGGTGATGGTACGTGTTTTATGTGTGGTTCATTATTGAGAGTATACGAAAATGAAGCCTTTTCATTTAATGTCCTATAGTACATGGCACTTATACGTAGAGAGTATATGGACATTGAGGTCATTCAGTCCTCCTCCCAAGAAGAGGGGGGGGGGGGGGTTGGAAGCGCATATGACATATGGTCATCTCTCAGCCATCGGTTGTGTTAGCCGATGTTAAAATCTATTCCTGATTGTGTTTCCACACAATTTCAGAAGTTGCCTTAAACGTAAAAAAGTGCATAGGGAAGTGCTGGTCTTTTGACCGCGCCTCTCTCCCGCCGAATTCCCTGATGAATTCTGGAAATGTCAAAGAGTATTAGAGAGGTAAGTATACTCTTGAAGTGAAATAAACGAAATCACAATTTCTTTTTTCACGAGAGAGTTGATACTTACCTCCCTAATACAGACCCGGCCTCTCCGCCCCACTGAGGCTCAGTCTTCAGGATTTTGTAATGTTGCATAGTGTCAGCCAATAAATTAGTCAGAGAAAGTACTAGTCTGCGCATGAGCGGTGGTGGGGCTGGCATCTGCCTGACTGTCTTCTGACTACCTGCCCAGTATGGGCATCTAATTTTCTTAATCTGAGTGTTTTATTGAGTGAAAGCTGATATTTAGCAATATCAAAGAGTATTAGGGAGGTAAGTATCAACTCTCTCGTGAAAAAAGAAATCCGTGATTTCGTTTAATTTCTTGCAAAGCTCCGCTCATTTCTTGCTACGCTCCACTCATTTCTTGCTAAGCTCCACTCATTTCTTGCTTAGCTCCGCTCATTTCTTGCTAAGCTCTGCTCATTTCTTGCTAAGCTACCCTCATTTATTTGCTAAGCTCCGCTCATTTCTTGCTAAGCTCCGCTCATTTCTTGCTAAGCTCCACTCATTTCTTGCTAAGCTCCACTCATTTCTTGCTTAGCTCCATTCATTTCTTGCTAATTAAGCTCTCCCCATTTCTTGCTAAGCTCTACTCATTTCTTGCTGTGTTCCCCTCATTTCTTGCTAAGCTCCGCTCATCTCTTGCTAAGCTCCGCTCATTTCTTGCTAAGCTCCCCTCATTTCTTGCAAAGCTCCCCTCATTTCTTGCTAAGCTCCACTCATTTCTTGCTAAGCTCCACTCATTTCTTGCTAAGCTCCGCTCATTTCTTGCTAATTAAGCTCCCATCATTTCTTGCTAAGCTCCGCCCACATTGTATGTATATATAATTCGATTTTAAAGCTTTGAACCTTGAAATCTTAGAAGCTAAATTTTAAGCATAAGCTGTTGAATGTTTTGGGACTAATTTGACCAGGAGTTGGTGCTGCCTATGGCAGTAACAGCTTCCAGTCAAATTAGTTTCAAAATATTCAACAGAATATTAATTTATAAATTCACCAAAAACATACATATGCAGATGCTGTGTTGGATGTTTATTATTTTCATGACAGAATTACGTCATTTGATTGTGACGTGAGCTAACAAATGACATATTTTGATTATGATGTCAGATATTTGAGTGGCAGATGGCATCCCTCCTTTGAGGTCCCACTCAATATCAAAATTTTCAACCTTCTCGCAGTAAATACCATTGTACCTCGATATCGTTGACTTGGTATATACGAATCAACTGTGTGTCTGTTTATCTGTCCGAATTTGTTTCCAAGGAGTATGTTTATATTTAACTCTTATATGATTCTCATCAAATTTAATACTTTAATACTGTGGAACAAGAAATCAGTATCGATAGTATTAAATAGATACCAATCTTATGATAAATATTGCAGTGTACTGATAGATTATGGTACATAGATTCCATATCATTCACACCTGTTAATGTTTTTCGATGGACGTTTAATTCATCAAGGTCTTATCAGATCTCAATAAAATTACTGGCCCTATTCAGTACAATGCCATCGCACTTCTTATTTCATGATATCATCACAAATGATGTGTCATTTGAGGCAAAACAGAAGTTTGACAAAAAGTAATTTCACCATAAATCTTTATTCGGCTTACATATGTCAACTAAATGCTATGGATATTTTAGATACGCCGTCTTTATAATCACACAATCTTCACCACGGCACGCACTGTTTGGTCTGTGTCTGGTGACCAAGGCGATGGATGGAGAAAAGCACGAGTAGATCTACAGACCAGCCCTCTGACTGGCACATTGAAGTTCTGGCTTAGGACTCTAATCCCTAGCACCGCTGCAGCCAATTCTCTGATTGCTGTTGATGATATCAGGGTCCTTAATCAGCCTTGTTCCACGCCAGGTATTTACTGCTATCAATCATACATCACATTAACCCAGCCAAAACGGACTTCTGCAGTGGTCTTGAGAAATGTCCATTTGCAGGCCAAGAGAAGACTATTTTTGAAAATTTACCACTTGAATAACTTGCTCGATAAATGAGCACACGATTCAAGTTGTAAATTCTCAAAAATAGTCTTCTCTTGGTCTGCAAATGCACATTTTCTATGAGAAAATTTAAATTTTGTTGAACGGATTCAAAAGTTTTTGTCTCATAGACATTCAATAAGTAAATATTTTAAGTTTTTTAACAAATTTATCCATTAACGGGTTAACCCTCTAACCGTTGCAGACCAGAAATGATAAATTATGTTTATTGTAAGAAATATACCATTGAATATTTTGAAACTAATTTGACTGGGAGATGTTGACCTTTATAGATACCTTTAAATTTAGATTCTGGGAATTCAGATTTCAAGGTTTTAAATTGATTCCAACACAGGAAAAAAGTGGGTGGAGCTTAGCTAGAAATGGGTGGGCATAGCTAGAAATGGGTGGGCATAGCTAGAAGTGGGTGGGCATAGCTAGAAATGGGTGGGCATAGCTAGAAATGGGTGGGCATAGCTAGAAATGGGTGGGCATAGCTAGAAGTGGGTGGGCATAGCTAGAAGTGGGTGGGCATAGCTAGAAATGGGTGGGCATAGCTAGAAATGGGTGGGCATAGCTAGAAATGGGTGGGCATAGCTAGAAATGGGTGGGCATAGCTAGAAATGGGTGGGCATAGCTAGAAATGGGTGGGCATAGCTAGAAATGGGTGGGCATAGCTAGAAATGGGTGGGCATAGCTAGAAGTGGGTGGGCATAGCTAGAAGTGGGTGGGCATAGCTAGAAGTGGGTGGGCATAGCTAGAAATGGGTGGGCATAGCTAGAAATGGGTGGGCATAGCTAGAAATGGGTGGGCATAGCTAGAAATGGGTGGGCATAGCTAGAAATGGGTGGGCATAGCTAGAAATGGGTGGGCATAGCTAGAAATGGGTGGGCATAGCTAGAAATGGGTGGGCATAGCTAGAAATGGGTGGGCATAGCTAGAAGTGGGTTCCTTTGTTTCTTTGATGCTAACTTTTCTTGCATCAGCTTGACCCATTAATAGCCAACCTGGTCAGAAACGGAATCTGCAGTTGTATTGACGAATGTCCATTTGCAGCTCAAGAGAAAGCTATTTTTGAAAATTGACCACTGAAATGACTGGCTCGGTAACCGAGCCAGTCATTCCAGTAGTAAATTTTCAAAAATAGCCTCTTGAGCTGCAAATGGAAACTGGCTAAGCAAAAACATTTTTTACCATTATCCACACGAACAAAAACATCATCTGTAGGCAGTTTTGAAGAAAAGTCCATTTGCAGGACAACAGAGACATTTTTTAAATTTCAGTAGCAAATTTACAAAAAATAATCACCTCTTGGGCTACAAAGAGTATAATTTTCTTGATAAATCTTGACTATTAAAGTGTTAATTGATACTAGTCGTATTTTGAGCGCTTTTAGGCGCTGTTGACTGTTAACAATTTCTTTGATGTGAAGATTATATATGTAATTCTATCACAGAAACATGTGTGTGACTAGTCCACTAAGTAGTAGAACAGATGGTAGACAGTTATTGCATTACGCTATAATATCTTGTGATGCTCTGCAGACTAAATTCTTCTTCTATTTACCATGTGCATGTAGAGTATGATTTGAGCACGGGTCCAAACTTGACACGCATAGTATTTTTACTTTGTGTGTTTTTAATTTATTATATTTAAGTAATTACCTGAAAAGAAGTTTTCCCAAATTTGTTGCAAAAAGGAAAACTTCACCATGCTACCCCCGTCAATTAACTCGGAACACATTATTTATATTTTTTCATTTCAAGGTCTACTTTTATGCTGGAAAACATTGAAAATTATTCACCAATTCTTAGTTAATGTCAATCCAGTATGGGATGAGTGGTGTTCATCATATTTATCTTAGCCCTTTAACCCTCAAATTTATTAATAAATTTCATAAAAAATGTTGATTTGCAGTCAAAGAGAAGACTATTTTTGAAAATTTATCACTGGAATGACTGGCACAGTTATCGAGCCAGTCATTCCAGTGATTAATTTTCAAAAATAGTGTTCTCTTGGTCTGCAAATGGACATTTCCCAAGACCACTCCAGAAGCTGATTTTGGTTGTTTTGAGCGTTTAAAGGGTTAAAAAAGTATTTTTTATCTGAAATATATTATTCTTGATGTCTACAATTTGACATTAACAGGTAGCTGTGATTTTGAGACAGATCTCTGCGCCTGGATGCACATGAGGCATTCTGATGTTTTTGATTGGCAAGTCGGTCAGGCGAGTATGTCCAGCCAGGCAACTGGACCGCAGACTGACCATACTTTGATGTCACCAGTAGGTCAGTACCCTTTGATTATTAATCATTTACTGTTCAAGCTAGTGGATTCTGCAGTTTTCTTGGCAAATGTGCATTTACAGGCCAAGAGAAAACTATTTTTGAAAATTTACTAGTGGAATGGCTGGCTCGGTAACCAAGCCTACCATTCCAGTGGTAAATTTCCAAAAATAGTTTTCTCCTGGCACGCAAATTGACATTCACTCATCAAAAATCTTTATTTTGAATTTAGGAGAAACAGTGACAAAATCTTTCAATGGCATAGAATTCATTCAGAATAATAATTAGTTAACCCTTTAATACTGAAGCGGTATCATGAAACTTTTGTTTAAATTGCATTTTCAATGTCCATTTGCAGGCCGAGTGAAGACTAGGCATTCCAGTGGTAAAATTTTAAAATTTGTCTTCTCTTAGCCTGCAAATTGACATTTGGTTGGACTACTCACAAGGCTGGATTTGGATGGCTTGACCATTAAAGGGTTAATAACATATGTTCATTTTCCATATAGCAAGTGTGTATGCAGTGAGATATAAACAATTTCTCACAGGCATACAGATAGACAGACAGTCAGATTAAAACATACCTGTGGGAGCCAGACTAATAGTTATCTAATAGGTGAGACTAGGGTCAATTTAGACTTGCAGTTTGCTGGTTTACTGAACATGTGCAGTTGCGATGCCAAGTCGAATGCTGAATAGTTAACTATAGTTCATTGGTTCCCCATTCCACATTGAATTACTAATGCTGAAAACCTGTCTCCATTAACCCTTTGATTACCTATGAAAATGGGTTATTTTTGTCCGCTAAGAAGTTAAAAAGCATCCATATGAAATAATGTGGGAAGGAATAGAGGCTTGGGACTATTGTCATACAATGGCCAATGGAAAAGCATAATTTCATCAAACCTAAGTTATTTAATGAAGTATGTACACTTTTATATGCATTTATTCCTGGCAAGCGATAGGTGTCTGCCATTTTTAAATTTACGCAAATTTTGCACTAACCATCTGACCCGATCTCAGGTGCTCGGTCAACTATAGTTGACTAGCTAGTTAACTATTTCAAGTTTGACTGGCCATGAGAATCTACTTGGCTATAGCTAACTATGGTTAGGAGTGGAACTTGACCTAGATTGTGTACAGAATGCTTTTGATTTCAGAACTTGTAACAGTCTAACAATAACTTGCTATACATAGAAAAGCAAGGTTCACATCAAAATTTTGTTTATGCCATGTTTAGAGCCAGAAGCTAGTGGCTCCCTTGAGATAAAGACCAACTGTACATGTTTTAAAGAGCCACTACCCAGTATCTCTAAAGCTCTACAAGGCAGGTGGTCTCTTAAGAAGGTTTGACTATATTAGGTATTGACTGTCTGTTGACCATTTATTGACCAAGCCAGAAAAAACTGTCAGTGGTCTTGAGAAGTGTTCATTTGTCAGCCAAGATTATCGAGCCAGCCATTCCAGTGGTAAACTTTCAAAAATAGCGTTTTTGGCCTGAAAATATACATTTAATAAGCAGAGAGTTATGTTTTCTTGACCAGGTATTATTTTCCTCTGCAGGTAAGTACCTGTATATTGACACGGGTACCCCTCGCCAGGCAGGTGACGCGGCCAGCATGATCAGTGAGATTCTCACGCCATCATTGCTCTGCATGCGCTTCTGGTATCATATGTATGGGCCAGGCATCGGCACATTAACAGTGAGATAATTAAATAATTTGTTTTTCGATTCTAATCTCTAGGACATTCTATGCATGGACGATGTGATATAGATGTTTTCATAATCTTAGATAGCACTAGTGTTTTACTAGGATTCTGTCATGATGTGTATTGCGATGACATAGGCAAATTTAATTTTCCAATCCTTGGAGAAAATATTTCTGCGTTTTTACCAGAAGATTGAACCATGCAGCAATTGCTATATTAAGACAAATATGGTTGAAATATGAAATATAACATACAATAGATTCTTGCCCTCTTAGAGGCAAGATTTGTGTATATGTGATACTTCACATCACATGTCTTAACTCTTTCACCGACAAGTCCCTGAAAAAGTAAATTCTTTACGATCTAAAACTTATTCTGGTGAATATTTTGAAATTAATTGGACTGGAAGTCATTGCTGCCTAAGGCCTGAACTTACTATCAATTTTCAGAAAGCTATGCGGATAAGCGGTAGAATATTTTGAAACTAATTTGACTGGCAGCATAGAGCAACAGCACCCATTCAAATTAGTTTCAAAATATTCAACAGCATGTTTATTAAATAGCGAATACATACAATTCGTGCAGCATCTCGGACTATTAAGCATTTAAGATGCACTAAATCAAGTCATTCATGCTGTAATCAATTATGATGTCATCCTACATGTCACTGGGTTGATGATGGTGTCATATGATAGATGGATAAACTGGAAAGGTCCATTTTGTTGCCAATCGGTCCAAATCATAAGCAACCCGACACTGCTAGGCAAGCTTCATGCAACATTAATCCATTCTGATGATGTTGATGGTGACATAGATTTCAGCAATCTCTAATTTTTGTGCTTTATTCCGTAACATAAAATCTAGTGGTCATGTTTAAAATATTGCTATTTGATTCCTATAGGTAATCATAATGTCAGGGCATGGACAAACATTTCTTTGGAGCTTGTCGGGAGACCAAGGATCAGACTGGAAGGAGGCCATCGTGCCCATCATTAATCTCCAATCCGCTAGGTTTTCTGTGAGTATATCGAGTTGATGGTGACAAACATAACCATAAGATTTGCAGCTGTCTTAACACTTTCATTGCAAAGTCGGCCAAAACCGGCCTCTACAGTGGTCTTGAGGAATGTAGATTTGCACAACAAGAGAAGAGTATTTTTGAAAGATAACCGAACGAGTCATTCCAGTTGTAAATTAAAAGAAAATACCCTTCTCTAGGCCTGCAAATGGACATTCAATATGCAAATATTTTGATATGCTTGATCAAATTTAGCCATTAAAGGGTGAACCCTTTTGCACTCAAGTCATCCAAAAACGGCTTCTGCAGTGGTCTTGAGAAATGTCCAGTTTGCAGACAAAGAGAACATTTTTGAAAATTTACCGCTGGAATGACTGGCTCGGTTACCGAGGCAGTCATTACAGTGGTAAATTAAAAAAAATAGTCTTCTGTTGCTCTAGAAATGAACATTTTTCATGAGAAATTTCTTGAACAAATTTAAGTGTTAAGGAGAGCATATCATATTTATGTTTCTCATGATCTGACGATCGTAAAGTAATAATAACATATCTGGAAAGGAATTGACATTAATTGTGAATTTGAATTAAAAAATTACCGTTTGTTTTACACGGTCCATACTGAACATGAAAATCCTGAAAGGTCATCGAATCTACGAATTTGGAAGCGGAATGTGAAAATCCTGGAAAACCAGTGTTCTCTCCCAGGCCATGGAACCTTTTTGAACCTTGATATTCCAGCATATCTATTTCAAGACAATCGTGCGAGTAGTATGTTGAATATTTTGAAAAATTGTTTTACTGGAACCTGGTTCTGCCATACCTCCAGTCAAAATAGTTTCAGAATGTTGAACAGATTATTTTTTAAATCAGGATAGTTTTTTCGTATATTTTTTATCTTTCATGTTCAAAATTGAGATTCATTGTGTTCAAAAACTGTTCTCATCATAGAGAGAAAACAATTATGAACACTGTTATTTTGGCCTCAATATCATGAAATTTGGTAATTCTCGTATGAAAAGCCATGAAAAAGTCATTGAATTTCATAATGTGAATTCAGTACAAACTCTGGCTGTGCTTTTAGTCCTTTACTGATTAAGATTGGTCTCGAAAATTAAAATTTTTGCTCAGTTCATTCGAACACGAATTCCTTCTAAAATACTATCAAGACCACTGCAGAAACAATTTTTGGATGACTTCTCCATTAAAAGTGGTTAAATGTGAAATTATTATGGTCTTCATAGAAATGTGATAATGAAACAGAACTCTATGTAATTGTTTAAGTGATCTTTTAAAGCAGTCGTAAGCCGATAAGATAAGACCGGCAAAATAAACTAAAGAAATTTCAGTGTTTCTTGCAATATCGTATGAAAATTCCCTTTAGATGCCGGACTAACCAGGTTCTAATTCTTAGTCAATCCACATTCGTCGAGTCGATCATCTGAGCAAAAACTGGTAACAATTACGTATACTGAGAAAGTGATTTTTATTTTAGTCAGAATTTATTGGATTACGATAACTTTAACTTTATTAGTGGACATTTATTGACCTTTTCATCTATGAATTCCTCATGTTTCAAACATAACACAATAATACAGGAAATAATATTTTGAAATTAATATGACTGGAAGCCGTTGCTGCCTTACAGTTGTAAGGCAGCAACTGCTTCCAGTCATAATAATTTCAAAATATTTTACAGAATATCCTATGCATCGGAAAGGGTGTAATTTTTCAAGGATTTGTTGATGGAAGGGTTAAGATTTTATCATGCTTATGCCTTCTGTCTTATTCAGATAACAGTTCAAGCTGTAGTTGGAAGTGCCCATGTCGGAAATATTGCAATCGATGACATCATGTTCACCAACACTCATTGCTCAAGTGTGTTTAATAATAATAATAATAATAATAATAATAGTAATAATAATAATAACTAGAACACATTTACTGAAGTAACTGTAAATCTGCGATGTCCTGCCATAAGGCCTCTTCTTATATAGCCATTGAACATGTCTCCTGCTGATCCGATAAAAACTCTACAGGTAGTCCCAGTTCAAATATCCAGTCTTGAAATTCCCATAAGTTTACACTGGGCATGGAAAACCTGATTTCTCAAAAACTATTTGATTGGGTGTGTTCAAAATTGATAAGAAATCAAATCTATATAGGACCTATAAGATCGCCAAGTTTCAAGTCGATCGGAGACAACAAATTTTGGCGGCCATTTTGAAAAAATATAATTTCGCACCGCATCGTTCATCATCTGGAGTTCATTTCTGCCAAAACGAAAACTGGTATTTCTGTCCAAAATGTTGGTTGTCATTTTGAAAAAAAAAAATTTTCAAGGAAATTTTTCCCCATCAATTTTCATCAAAAGTTTTTCTGCCAAAAAAGAAAATGTTGGAGTATTTTGGTGGTCTAGGATATAATATTACAATTATCCATACTAAAGGGGAGTAATTGTCATAATTTCATTTAAGATATTTTTCTCAGCATTTTTCATCCCGAGTTCATTTTTCTGCCAAAAATGAACTGGAAATTCTGACCAAAATGTGCAACCTGGCAGCCATTTTGAAAAAAAAAAGATTTAAAAAAAAATCCCTGTATGATAATGATCTGAATAAAACTCGAAGTGTCGTCGCAGTTCAAATACCCATCTGGAAATTCCTCATTCATTCCCTATGCATTGGAAGTCAAAGGTCAAGGTCACTGTTTAAGTGGGCGGGAAACATCTTCAGGACCTCAAGGGTAACATCCTGGTCAAGTATGGTAGTGACCCGATCAAAACTAGGTGTAGTCTCACTTCAAAGATCAATATAGAAAATCCTCATTCATTTCCTATGGGATATTTTTCGCATGGAAAAGTGGATAGTATTGTCTTGCACTTCCCAATCACATGACTAATTCACATAGTAAACTTTGTTGAATTCCACCAAATAGTTTTGCAGGAGAAAGCTGGAAAGGCAGAGAGATGGAGGCGATTCCAATATGTTCGCCATTTTTTCCAAAACGTGCTAGGATAATTACAATTATTGTCAACAGGCTATATAACTTTAGGATGCCTGTAAATGTTCAAATTAAAATTTAGGATTTCAATACCTTGTGACAAGAAATCACGGGGGACGTCATTTTAATGAAATCTATCCACATTTACCTGAATTACCTCCCCTAATAAACTTAAAATTCATTTTAAAAATATGCTTTTTAGAACAGGATCTAGAAATTTATAAGCCTGTAGGGATTCTCTTCAAATCTGGTGCATGGATACGTTGTGCGGGCATTCTTGAAATGAACATTCAGTGAAATCTGAAATCCAAATTCTCAATGTCATGTGATCTGTTTGAATGCCTTATTTATATAATAGCTGAAGAAATGAAATATAGACTAGAATATATACCACAAATATGTTATTGCAGTTTCCTTTGATATTTCCTAATCTGGGAGTATATCACAATTATCCATACTCAAGGGGAGTAATTATCATAATTTCATTTGAATAATTTCAATAATTTTATAAGTTGTCGCCCTTGCCATATTTTCTTTTTCCTTCGCGAGCTTTTGAAGCATGTGATAATGCTATTGCCGGTAATTCAAGTAACTTTTATTCATTCATTATCCTACTGGTCATGTTTTCTTTTTTTGCAGTTCAGCCATTAGAAGCTGTGCCATCGTCTTCAACAGTAATTTCCACATCAACTCCATCATCAGGCCCAACACCAGGTACAACACTTCAATCTTTTGTGTAACAGCTGCACCACTTTGACAAAATTCCAGATCTATCTTATTTTAACTCTTAGCACTTTGATGTCACTCTGCCATTGTTTATTGCGCCAATAACAAAGAAACTGGTGTATATTTTTCAACAATTTTTGTGGATGATGTTGCTGTCTACGACAGCACCATCTTCCACCAAATTTGTTGAAAAATGAGCACCAGTTCATCTTTTAATTTAATTTGAAAATTAAAAATTTTGACATCAGAGTGGCAAAGGATAAATATGTTATTCAATAGAACCCTTTAACCCTCTCTGACCAGAAGTGACAAATTCTTTATGATGTCAAGAATAATATGTTGAACGTTTTGAAACTAATTTGACTGGAAGCTTTTGCTGTCATTATTTATTGGAAAATATTTAACAATTTCGATATGTGTGTATCCGTGCATGTGAGCATGTACATGCGTGCAAGAACGCGTGTCTGCAGCTTACATAACCCAGAAACTGCTCTGATTTGGTTAAAACATTAACACAAACAAGTTTTGTTACATAAAATCGGGTTTCCAGACTTGCGTCACGATCTTGATTTAAAACCCAGGATACAGATCGTATCAGTTTCCATACCTAATGGATATCTCCTAATCTAATGATCTGATTTAGCTCAAATTATAACGCAATAAGGATTGTTACACTACACTAGGATTTTCAGCCTTTAATCAGACTTAAAAAGCTGGATCCGGATTCTGATCTTATTCTGGATTTAATGCTCTAACTCTTACGCTGATCGCAAATGCTTTCTACAGTTGTAAGAATGTCTATTTGCAGAACAAGAGAAGACTATTTTTGAAAAAGACAGAAAGCAAAAGCAAGGCTAAAAAGTGTGTTGCAATGGCAGGTCAATATTTTAAGAAGAGAATGAGCTTTGAGTTGTTTTGCAACTTGTTTGACTGTTATATTAGTATGTCTGATGCTGCCAAGTCGCCGGAGGATGCTCCCGGTCCTAGCCATCAGGTGTACTTTAGTAAATTTTTTGATAAAAAATGTGCGTGTTGTCTCAGATGGTATTTCCGGGATTCGCGCTATCTCGTGGATACGTCTTTATTAGGCTAGCTCTTATGGGGGAGGCCTATATATTAGCTAACGCATGTTGTGTTTTATTTTTCAGACACATGAGCTGATATTTGAAGGGTATCCTTTTATTTAAACAATATTTATACTTGGTTTCTGGGTCCTTCTATTTTATTATGAGTTTGCTGAGGGAGTTATTACCATAAGAACTAATTTCTCGGCATTCTCCCCCCACAACAGCATTTTGGACTCAGGATCAGGTATTCCTGCGTTGTTTGTCAGACTTCACTCGTCCTCAGAAGTCATCTTATGAGGTTATTTAGGAGAGAGAAAAAATTTCAGTCATTTTATTTCTAAATATATAACAGTTTTTTGACTGAGTGTTGAGTTATTTATCTCTCTTGATGGTTTGCATAGGTTCATTGTGTTTATAAAGTTCAATTCCTAATGATTCTGTGTTTAGAGCTGTGAAGTCTAAAAAAGTTTGCCTCTCAAGTATTCAAGTTCAAATTCTTATGTCTCCCTTGTCTTCTTGAAGAAGTATAACAAGGTTTTAGGATTTGTTTACTTTTTGTCAGGCCTATAGTTTTTTCTATGGGCCTGGCTTATCTTTCATTTGATGGTCAAAAGTTTTCCTTACGGATCTTATTAGCCTTCTGCAATTGGTTTTTTGGTTCGTCAGAACTAAAAACTAATTGTTTCCATTTGTGTCTTTTCAGAGGGTTATTGAGAAAAATTCCCTTCCTGCCACCGTTTTGTGAAGGCCCGCTTTTTCCCTCATGACAGCACTAGGTGCAGTACGTGCGGGCCTCTTCTAAATTGCCATGTGTGTGAGTCGTGGCCGGTGGAGGTTTTAACTGATTTTTTAAATCAGCAGGTAAAGGACCGGGCAGCAGATGAGAAGAGGCGTCTGGAAAAGGAGTGTGGTAAGAAGAGGAAGGCATCCATGCCAGACATGGAGGCCTTCCGTCTTGAAATGATGGGAGAATTGAAGAAGACGATCACGGATCTTGTCCCGGAGTTGCTTCACAGCTTGCTTCCCGGGTCAAGTTCATCATTGTCTTCTTCATTTGCTCCGGGACAGTGTTCCCGTCTCTGGGTCTGGTTCTCTTAGCAAACCAGTTTTCGTTATAGACCCAGGGACGGCTCCCGTTGGTCCGGTGCTGAGGTTTGCCTCGCCCGTGGACCTGGGAGCGAAAGCCATGGCCTCGGGCGCTCGCTTATCGAGTGCTCTAGAACAGCTTAAGGCTAAGGGTATCAGCACCTCATGCGATATCCCTCCTGCCCAGGCCGAGCTTGATCATTTTTCAAGCTTGTCATCTAATCTTTCTGGGCAGAAAGAAGAGGACACTCTGTGATGGCCATGGAAATGGATTCCCATGGGGGCCCATGGATGACCTTTTCCATGGAACTACTTCTTCGGGAGTGGGTTTCACGGCTCAACGGCTAGGCTGGCTAGGAGCCGATGGCCGTCCATACCGTATCCCTCAGCTTGCCGAGAGTTACCGTGAGGAAGGCCCGGACTGTGACGTCATGTTTTTAGCCTCCCATAACACCATAGATCCGGCTCCTGGAATAGCCGCGGCGCAAGCCATGCCCTCCCTTGCGGGTCCGTATGGCTTCCCTTCCAGGAGTATCTTCAGCTCCGGCCATTACTCCACCAGTGAATGTGGTTGAGGACGACGAAGGCCCTAGGCTCGTCGAACATTCACAGGTGGCCACCGAGGAAGACTGGCTGGATGCTTGCCAATGGCTGGTGAACATCAAGCCAGAACTTCAGGTGGATCAACCGGCTTCCCAGCGGGACCAGCGCCCGTGGATGGGAGGAAAACCGGTGACGAGCACCATGCCATCTCTGCCGTATGCAGAGCATATCGTTGATATGTTCGCTGCGGCAGAGACGTCCATTCTGCCAAAAGGACCCCTTGCGAAGGCCCCTCGCGAGGTGGCATGGTGCTGTCTATATCAGAAGTATGGCATCGTTCCAAAGCCTTGCACGGATGACCGTGTGGCTTTGGGCGAAGACACGCGGCCTGGGTCCCAGTCTAACATGGGACCCTTGTGTGCTAGTGCTCTGCGCAACGCTAATTCGGCGCTGCGGGACATGGAGGAAAGTACGAGAGGAGCCATCTCGGCTCTCTCGCACGTTTCCCAGCTTCTACATGGGGTAGTAGCAGCATCCGTGGCCCGCCAAACTTCTCCTCTTGCAGTCCAGAGAGCCATCCAGGACGGCATTAACCTGGCTCTGGACTGCATGACGAGATCCGTAACCAGGAGTTTACGGGCGAGGCGCACATTTGCCCTTGACAATTTGTGACCCTCACTGGACCTGTATGATCGGCTTCTTCGGACGCCGATGGCAGGTCCATGGTTGTTTGGAGGTGAAGGATGTCTGCACCTCCAACAAACCGTGAACCTGGTGAACAACCAGAGGGCGCTGCGAGAGCAGTTTGAAGTTCTCTGCAGGGAGCGTGTTCGAGCAGCGCCCCCTGCCTTCCACCCTCAGCGGGCTAGAGGTGGTGGTGGCCTTGTCAGAGGCCAACCACCTACGCAGCGTCGGCCATGGCAACGACAGCATAAGCCAGCTAGGGGGGGTAGTGCAGGCTCCTCAAGCACAACCCACCAGACAGCCTGCGTACCGAGGTGCGTGTGGCGCTGGTAGAAGAGCGCGGGGTTCTGGTCATGGGAGCCGAACCTGATGGGTCGCCTCTCAAAAAGACAACACCAGTGCTGCTAGGACAGCCACCAGAGACAGGGCTTCTCTTGCACTTCTCGGGTCCACCTCAGTTCTTAGGTGCACTCGTGAGAGGCCGTCTGGCCTTCCACATGCAAGAGTGGGAGCGGGTTACTCAGGACCACTCAGTCTTGCGATGGCTTTCAGTCGGTTACCATCCCGACTGGATTTCAAATCAGCCATCGCGCCTGTCTGGTTCCGATCTGGACTCAAAATCCAAGAGATCCAGATCAACGGTTGTGTATAGAGGAAGAAATTCAATCCCTCATACTAAAACACGCTATTCAACCGGCACAAAAATGTCTGGGTTATTATTCAACCGTGTTCCTAGTGACGAAAAGCACTGGAGGGTGGAGACCAATTCTCAACCTCAAACCTCAACAGGTTTATCCTCACACCAAGTTTCAAAATGGAAACTGTGAGAACAGTGTTAGCAGGATTGAGGAATGGAATGTGGACAGCATCAATAGATCTAAAAGATGCCTATTTTCACATTCCCATTGCGAAGAGCTTTCGTCGGTTCCTGAGATTTGCATTTCAGGGCTGCCAATGGGAATTAGGGTTCTCCCATTTGGTATATTGACGGCTCCTCGGGTCTTCACTCGAGTGGTCCAAGCTATGACGTCATACCTCTGCAGGAGACACATAGCAATCCACACGTACATAGATGACTGGCTGTTAAAGACACACACTCAAGAAAGTCTATCAGCAAATCTGGAGATAGTTTTGAAAACTCTTACAGATCTAGGCTGGATAATCAACTTTCAAAAGTCAGAGCTGGCTCCGTCTCAGAAGTTTGTTAACCTGGGCATGTTCTTCGATCTAGAGATAGGATATGTTTATCCATCTCAAGAGAGAGTAGAAACACTCATCTCAGTCATACAGTCGTTATGGGTCTACTTGAGAATGTTGAGGTTGATGGTTTCTTTGGAACCAGTCATTCCTCAGGCAGCCTTATGCCGGCGGCGGATCAAATTATTTCTCATGACACTGGACCCAGAGTACGGGTTTCCTGGACTCAAGAGTGTCAGTGTTGGAACATCTTATTCACCACCTTCAATGGTGGATGAAGAAAGAAAATCTCCTGGTGGGGGTGACGTTGTCACCTCCCCACCCTCAGTTAACGATGTACACAGATGCATCAATGGAGGGATGGGGAGTTTGCCTGGAAGAAAACAAAGTATCAGGGCTTTGGAATCTGGATCAGTCATGAGAACATATCAATCTGCTGGAAATGCGATCAGTAGTCTTAGCCTTGGACCACTTCCTAGAGAAGGTCAAGGGCAAGAGTGTTCTGGTTCGATCAGACAATACAACAGTAGTGACATACATAAACCGCCAGGGCAGAACGAAGTCGCCCAGTCTCTGTATGATGAAGTGGAAACTGCTTTGCTGGTGCCTAGATCATGGGATTTCCCTGAAAGCAGTTCATATTCCGGGAAGGCTAAATCTATTAGCAGACTCATTGAGCCGAAGAATGAGCATTCTTCCCATGGAATGGCAACTAAATCAATGTGTGGCAGATCGCCTGTTCAACCACTGGGGCAAGTCCAACATAGATTTATTCGCAATGAACAAGAATGCGAAGATGACGGCATACGTCTCTCCGATTCCAGATCCGAGTGCTATCGCAATAGATGCGTTAGCTATCAGTTGGGAGGGAATGTATGCATACGCATTCCCGCCAGCAATCCTGATTCCAAAAGTTCTCCAGAAAATTGGGCAGCAGGAATGCCAAGTGCTTCTGATCGCCCCAAATTGGCCAAGCCGATCATGGTATACAGATCTGCTGGACCTTCTGGTCTGCAATCCTGTTCCTCTGCCTCTGATGGACAACATAATCTTTCAGGGCAAGGCCTTGCACAACAACCCGTCAATATTTCAATTGACTGCGGATGTTGTCAAGGAATCAGCAGTTAAGGAGGGGTTTTCTGAGCAACAGCCATGTTTATGGCAAAAGCCAGAAGGGGGTCAACCTCCAGAGCATATAATTAGAAAATCAACAGATTTGCTGAATGGTGCTCAAAAAGATGTATTAATCCAATGGAAGCATCTATTCAGGTAGTCGCCGATTTCCTCTGTCACCTTTTTTATGCCTATAGCCTCAAGCATAACTCTATTGCTGGCTACAAGTCGGCTTTAATGTCAGTTATCCCTTGCTTGGCTATTAGCGGAAGTGATGAAGTATATAATCTAAATACTTTAATCAAAGGCATGGGTAATCTAAGACCAAGGAATCCTCCAGTGATTCCGTCTTGGGGTTTATCGTTAGTTTCAATTATTAGCAGATAAACCCTTTGAACCACTAAGCTCCAGTTCCATGAAAATGTTGACGCTTAAAAACAGTTTTTCTGATTGCTGCAGCTTCAGCCAGACGAAAAAGTGAAATAGATGCCTTGTCAGCAGAGCCAGACCGTTTTGTGGTGACAGGGGAAGGCCTTAGGCTTCTACCTAAAGTTAACTTTATGGCGAAGAACCAGTCTTTAAAATATCCTGGTCAGCCTATAGTTTTACCCGCTTTGTCCAGATTTGATCCTAATTCAAAGGCTTGGTGTCCAGTCCGTGCATTAATGTGTTATAAACAACGTACACAGGAATGGCGGACGGACCCTAGTGCTTTATGGCTATCTTACATTGAACACAATGGGAGAGCTTCTAAAGATACCATTTCTAGGTGGATTGTGGAATGCATCCAGCATTGCCACAAAGCCGCCACGGGTAAACAAGTTGACATGGCCAAGGCTCACAGTGTCCGTGGTGTAGTGACATCCACGGCTCTGTTTAACGGAGTGCCGGTGGATGTCATTATGTCAGTAGCACAATGGCACTGTGAGTCTAGTTTTACTAATCATTACCTACGTGACACGTCAAATCCACTTGCCTTATCGATTTTACATAAACGTTAAATCTGTATATAAATTTGTACATATTGTACATAAGGCCATTGACTCCCACTCAGTGCAATTTAGTGGGGGGGGTGGGGGGGGGGGGGGGGGGGGGTGGGTGGGAATCCCCGCTTTTCTGTACTGTACCTATCATCGCCAGCGGTGATCAAAGGGGAATCTCATCAAAATAGGTTAGTCCTATATTTGGTGATGGTTATTTTTTGTCACGCTTTTTATATTACTTACTAAAATGGTGATGGTTTTGTGTTCTTTGTGGTTCCTTCTGAGAGTATACGAAATGAAGCTTTCGTCCGATGTCTTATAGTACTTTGGCACGAGTACATAGCGAGCGTATAGGACATTGAGGTCATCGCTCCCTCTTTAAAAGGGGGGTGGGGGTGGGGTGGAGCGGGTGTGAAATGGTCATTACTCTCAACATCGGTCATTTTATCCGATGTCCAAATCATTTCCTGATTGTGTTTACATACGCAATTTCAGATGTTTGTTGTGCTCTAAAAGCAAAAGCTTGCTCTTCCAGGGATGAGCCGGTCTTCTGACCTTCGCCTCCCTTCCGCCGAATTCTCATACAAATTCTGGCTATATCAGGAAGTATCAGGGTGGTAAGTATACTCTTGATGTGAAATAAATGAGATCACGGATTTCTTTTTTCACGAGAGAGTTGATACTTACCACCCTGATACGATCCCGGCCTCTCCGCCCCAATGAGGCTCGGTATATCGGCGTTTTATGTTGCAATTAGGTCAGCCAATATCTTTGAATAGAATGAGTCAGCCCTACGCATGTGCGAATTTGGGCTGCACATCCGCTGGACTGTCAGTTGTGTAACCTGCCCAGTGGGGCGGTTTCTTTTTAATTCTGAGTATTATTGAAGCTAGGTCGATATTTAGGAAATATCATGAAGTATCAGGGTGGTAAGTATCAACTCTCTTGAAAAAAGAAATCCGTGATTTCGTTTATTCTCTTGATTGGTTTCAATTGTATTTCTTCGACTACCATGCTTCTACTGCAGCAGATTTGTATTTCTTAGACTACCATGCTTCTACTGCAGCAGATTTGTGTTTCTTATACTACCATGCTTCTACTGCAGCAGATTTGTATTTCTTAGACTACCATGCTTCTACTGCAGCAGATTTGTATTTCTTTGACTACCATGCTTCTGTTGTAGCAGATTTGTATTTCTTATACTACCATGCTTCTACTGCAGCAGATTTGTATTTCTTATACTACCATGCTTCTACTGCAGCGGATTTGCATTTCTTAGACTACCATGCTTCTGTTGTAGCAGATTTGTATTTCTTAGACTACCATGCTTCTACTGCAGCAGATTTGTATTTCTTAGACGACCATGCTTCTGTTGTAGCGGATTTGTATTTCTTAGACTACCATGCTTCTACGGCAGGAGATTTGTATTACATGCTTCTACTGCAGCAGATTTCTATTTCTTAGACTACCATGCTTCTATTGTAGCAGATTTGTATTTCTTATACCATGCTTCTATTGTAGCAGATTTGTATTTCTTTGACTACCATGCTTCTATTGTAGCAGATTTGTATTTCTTCGACTACCATGCTTTTACTGCAGCAGATTTGTATTTCTTCGACTACCATGCTTCTATTGTAGCAGATTTGTATTTCTTCGACTACCATGCTTTTACTGCAGCAGATTTGTATTTCTTAGACTACCATGCTTCTATTGTAGCAGATTTGTATTTCTTCGACTACCATGCTTCTACTGCAGCATATTTTACTATTAACCTATGAAACCAAAATGGTGAATTAGAAAAAACCTGTTACACTTAAATAAATATTCTGTAGAATATTTTGAAACTAATTTGACTGGGAACTGTTGCTGCCAATTGTCAAATTAGTTTCAAAATTTTCAAGATCTTGCCTGTATAGCGGTAGTCACCTTGACATCAATTTCAGCAAATTCATGGGTGAATGGGTTAAAACATTTATGTTGATAGCTAACATGCACAAGCATTGGATCATCCATTCATGATTGCTGTCCAATATGGTGGTGCTGAAAAGTGAATAATAATTTTTATACGCTGCCAAAAAAATTGGTGTTGTATTATGAGATGGCATTTACGAGCGGGTGAGCAGCAGAGTGGTTTCCGCACGATAACTCTGATACTGTTTATCGGATCGCTTTGAAACTTCGTAGGATGATTGGACTCGGTCTGAGGAAGAAACCTATCGAAATCGACGATGATCCGAAATCCAAGATGGCCACCAGCCACCGCCGGCCATCTTGAAAATTGGTTTCTGCACGATAACTCGGGTCACATTGAAACTTGATAGGGTGATTGGACTAGGTGTGGGGAAGAAACCTATCAAAATTTACGATGATCCGAAATCTAAGATGGTCGCTAACCACCGGTGGCCATCTTGAAAATTGGTTTTCGTTCAATAACTCCATTACCGTTTAGTGGATTGCTCTGAAACTTCAGAGAATGGCTATGACTGGTTTAGGTCTGATGAAAAAATTGCTGTTTTCTAATAGCGCTCATTCATTGGTTTGTCATCATGGCTGGGTGTTATGCACCGTTTGCGGAGCTCATGTTTACCTTTGTCTAATGCCTAAGGGTTTAATGTGTCCCTGTCATTATGAGAAAGGCTGCATGTATATTTTGGAAACAAGGTTGTTGAAAGCTGTTGCTGTCCTTAGACAGCAACAGCTTATAGCAACATTGTTTTAAAATTGAACACTTGTTGTCGTATAGAAGGGGCTTGAAATTTAGACAGTTAAAAAAATTGTGAACTCAGCCTGAGGATTTAGGAACTTGTCTTGCATTTTTGGGAGCTGAGCATTTTGCAATCCAGATTCATTATTTATGAACTTGATTTGAGTATTTGTAAAGTTAACAACTAGTGTGAATAGGTTCTTAATTGATGCTGTCATGTTTTTATTTTATAGTGCCCTCGATTTATGATTGTGACTTTGAAACTGATTATTGTCTGTGGCAGCATGGGCTGACAGACGCCAACCAGTTTAATTGGACACGGGCTAGTGGCCAGAATGGTCCACAGCAAGGAGGGATCAGCTATGACCATACACATGGAAATGGTAAATATTTAATGACATCATTTCATGCATCATATTGGTAGTTTAATGTACATGATTAACCTACATGTAATATGATAGAATCTTACAAGTTCAACAAATTAGATATTAGATCTCTAATTTATGTTCGGGTGGGTTGTTGGTGGAGGGTGGTAATTTTTGTCAAGCCCTTCGGCAAGTGCCGCATTATTCGACATATACGTCATCTTGCATACAGAGTATGGCTTCTGATCTGAGAATTAGGTAGATAGGTAGAAAGTTTCGACAAACAGTACATCTTTGTTGTAGTATGCTCTAGATGATATAAATATTTTGTTAATTCTTTTGTACTTTTTACAATCGCAACGTAAACGAAAGAGAATATTACATTCTGGTGTGGTGCATGTGTGTTTGAGTCACAAGAAAGGTGTTCCAGTCATAAACTAACTGTTTCCAAATCTGTCTGGATCGCAAAAAATCTATGTAACTATATCTTTGAAACTATGCCTCCTATTTTTGTCAGATTTTAACACAATACTGATCAATGTATTAAAGGGATGCTAATGTCATCTCAAATGTTGTCTTGCACCGATTAGTTGCTTTATAGGTTCCATATCTTTCATATCCTGGCACATTCCCTGTATCACAATTATCTGTTTTGTAATATCGTGTAAATGTTGAACAGTGATCGCCGCGATTTTGTCTCCTTGACCGATAATCTTTATTATGTAATAGTCATCTTGTGGATCTTATGGCAGCAACAACTTCCAATCAAATTAGCTTCAAAATATTCAATTGCTTATCGGTATGATTGTTTTTCTAACAGGTTGCCGAACTATAGATAGCATCTCTCTGACTGAGCGCATATAGCGAGGCAGACACGCTATGTCTTTTCTGATTGGTTGAAAAGCAAATCATGACATCCATCATAGTCTGTAGAAATGTAATAACATATAGCTACTAAAGCCTGAATAGCTTTCGTTGTCCATTGAATGCTTAGTATAAAATAAGATGAGTTTTCCTTTAAATTAGTAATCCCTATCTGCATTATCTATTTGCTCTTGTTTTACATGTGTCTACAGAAACCATTATGCTACTGTATTCTATATGACAGTAACTTGTTTTAATTTTCAGCCAATGGTTGGTACGTTTACATAAATACGGCTGCTACTCCCGATACAACGCTCCATGGTCGAGCTCGATTACATGGACCCCGAATCAACGATGGTCAAACCAGATGCTTGAATTTCTGGTACTACATGTATGGTCAGGGTATCGCCAACTTAGACGTGCTTATGTGTACTGATGCAACACGTCGTCCGGAGACGTACTGGACAAAGGCCGGAGATCAAGGCCAAGACTGGCACTATGCATCTTTCACAATAACTAGTCAAGGGAATTACACGGTAAATACGTTAAAATATTTTTCCTTCGTAGGACCTATATATATATTCGAAAGTATTTGCCGTCATACTCAATGGAGGAATTCAGTTTATCCATCAATCATATGATGTCATAATAAACTACATGATGTCATAATCAATTACATCATTAATGATGTAGATAAATTCATTATGATTGCTTAATTGATGCTGGAATAAGCATTGTTGTACGAATTGTATGTCTAGTATTTAATAACATGCTGTTGAATATTTTGAAACTAATTTGACTGGGCGCTGTTGCCGCCATAGGCAGCAACAGTACCCAGTCAAATTAGTTTCAAAATATTCAACAGCTTATCTGTATGGTTTTCTGGTAAATTAGTTGTCAGGGAGTTCAGGGATCGATTGATCCCAACACAATGGAAGCGAGGGTAGAGCTTAGCTAGAGATGGACGGGGCTTAGCTACAACTTTATTCCTCCATTACATGACTAATTAACTGGCAAAATGATGTATAGCTTTATCATGTAAATTGAAAAGTCTGTCACTAGTGTATGAACTGTGTCTTTGATAAATTAAAAAATTAATAAGCTTTCTGTTGAATATTTTGAAATTAATTTGACTGGGAGCTGTTTGTGGTAGGGTAACCAGAGGGACTAGCCAACCCGGAACCGGTAACCCACCCCCTGTGACACGCTACAGCCGCCCTATGGATGGCTAATGCCCTAAGCACACACGATGGCAAGAATGTCTGTGACATGATTTGCCTCCTCTGTGCATGCGCCGGGCCACTGGGAATACACCCTTAATGAACAAGTCTCTCACAACGGGACAGCCACGCTATGCGAGACCAATGACTGCGTGGACATTATTAGTTTTTAGCTTGACTTTACGAATTAAAACAGCTCGCCGTAGGCCGCCATCTATATAGGCAGTGGAGCAACCTTAAATTTTGGAAGGACCACTCTTAGGCAGTCTCATTAACTAAGAAAGAAAACCTTCACCACCGCACCGCTCTGAAAACCTCACATATCTGAAATCTCTGCACCGTCTTCGGACTTCAGAAGTTGACCTGCCTACCAACCCACAGCATCTGCAGCATCCTCTGCCTGCCGCTTAAAGAAGTGCGACTAATCCCACTTGGTAGCGGCCTTTGAGCGAGCCCGGTTTCCGCCACTTGTGGTTCTCGTGTAAAGAACCTTTCTACTTCGAATAATACTTACCAGATGTACTATTATGATAATGCCTATTATCTAGTCTAGCTCAAAATAAACAATTAAAACTCGGCACTCTCCTGGTCCTGCCAATACTGTGTCCGGGAATTACCATAGACGCAGGTACCGAGTCAATTTCACTTCAAGAGTATACTTACCTCCCTAATACTTATTGATATTGCTAAATATTGGCTTTCACTCAATAAACACTCAGATTAAAACAGTTAGGTGCCCCTACTGGGCAGGGAGTCAGAGTGTAGTCTGGCGGATGCCAGCCCCACCACCGCGCATGCGCAGACTAGCACTTCCTCTTTGCTAATTTATTGGCAGAGAGTCTACACATGTTTTTGTGCTAGAGCTTTTCTAAACTCTTTTCAAAGTCTTTTGAGTGTTATTTAGAAGTGATAACCCCTGATTAAGATGGCAGGAAGGAATACTTCGCCAATGGAGGGCCCAGGACCTATACATCAGGTGACTTCTAGTAAAATTAGCGAGTTTTTTCCCGGTGTAATGTGTTTCCGGGACTCGCGTTTACCGTGATAAGCGCCTTGTTTAGTTGGTTTATTTCAACTAGGTGCTATATAATACTAATCTCTCTTTGTGTTTATGTCCACAGGTCTAGGTGAGGATATGTAATGGACATCACAGCATCAGAGAGTTTGTTTTTCTCCACCTTGGTTCCATTTCCTACTAATACTGTTAGGTTATCTAACCAAAAAGTCTTATGTCCAGTGAGTAGGAGGCCTAGTATAAAGGTCTTCTCACTTTGCCCTCTTGATCCAACTCCTTCCCCTAAGGTGGAGAGTGTTAGGAGGCGTAGTCTTGGTGGAGTGCTCCAGGTCATCACGTTGAATGGTTTGTCTATACAAGTGTCAGGTATCTAATTATTGATATGAGGTGATGTTAGTTATTTTAGAGAAAATTAACTGTATTTACCATTGTTATCAGTATTTATCTGATGGGTGTGTAGTCAGAATGTCCATTCTGTACATGTTCTGGTTATGGATACAATTCGTCCTTGCACTTGGATGTTTGTTATGGATCGATTTTTTCCTGTCATAGGATTAATGACGTCATAATCAGCCTTGCTCTTTATTAACAATTCAAGTTTTGTCCAACGCTGGTTTCAGATGATTATTGATCTTTATGATCATTTTGCCTCTCTTTGAGTTGGTTTAAGTTTCTAAGCTTAACTAAGTTGCTCATTGCCCTCGTCCTTTGCCCTGTTTCAGAGACCTGGTTGCTCGTCCTGTGGACGTTTCTTGGAGGAGAGGTTTCTTCCTCATCTCTGCTATCAGTGTAGCCCCTGTGGTCCCTTGATTAATTGCGAGATATGTAAGCACTGGGTGGGGGGGGGGGGCGAACTAATGTCCGAATTCTTGTGCTTACAGGCGAAGGACAAGGTGGTGGAGGAGGAGAAGAAGAAGCAGAAAAGAGAGGGTGTGTGTAAGAAGGGTAAGAGGAAGGCCTCGTTCGCAGTGGATATGGAGGCCTTCCGGACCGAGATGTTGGGAGAGATGAAGAGGACAATAAAGGATTTGGTTCCAGAGTTGCTTCGTGGCATGCTTCCTGGACCAAATCCTTTGTTGGCCTCATCATCTGCTTCGGAGCAGGTAATCCCCACCTCTGAATCACCTGTCCGTAGGCCGTTTCCGTTGTTCGTAGATTCAGAGGTGGCCCCATTAGAGGGGGCGTTCCACGACCCTGGCAGCAGGCTTGGTGCCGCGCCGAGGGGTCGTGGACGGCTGTCGCTGGAACCCGTGGGCTGCTTATCAGTCCAGGGGTATCCGCACGCCGCGGGTGCCAGTACCTCCTATGGCACCTTTCCTGGCCAGTCCGGGTTAGCTCCCTTTGCTGACCCGGAGTCTAATCTTTCTGGCCAGGAGGAAGAGGATTACCTGTTAGGGTCGCCGTCTGAAGACGTGACCATGGATTATGAGGTCTGTGCACCCCTCGCGGGGAATACAGGCGACATAGTCCATGGCTCTACTCACGCAGGAGTAGAGTTCACGGTTCAGAAGGTGGCCCTGGGCGCTGCTGATGGCCAGCGTTACCGCATACCTCGGCTTGCCGAGAGTGTCGCTGGTGCTGGCCAGGGCCGTGGTGGGGCGGTATCTGCCCCGCGCTCTACCACGGCGCCTGCTCCTGGTCAGGCCAGTGAGATTAGCATGCCTGTTCTTTCGGGCCCGCATGCTTTCCCTGGCTGGCCAGGGGTATCAGCATATCCGCCGTCAAGCTCTGCTGCTTGCGCTCAGGAGGAAGACGAAGGCCCCCGTCTTGTAGAGCGCTCGCAGCTAGCCACGGAAGAGGATTGGTCTGACGCTTGCCAGTGGCTGGTAAGTGTTAGGCCAGGTCTGCCCGTGGAGCAGTCGGCTAGCCAGGGTGACCACAGGCCGTGGTTAGCTGGTAAGGCTACTGCTAACGCGATGCCATCTCTGCCGCTGAGACGTCTATTAAGGCGAATGGGTGTCTCGCGAAGGCCCCTCGCGAGGTGGCCCGGCGTTGCCGCATCGTGCCCCTGGATTACCAGAGGTACGGTGTGGTACCCAAGCCGAGCGTGGATGACCGCGCGGCTTTGGGTGAGGATGCGCGGCCAGGCTCCCGTTCTGACACGGGAGTCTTGTGTTCGAACGCGTTGCGTTCGGCAAATGCCGCATTGCGTGATGCGGAGGAGAGTGGGAGAGCTTCGATTGCCGCTCTGTCCCACGTCTCCCAGCTGTTACAGGGGGTAGTAACGGCATCCGCATCGCGCCAGCCGAGCCCAGTCACAGTCCAGAGAGCCATCCAGGATGGTATCAACCTGGCTCTGGACTGCATGACTCGGGCGGTGACTAGGAGTGTCCGGGCAAGGCGCACGTTTGCCTTGGACAATCTGTGCCCATCCCAGGACCTGTATAATAGGCTACTGCGTACACCTATGACAGGTCCTGGTCTCTTTGGAGGTGAGGGATGTAGACACCTCCAGGAGACGGTTACTCTGGTCAATAACCAGAAGGCGCTGCGTGAGCAGTTTGAGGTGCTTCGTCGGGAGCGCGTTCGCGCCACACCCCCTGCGTATCGTCCCCTGCAGGCTCAAGGTGGAGGTGGCCAGGTCAGAGGCCAACCACCATCGCAGCGTCGGCCTCGGCCGCGTGCGATTCGGCCTGCAGTGAGGGGGGCGCAGGCTCCTCAGGCACAGTCAGCCAGGCAGCCACCCGCGCACCGAGGTGCGCGCGGTGCTGGGCGTGGCGCGCGAGGATCTGGTCGTGGTAATCGTGCCTGATGGGCTGGTTACCGCGGTGAGAACCACTCCGGTGTTTCTGGCAAAGGAGACAGTGCCACTCTTGCACTCCTTATGTCCACCTCTCTCCCTAGGTGGACCGGTGGGAGGCCGGTTAGCCGACCACAAGCAAGAGTGGGAACGGTTGACTCAGGACCGTTTAGTCTTGCGATGGCTTTCAGTCGGGTATCATCCCGATTGGATGACAGGCCCGCCATCGCGACTGTCTCTAGTGCCAATCTGGACTCCGAATCCGAGAGATCCAGAGCAAAGGTTGTGTATCGAGGAGGAGATAAATTCCCTCATACTAAAAGGAGCTATTCAGCCGGCACAAAAGTGTCCGGGCTTCTATTCAAGCGTGTTCTTGGTAACAAAAAACACCGGAGGGTGGAGACCAATTCTCAACCTCAAGCCATTGAACAAGTTCATCGAGACGCCCAGTTTCAAGATGGAGACTGTGCGCTCGGTGTTGGCGGGGTTGGAGAACGGAATGTGGACAGCTTCAATAGATTTGAAGGATGCTTATTTCCACATTCCCATAGCGAGGAGTTTCCGTCGCTTCCTGAGATTTGCATTCCAGGGCAGACAGTGGGAATTCAGGGTGTTACCCTTCGGAATTTCCACCGCTCCTCGGGTTTTCACCCGTGTGGTTCTTGCGATCACAGCATACCTCCGCAGGAGAAGCATAGCAGTCCACACGTACATAGACAACTGGCTTTTAAAAGCACACACCCAGGAAAGTTTATCGACCAATCTGGAGATTGTTTTGAAAACGCTCACGGATTTAGGCTGGATGATAAATTTTCAAAAATCAGAGCTGACTCCATCCCAGAAGTTTGTTTACCTGGGGATGTTCTTCGATCTAGAGACAGGATATGTTTATCCTACTCAGGAGAGAGTTCAGAAACTCATCTCAGTAATTCAGTCAGTGTGCGACAGTCGTCATGTCCTGGCACGGGTTTACTTGAGAATGCTGGGGTTGATGGTTTCATTGGAACCAGTCATTCCTCAGGCCGCCTTACACAGGCGGCCGATCCAGCTTTTTCTCATGACACAATGGACCCAGAGTACAGGTTCGCTGGACTCGAATGTGTCAGTGTTGGCGCCTCTAATTCACCACCTGCAATGGTGGTTGAAGACAGAGAATCTCCTGTTGGGGGTTTTGCTAACCCCTCCCCACCCTCAGGTGACTGTATACAGATGCATCGATGGAGGGTTGGGGAGCTTGCCTGGAAGAGTCCACAATATCAGGGCTGTGGGATCTGGATCAGTCAAAGGAACATATCAATCTACTGGAACTAAGAGCAGTAGTCCTGGGCCTGGAACATTTCTTACGGAAAGTTCAGGGCAAGATTGTTCTTATTCGTTCAGACAACTCAACTGTAGTGACTTACATAAACCGCCAGGGCGGAACGAAGTCGCCCAGTCTGTATGATGACATGGAGACTGCTTTGTTGGTGCCTGGATCACAGGATTACCTTGAAAGCAGTTCATATTCCGGGAAGGTTAAATCTGCTAGCAGACTCATTGAGCCGAAGGATGAGTGTTTTACCCACGGAATGGCAACTAAATCAATGTGTGGCGGATCGTCTGTTCGACCATTGGGGGAAGCCCAACATCGATTTGTTCGCAACGAAGAGGAATGTGAAGATGACGACGTACGTCTCTCCGATTCCAGATCCAAGCGCTTTCGCAACAGATGCGTTAGCTATCAGCTGGGCGGGAATGTATGCATACGCATTCCCTCCAGCAATCCTGATTCCAAAAGTTCTTCAGAAAATCCAGCAGGAGGAGTACCAAGAGCTCCTGATCACCCCGGATTGGCCAAGCCGATCATGGTATACGGATCTGCTGGACCTTCTGGTCTGCAATCCGGTTCCTCTGCCTCTGATGGACGACATTATCTTCCAGGCCAAGGCCCTTCACAACAATCCGTCAATGTTCTGATTGACTGCGTGGATGTTGTCAAGGAATCTAGAATTAAGGAGGGCTTTTCTGAGCAAGCAGCCATGTTTATGGCCAAAGCCAGGAGGGGGTCAACCTCCAGAGCATATAATTATAAAATCAACAGATTTGCAGAGTGGTGCTCAAAAAGATGTATTGATCCAATGGATTCATCTATTCAGGAAGTAGCTGATTTCCTCTGTCACCTGTATGATGCCTATAGCCTCAAGCCTAACTCTATTGCTGGTTATAAGTCAGCTTTAATGTCTGTTATTCCTTGCTTGGCTAAGAGGGGAAGTGATGAAGTAAGTACATTAAATGTATTAATTAAAGGCATGGGCAATTCAAGACCAAGGAATCCCCCGGTGATTCCGTCTTGGAGTTTATCACTAGTGCTTCAGGTACTAGGTGATAATCCTTTTGAACCACTTAGTTCCATTTCTATGAAACTGTTAACTCTTAAAACTGTATTTTTAATTGCTGCGGCCTCGGCTAGGCGTAGGGGTGAAATTCATGCCTTATCAGCCGAGGAGGACCGTTTTGTGGTTACAGGGGAAGGCCTTAAGTTGCTACCTAGGGTTAATTTCTTAGCTAAGAATCAGTCTTTGAAATATCCAGGTCAACCTATTGTTTTGCCAACTTTAACTAGATATGATCCTAATTCTAAAGTATGGTGTCCCGTCCGGGCGCTGCTCCGGTACAAACAACGTACATCGGAGTGGCGCACCGACCAGTCAGCGTTATGGTTGTCATATATTGAACCCCATGGCAGGGCGTCGAAGGACACCATTTCCAGGTGGATTGTAGAATGTATTCAGTTTTGTCATAAATCCGCCACCGGGAAGCAGGTTGACGTGGCCAAGGCTCACAGTGTCCGCGGCGTAGTGACATCCACTGCCCTATTTAATGGGGTCCCTGTGGATGACATTATGTCGGTTGCTCAGTGGCACGGTGAGTCAAGTTTTACAGACCATTATCTCCGTAACTCCTCTAATCCTCTCGCCTTGTCTATTTTGAAAAAATAACTAGGTGTACATTATTTGATGAGGTTTCCTCATTGCTTATTTATTTCACAATTAATTATTGGAAACAACCACTTTTTTGGCACTGCATCAGTCTTCACCACTGGGAAGATGATGTCAGCACCCAAGTTCAACAAGGTCTGTCTTGTTCATGTGTTGTTCATTGTTGATTGTATTGTCACGTTACCCGTTGTTATTAGCATGATGATGGTTTGTGTGTTTATGTGGTTCATTATTGAGAGTATACGAAAATGGAGTTTTTTCGTCTCTGTCCTGTAGTACATGGCACTTGTACGTAGAGAGCGTATGGGACATTGAGGTCATTCGAGTCTTCCTCCCAGGAAGGGGGGGGGGAGCGCATATGACATTTGGTCATCTCTCTTACATCGGTTGTGTTATCCAATGGTTGGTCAAATCCTGACACTGTTTTCACACAGTTTCAGAAGTTTAAGTGCCTTAAACGCAGAAAAGCGTATAGGGATGAACTGGTCTTTTGACCTCGCCTCCCTCCCGCCGAATTCCCTGTCGAATTCTGGCAATATCAATAAGTATTAGGGAGGTAAGTATACTCTTGAAGTGAAATAAACGAAATCTAGGATTTCTTTTTTCACGAGAGAGTTGATACTTACCTCCCTAGATACGGACCCGGCCTCTCCACCCCACAGAGGCTCGGTCTTCAGGCTCTTAATAGTTGCATGTGTGTCAGCCAATAAATTAGTCAGAGGAAGTGCTAGTCTGCGCATGCGCGATGGTGGGGCTGGCATCCGCCAGACTACACTCTGACTCCCTGCCCAGTAGGGGCACCTAACTGTTTTAATCTGAGTGTTTATTGAGTGAAAGCCGATATTTAGCAATATCAATAAGTATTAGGGAGGTAAGTATCAACTCTCTCGTGAAAAAAGAAATCCTAGATTTCGTTTATTTCCAATCACAGTCAGATTCGCTTATTTTGCAGACTTGAAAAGTCGCATGTTTTCTAGTGTCTAAATTTTGCTCAAATTTCCATTTGTGCCGTAATGACTGATTGAAAATTTCTTAAATTGGCACATTATTCTAAAATGGTAGCCATTGTTGGAGTCGCTCCGGTACTCGCTAACTATTTAATCTTATCTCGGTTCCTTCCAAGATGGATGCGTCCTTAGCCAAGATGGCGGCGCCCATGATTAATGTTTCGTTTTGGCTTGGCATGTCTATGCACTCTGTTTTATGCCGATCTTTAGCTCTCGCTTCATTGTTGAGGGTGTTTGTAGCGATCGGCATTTATTTCTTGGCGGTATTAACGTTAGTTAATTTCCAAGTTGTGTTTATTAATTTTCACTCAAAAAAGTTTCAAATATTTCCTGCCTAAAGGCTTGATTATCATTAATTTAAGAGAAAGTTAATGTTTCTAAGTAATTGTACCTTACAATCAAGTCAATTGTGCGTATTGCTCGTCATCGTATGTCATGTGCAGCGTTTTAATTCTCTGTGTTTGCAGAAGGCCAAGAACTAGGACACTTTGTGTCAGAAATGCAACAGGTTCATAAAGCGCAAGTTCAATGGTCATCACTGTGTCGCTTGCGCGAAATGCAAAGTGGGAAGTCCTTGTGACGTGTGCGCCAAGTGGTCGTCGGAGTTGGTGGCAGAGTTCGATCGGGATCGACGTGCGCGCTGGGAGAGGATCGCGAGGGACAAGGCGGCCAAGCTGGATCAGGCATCAGTGAGGGGACTGGAAGATCGTCTGAACGAGCGAATGGATTCCACATTGGGTGTGTGGGCAGCCCAGTTTAAGGCAATGTTTGAGTCCTTGCAGTCCACGATCCCGACGATGCAGGCTGGTGCAGGGCAACCTTTCGGTGGTCCGGCTAGTTCTGCGGAGGGACACGCATGTGTCCTTTCTCCGACCTTGGGTCAAGAGCCGACGGTGGAGGAGTAAGATCTTCTGCTAATGGAAGATTCTGGCATGCCAGATATTTCGTTAACGACTCAACCAGGTACATCCCAGGGATCTCCCTTGGGATTTGTACAGGTTTGCCAAGCGGGTGGTGATGTCGACGTTCGTCGGGCATTTTTCACCCAGATTTCGCTCAACCTGCGTTGTCGTTGGAGCTGTGTTTTGCGGTTCCTAGCGGCATCCCGGCAGCTCGGAGTTCCGTCATCTACCGTGGGGAAAGTGGCTGTAGTCCCGCCTCCCGTGCAGGAGCCGATAGACTGCAGTGAATCTGTGTCCGGCGATTCGTTGGACACTGGTGCCGCTAGTAGTCAGGCTATGGACACGCTTCATGTTGGAAGAAGTGTGGGCAATAGTTCTCAGCATGGATCGTCGGTGGCCTGCTCATCCAAGGGTGAGAAGGAAGATGAGAACGGTAGTCCATTGATGGACGAGTCCTTTTTTTGCACCGAAGCTGAATGGGTGCAGGTCCTTGACTGGATGTCCGGATGTCTCGGGTTGGCATTGGATCAGGGATCTCAGCGCGATCCGGTGATGGAACGGATGTCAGAGCGAGCGGCTAGCGCTCTGTCAAGTGGCTCTTCGGCCATGCCGACACTCCCTTTGGACACGCAGGCTTCCGACATGTTGGAGGTTGCGGCGTATCATCTGGTTCAGCCAGACTATGCATTGGCCAAGGCCCCGAAGGGGATAAGGAGTAGGGTCCATTTTCCGGAGCAGGCCTACCATCAGTATGCCCGGGTTCCACGGCTTTCCGTCGGGGAGCGAGAGGCGTTGAATATGCCGTTGGCTGGCAAATCGAAGGGGCATTCTCATCCCTTAGTTTCCCAGGCCAATAAGGATCCTTGTAATGAGTTAACGTTCATTGAGGATGCGGCGAGGGCAGCCATGGCTGCGCTCTCGCACGGATGTACCGTCCTGCAGGGTATGCTGATCTGCATGGTGGAAGGTGGAGAAGTGCCAGAGGCTGCTCCCGGAGATGTCCGGGACACCATGCACTTGTCCCAGGATTGCCTGGCCAGGGTAATCACCAGATCATTGGCGGAGCGAAGGAGAATGGTTCTCGACTGTGTAGAACCAGAACCTGAGATGAGGGCTGCGTTATCTTCTGCGCCTTTCATTGGTCCTGGCTTGTTCGGCGGCTCGGCACGGCAAGCCTTATCCAAGGTCGCGTCAATGGCCGCTGAGCAGGAAGTAGTCGGCAAGTCATGGAAGTCGACTAAGAGGACACAGCCGCAGAAGTCCTACAAACAGCATCGGCATGAGCAACAGAGGCAGCGCCAGAGATCGCCCTTCCGTCCTTCTGGCCATGATGCCCATCGAGCATCCGGATCGTAGGGACGTGGCCGTTCGCCCTCATACAAGTCCTCTAATAAGAGGCCGTATGAGGAGGACAGGAAGGGTGCCGGTTCGGGTCACGGCGGTTATCATAAAGATAGTCGTGGCGGTGATCCCGGGCCGTCATATTCCAAGAAACCGCGGGGCGGCCGTGGAGGTCGGTCCTGACGGGTTTCCGGTGGAATCAGTTCCGGTGACGTCAGGAACGAAAGGAGTCGAGAATGTTCACCCAAGCGATTTAGCATCTTATCGTGCATTATCGACCGCCAGCTGTGTGCAGATTCCTACCATCGGAGGCAGACTTCAACTGTTCTCAAGCCAATGGAACGGGTCGTGCGAGATTGTTTAGTCTATCAGTGGTTAAGAAATGGCTATGAACCGGACTGGCTCATCCGTCAATCGTTAGTTCCGTTAACATCGACTCCAGTGTGGACTCCCGTTCCAAGGGAATCCGATCGTCTAGATGCCATTTGCTCAGAAATCGAAGCTCTTCAGCGGAAGAACGCAATTCATCTAGTCCGCAATCAGTCCTCCCTAGGCTTCTATTCGATGATGTTCCTCATTCCGAAACGTACCGGAGGTTGGAGACCAATTCTCAATCTCAAACCGTTGAACAAATTTATTCTTTCTCCAAAGTTTCAGATGGAGACTGTAGCAGCGGTGATGACAGGGTTAAGAAAAGACATGTGGGCAGTGTCGATAGATCTGAAGGCTGCATATTTTCATATTCCAATGTCAATTCCTTTTCAGAAATACCTTCACTTTGCATTCCAAGACAATGTTTGGGAATTCAATGCGCTTCCATTCGGCCTGACCACAGCACCGAGCGTCTTCACCAAAGTCGTTCTCGCCATGACTTCTTATCTTCGCAGGAATAAACATAGCTGTTCATACTTACATAGACGACTGGCTGCTGAAGGCGGGGAATCCAATCACTCTGCGCAACAATCTTCAGGTAGTCCTAGCCTTACTAAAGGATCTAGTATGGATTGTGAATGTAGAGAAATCAGAACTGACTCCATGCCAGGAGTTTGTTTATTTGGGAATATTTTTCAACCTCAGAGACGGCGTAGCTTTTCCGGCGGAGGGCAGAGTCAAGAGTTTGATTGCAGTACTCGAGTCAGTTTCTCTAGGAGCTTTTCTGATGGCATGCCAATTTCTCAGGATACTGGGTTTACTAGTGTCTCTGGAGAAAGTGGTTCCTTTTGCGGCACTCAGGCGCAGGCCGATTCAAATGTATCTAATGTCATTCTGGTCTCAGAGAAC
This sequence comes from Chaetoderma sp. LZ-2023a, assembly GCA_034401795.1. NCBI lineage: Eukaryota > Metazoa > Mollusca > Caudofoveata > Chaetodermatida > Chaetodermatidae > Chaetoderma > Chaetoderma sp. LZ-2023a. The sequence goes on along the minus strand of CM067372.1, from coordinate 148,725,130 downwards.
GGATCCGTTATCTCTGAAAATTCCAGTAAAAGAACCATTGATGTTCCACCTTCAGTGGTGGTTATCAGAACAGAATCTCCTGCGAGGTGTTCCTCTACAACCTCCTCACCCACAGATGTCCATCTTCACAGATGCATCAACGACTGGTTGGGGAGTGGTATTGGACGATCAGTCAGTGTCAGGGGAATGGGATCGGACCACTGCGCAGAGACATAGCAATGTTCTCGAATTATTAGCAGTGACGTGAGCTTAATCCGAGACAAGATTGTCCTAGTAAGGACAGACAACTCAACAGTGGTGTCTTATTTGAACCACCAAGGCGGACGAGATCATCAGAGTTGTGTATGATGATTTGGAACCTTCTGCTGTGGTGCCAAGAGAGGAATGTTATTCTTCGGGCAGCACACATTCCAGGAAGACTGAACATCTTAGCAGATGCTCTCAGTCGAAGGACGGTTTGTCGTCCGACGGAATGGCAGCTCAACCAATCAGTAGCGAAGGTTCTATTCAATCATTGTGGCAAGCCAAATGTGGACCTGTTTGTGATGAAACAGAACGTAAAGATGGTCACATATGTGTCACCGATCCCGGACCCGCTAGCTCTAGCAGTAGACGAACTGGCGATAAGTTGGAAGGGAATGTACGCATATGCGTATCCTCCAACGATTCTCATCCCAAAGGTTCTGGCAAAGATAAGAGAGGGTATGTGCCAAGTACTACTGATCGTCCCTTATTGGCCAGGCCGATCATGGTTTACGGATCTGCTGGACCTTCTGGTCGGCAATCTAATCCCTCTTCCAGACCGAAGAGATATAAACTTTCAGAACAGGGGTCTGTATTTCCACTACAGACCAGAAATGTTCAAATTGACTGTATGGATGTTATCAAGCAGCGTGCAATTAAGGATGGCTTTTCTGAGCAAGCAGCGAAGTTTGTTGCTTCAGCCAGAAGAGGGTCAACCACTAAAACATATAATTATACAATCAACAAATTTGCAGAGTGGTGTATGGGAAGAGATATCGATCCCTTTTCTGCATCTGTTCAACATGTAGCACATTTTATCTCTCATTTATACGAAGTTGACAAACTTGTACCTTCAACCCTAGCAGCTTATAAGTCTGCATTAGCTTCAGTCATTCCCAGTCTGGCCATTGAAGGAGTGGAGAATGACACTTTAAATGAAGTTATTAAAGGAATGAGCAATCTGCGACCTAGACAGCCAATTTCTATCCCAGCATGCAATCTATCTCTTGTTCTACAGGTTTTAGGGCATGCTCCCTTTGAACCGATTAGATCTATAGATATTAAACTGTTAACTATTAAATCAGTTTTCTTGGTTGCAGCAGCGTCGGCGAGAAGGAGAAGCGAAATACATGTGCTTTCTGCCGAACAAGACCGTTTTGTCATCACGGGTGAAGGTTTAAGACTACTTCCACGTCTTTGTTTCCTGGCAAAGAATCAGTCACTTAAATATCCAGGACAGCCGATCAATTTGCCACGTTTAATTAGACATGACCCAAACTCTTCTGCTTGGTGTCCTGTCAGCTGGATGTCACTGAGGAGTGGAGAGATGACCCGAAATCTCTGTGGTTATGTCTCAAAGCTCCTCATTTGCGCGCCTCGAAAGATACTATTTCCCGTTGGATAGTCGATGCTATTCAGATGTCGCACAAAATCACTACAGGAAAGCAGATTGATCGTGCAAATGCCCATCAGGTCCGAGCACTAGCAGCATCATCGGCCCTTTATAAGGGTTTCTCATTAGAGGAGGTGATGTCTGTAGCACAATGGCATGCCGAGTCATCATTCACTGATTTCTACCTTCGCGACATCTCCAGCGCACTTAATCCGGTAGCCGTCGCCAATTTATCGAATCTGAACTAAGCCACATCCGACCACTATTTCGCACTCGTCACAAGTTCTTCCACTTGCACTGAACAATAGCCATGCACATGACCCGAGAACGACCGTGGATTGGGCCGAGCTCCTGTGATGAACTAGAAAGACCAAGCACTCAAAATGGTGAGTGTTTACATTAATTAAGTGACTAATTTTAAGTTTACTTATAGTCGAAATACCAGACTATCTAAGTAAATAGTCTGATCAAGAACATATTAGTCTTTTGCGGACATTAGACTCGTTCCAATTTGAAAATCTAATTGATATACTGATATTTTTTTTCAAAATTTAGAAGTTGTAGTAGCTTCTTTGCACTCTACTGGACTGCCCTAGCTGAGACTTGGGGCTGACACAGGTCTGGTGGGTGTTGCTCCCCATTTTTGACAGCCCTCTGGAATTTGTGCAGACAAATGAGGGGTGGGGGGGGGGGGGGGGGGGGGGGGTGGAGCGCGGTCTAGTCCATGGAAGTTTAGCACTCTATGAGTCAGATGGCAGAACCCAAGCGTATGCCAAGGTTCTAGTCGCTTCACAACCCTCTCTGTTGGATGGTAGATGAGTGCTGGTTCGAGCCTCACCTCCTCCCACCAGTATTTCTTGGCTGTCGAAATCCGGAGTTTATCATAATAGTACATCTGGTAAGTATTATTCGAAGTAGAATAAAAAAAGCATCCGCTTTTGTTTCTACGAGAATTCTTAATACTTACCAGATGTACTATGGCCCTTTCTCAGCCGCCCCGCTGAGGTGAGGCTGAACTGCTTTCGCTGTTTGTCAAGGCAAATAAAAGACAAATCTAACTGTAATTGGGAATTGACTTGGTGCCAGCTGCTATGGTAATTCCCGGACACAGTATGGGCAGGACCAGGAGAGTGCAGAGTTTTAATTGTTTGTTTTGTGCTAGACTAGATAATAGGCATTATCATAATAGTACATCTGGTAAGTATTAAGAATTCTCGTAGAAACAAAAGCGGATGCTTTTGTTATTCTGCCGCTTGCCGTTCCTTTTTCGTTCTGAGCAAGACTTTCTGCCGCCTCTGAGGAACTGTACCAGGGCTGTTGATTCTAACTCTGTCGTCTTCCTTGTACTGTTTTCTGAATTCGCCTGCACCGTGAAATAAGCTAACCATCTCTGAGCTGCTCCGTGCTTATGCGAGGGTCCATTGAACCTTTCACGCATTCCAGCGAGTATCAAACGCTTGACTTATTCTGATCTCTGGCCATCGAGGATTAAACCAGCGCGCGATGTTGTACCTTGAAAATATACCTACCAACTTTGGTTGAAAGGCTGGAAGGACCCTATATGGCTAGGCTTCAGATCTTGTATACAGAATTTTGATTGGTCAATTTTTCTAGTGGCCATCTTGGACTTTCCAAAAATCGTTTAAAATGCTACTCTTCCTTAATCAATGGCCCGATTTCAATTAAGCTGGAGTGGAATAATTCTATGGTGATCGACATCAAGAGTTCTAATTTTAATTGGTTGATTTTTTTCGGCAGGCATATTTGATTTTCCAGATATTTTCCATCAGCGTTTAAATCACTACTACTTAATCAATAGCTAAACTTCAACCAAACTTGGATGGAATGGTCCTATTGTAATAGGCATCAAGAAATCAAATGAGAATTTTGATTGATCAATTTCTTATATGCTCATCTTCGATTTTCCAGAAATTATCTATCATGTCTTTAAATGCAAATGGTTCAAATGCCAATGGTCCACGTGAGCGTCACAGGCCCTTGGGCCTCTTGTTTACATTTACCACCAGTGTAACTGGCACGGTTATCAGTCCAATCATTCCTGTGATAATTAAAAAAATATATTCTCTTGCGCTGCAGATGGACATTTCCCAAAACCACTGTAGAAGCTGTTTTTGATTTGCTAATGACTTATTCTTTTTTATTAGGTGTATATTGATGCTGTGCGACAGTCAATTAGTCAAGCGTTCATCGCAGTTGATGATATCCGGCTGACTCTCGGACATTGCCAAACACAAGGTAGTGAATCGCTGCTAAGAATGCGGTGTCAAAATATGTTTTAGTGCATCATGGTCAACTGTAATAGAGGGATCTTATTTGTCATTCAAGTATCTGATGTCATAGTCAATTATCATAACAACGTAGATCTTTCCATCATGAAGCTCAGTTGTGTATAGATTGTATGTCTGTAAACGTTTAATGACGAAATTCAATCAAAAAATCTAAATGTTTGCTTATTGAATGTCTAGCTGCAGGCCAAGAGAAGAGTATTTTTTGAAAATTTACCACTGGAATGACTGGCTCGGTTATCGAGCTAGTCATTCGAGTTGTAAATTTTCGAAAATATTCTCTTGGCCTGCAAATGGACATTCCTTAAGACCACTTCCTGGGCCAGTATTGGCCAGATTTGTCATGAAAGTGTTAACGGATTCACTATGTCATAAACATTCTGTTGAATATCTTGAAACTAATTTGACTTGGGGTTTACGATCAATTATATGATGTCATAATCAACTGCATCACATGTAGGCTGATGTCATAATCAATTTACATCATGAATGACGTAATGATGCCCGTCATAAATGCTTAATAGTCTGTCAATTTGTATGAATTGTATGTCTTTACTATTTAATAAACATTATGTTGGATATTTTGAAATATAGACAGCAACCAGACAAATTAGTTTCAAAATATAAAACAGCTATATAGTTTTCTGGAAATTGAGATTCGGGGAATGCAGTGATCGATTGATCCCAACATGGGGAAAGTGTGGTTGGAGTTTAGCTAGAGATGGGTGGGGTATAGCTAAAACTGGATTCGTTCATTGAAATTTCAGTTTTATATAATCCACTTTTTATGTAGCCCATGTGCATTGTCCAAATAATTTAGTTATCCTTGCCCGGTAGACATAAGAAGGTATGAGTATTGCATTCATGTATGCGTGTCTGTGTATCTGGAGCATATCTTTAAATATACTGATCCAAACGATCTCTGACCTCCCTGACTATCAATTTCCAGAAAACTATACAGGTAAGCTGTTGAATATTTTGAAGCTAATTTGACTGGGTAATGTTGCTGCCTATGGCAGCAACAGCACCAAGTCAAATTAGTTTCAAAATATTCAGCAGCAGGCTTATTAAATAGTAGAGACATACAATTCTTATAACGTGTCGGACGATTAAGGGTTAAAGATGGTCCTAATAGAATCATTTATGACGTAATGATTATGACGTCGTCCTACATGCCGCTTAGCTGATTAAGATGTCATATGACGTCATTACTGTGGACAGGTCCATTTTGATCAGATTTTAGCACAAGAAATAATCTTCCCATAAAAGACAGTTTCAAGTCTTTGGCTGTGATCCGGCTAAAAAACCTGGATCTGTACCGGATCAAATTATGGATCTATTAATATCTCGGAAACTACCAGCTCAATTTGGATGAAATTCTGATACATCAAAGGATACGATGGTGCACTAGGCTTCCACAATTTTGGTCATGATCTGAGCAGATCTGGAACATCTGAACACTTACAAGGTGACAAAAATGTGATGGCTATGGTTGCAAACTCTGATTGCTCATGTTGGGGGAAATCGTTTCTGTCGCTGAGATTTATTCATTACTTACCTTGGCCATGTCAACTTTAGGTGATAGAGTGTATGTATGTACATGTATTAATAATAAATAATCTCTTAATATTTTAATGGTCAAATTCCAGTGGTAAATTAAAAAAAATAATCTCTTGGTCTGCAATTGGCCACGGTCTATGAGAAAATTTAAGTTTTCTTGAACAAATCTGAGCGTTAAAGGGATAATTTCATAGGTAGATGCATCTGAGGTCAAAGTCATAATTTGTTTGCAGTCTTCAATGGACCTTTCCAATTTATCCATCCATCATCTGACTTAATAATCAACTAAGTGATATGTAGGATGACATCATAATTAATTATGGCATAAAGGACTCGATATAGTCCGTCTTTAACGTTTAATAGTCCGACACATTGTATAAATTGTATGGCTTTGTCATTTAATAAACTAAGATGCGGTTGAGTATTTTGAAACTAATTTTACGGGGCGCTGTTGCTGCATACAAGCGGTGTGTGGGTGGGGCTTAGCTAGAGATGGGCGGGGCATAGCTAAAACTCGAAAGGTCCATTACCTTAGTCAAGAAAATTTAAATATCTGCCTATTAAATATCCATTTACAGGCCAAGAGAACACAACTTTTAAAAATTGATCACTGGAATGACTGGCTCGATTATCAAGCCAATCATTCAAGTGGTAAATTTAAAAAAAAAAATTTCTCTTGGCCTGTAAATGGACTTTCCACAAGACTATAACAGAGGCCGGTTTTGGCTGGCTTGACCATTAAATGGTTAAAAGATTTATCACATGACCGAGCCAGGTATTCCAGGGATAAATTTTCAAAAATAGTCTTCACATTGACCTTCTTCAGGATCATTGCGGTCACTGACTTTGGCTAGCTTGACAATTAATTATTTATTATATCGACTATTTTTGCTTTACTAGATAACCCAACGGCATGTCATTTTGAAGAACCAGCCAAATGTGGATATATAGATGAGACAAGTCAAGGTCTAAGATGGCGGCTAGCTCACAGAATAGGAACATTCCGAACTCCTGACCATACATACGGCACGGAAGCGCAAGGCGATTACATGCAGTTCACCCCTCCTTATAGGGCACAGGCTGGACAGAAAGCACGCACCATCAGTCCTGTATATAATGTGACCGTGTCACAGGGTGCTATGTGTTTGGAGTTTTACTACCATATGTATGGCGGAAACCTTGGTGTTTTGAATGTGTATGTTATACCCAGCGACCAGGTGTTGACACCGCCACAACTACCGACGTGGACAAGGGGATACTACTATTCTGATTCTACATGGCAACTCGGTGTTGTATCGATATATCCTACACAGAGCTACAAGGTTAGATTAGGTTTCTTGAATTATAACATGTGCACTGTATACAGTCAAACCTATCTCTTGTGGCCGCTTGATTTGAGGACAAATGATAGACCTTTTTTGAACATTTTAATGATCAAGCCGGTGAAAACTGACCTCTGCAGTGACCTTAAGGAATATCCATTTGCAAGCCATGAGAAGACTATCTTGGAATAATCGAGCCAGTCACTCCTGTGAGAAATTTTCAAAAATTGTCTTCTTGCCGCCTGCAAATGGACATTTGCTAAGAACATTTTAATTTTCTTGATAAATCTTGACCATCAATGTGTTAACCTGTTACTGGTCAAATTTGGTCAAGAGAAAATATTTTCTGATTGAGTGTCCATTTACAGGCCAAGGGAAGACAATTTTTGAAAATTTATCACTGGAATGACTGGCTCGGTTATCGAGCCAGTCATTCCAGTGGTAAACTTTCAAAAATGGTATTCTCTTGGCCTGTGAATGGACATTCGATAAGACCATAGCAGAGACCGGTTTTGGCCGGTATGGCTATTAAAGGGTTAAGCACTGTGGTTGGGATGTAAGTACGAAACAGTGACCCGATATAGATGAACTAACTTACATTTACATTCTATTTTACTAAACTGACCTGAGGATGGAGATAGAACGTCATGCTAAGAAAAGCCTGCCTCATTTAACTAAATAAATATATTAATTAACCCTTTAATGGTCAAGCCAGCCAAGAATAGCTTCTGTCATGGTCTTAAGGAATCTCCATTTACAGGTCAAGAGAAGACTGTTTTTGAAGATTTACCACTGGAATGTCTAGCACGATAATCAACCCTTCATTCTAGTGGTAAATTTTCCAAAATATTCTCTTGGCTTGTAAGTGGACATTGACTAAGGAAAACCCCCAATTTTCTGGACCATTTTTAACCATTAATTGGTAAGCTAATCTAATTTCGGTATGTTTAATTTCAGATTATTTTTGAAGCTGTGTTATCTCGGCGACTTAGTCCTCGTAATGGAGAGATTTCCTTTGATGATGTTGTGGTCAGAGATGGAGAATGTCCTGTTATTGGTACATACTTCTAACTGTATTCTCTATAGCACCCCTTTAATACACAAGCTGGCCAAAAATGGCTTATGCAGTGGTTTTGAGAAAGGTCTATTTGCGGAACAAGAGAAGACTTTGAAAATTTATGACTGGATTTGGTCGAGCCAGTCTTTCTCGTAGTAGGTTTTCAAAAATACTCTTAGCCTGCAAACAAACATTTTCTATGAGAAAATTTTCGTGAACAAATCCGAGGGTCAATGATTAATCTTTTATTGGTCAAGATGCAGTGATATTGAGCCTCAGTGGGGTGAAGAGGCCCGGGTTCATATTAGGGACGTCAGTAATGGCTCACTCGTGAAAAAAGAAATCTGTGATTTCGTTTATTTCACTTCATGAGTATACTTACCTCCCTAACACTCTTTGATATTGCCAGAATTTGAAAGTTAATCTGGCAGGAGGGAGGCGAGGTCACGTGACGAGCTCATCCCTGGAAGAGGAAGCTCTTTTGCATAATGACACAAACATCTGGAGTTGAGTGTGAAACATGTACAACCAGGAAATTATTCGAGCATCGGATAACACAGTCGATGAAAGTTGGATAATAACATACGCCACCCACCCACCCTTCTTTTCGCGAAGGAGAAGCGTTGATCTCAATGTACTAAACTCTCTCTATGTACTAGTGGCTTTTCTTGAAAAATTTGAAGGTTTAAATGGTTAATAAAGTCATCCATTTCTAGCTATGACCCGCCCATTCATGGCTAAGCTCCGCCCACTTTGTGATAATGTATGAATTGATTTTAACACTTTGAACCCTCAATTCCCAGACCATCAGTTTCCAGATAACTATACAGGGAAGCAGTTGAATGTTTTGAAACTAATTTGACTGGGAGTTATCTATGGCAGCAACACCTCCCATTCAAATTAGTTTCACGATATTTAACCCTTTAACACTCATATCAGCCAAAAACGGCTTCTGCAGTGGTCTTTGGAAATGTCCATTTGCAGACCAAGAAAGGATGATTTTTTAAAATTTACCACTGCAATGACTGGCTATAGCTGAGCCGGCCATTTCAGTGGTAAATTTTCAAAAATTGTCTTCTCTTGATCTGCAAATGGACATTTTCTATGAGAAAATTTAAATTTTCTTGAATAAATTTGAGGATTAAAGGGTTAACAAAATGTTTATTAAGAAGTAAATTGATGAAAAACATACAATTTAGACAGCTATACTCTCAGAACTTTGCTTGCTTTTGTGTCGGACATGTCATTTGATTGTGAGCTAACAAGTGGTATGTTTTGATTACAACATCTGGTACTGTGTAGTCTCAACTAGAAGACGAGAAACATTCGAAATGTTTTATTACCAAATTAAAATTAATTGTACAAAGTTATTTCATTTGTATTTAACAAAATAATGATAAAATTTATACACATTTTTCACAGGAAACTGTGAATTCGAAGAAAATGTATGCACATGGATGACTTTTGGGGACAGTGGTCCTGATTGGATGAGAGCTTCTGGCATATCACCGGGTGCTCGTAATGGACCGAGTACTGACCACACCCGACAAGATCCGACTGGACACTACATGTACCTTACACCGGTCTCGCCACCAGCTACTTCACCTATTTTGTTTGCAAGCCATGTCTTTCCACCAAGCCGCACAAGTCGCTGTTTCAGTTTCTGGTATCATATATCCGGAGCACAGGTAGTTACGTAATAGAGTGATCCATTGCTAGCTATGCCCCGCCCATTTCTACCTAAACTCTACCCATGTTGTTTGTGTGTTAGGATCGATTTATGTACTTTGAACCCTGAATTCCCAGAAGTCCAATTTTAAGGTAACTATGTACATAGGTAAGCTGTTGAATATTTTGAAAGTTATTTGATTGAGGGCTGTTGCTGCCTTTTGCTGCCTATGTCAGCTACAGCTCCGAGCCAAATTAGTTTCAAAATATTCAACAGAATGTTTATTAAATTGTGGATTCATTAAAGACATACAATTCGTACACTTAAAAGACTTTTTTCACTTCAAGAGTATACTTACCTCCCTAATACTTTTGATATTGCTAAATATTGGCTTTCACTCAATAAACACTCAGATTTAAAACAGTTAGGTGCCCCTACTGGGCAGGGAGTCAGAGCGTAGTCTGGCGGATGCCAGCCCCACCACCGCGCATGCGCAGACTAGCACTTCCTCTTTGCTAGATTATTGGCAGAGAGATCACACATGTCTTTTTGTGCAAAAGCTTTTTCTTACTCTTAAACTGTTTAAGTGGTGTTATTTTGGAGTGATAGTCACTGATTTGGATGGCAGGAAGGAACACTTCGCCAAAGGAGGACTTAGGACCTTTAAATCAGGTGACTTCTAGTAAAATTAGCGAGTTTTCTTCCCGGTGTATTGTGTTTCCGGGACTCGCGTTTACCGTGATAAGCGCCTTGGTTAGTTGGTTTATGTCAACTCGGTGCTACCTAAGGCTAATTTCTCTTTCTGTTTATGTCCACAGGTCTGTATGACGCTAGGTGGTGGCATCACAGCAGCAGAGAGTTAGTTTTCTCTCCACCATGGTTCCATTTCCTACTAACACTGTTAGGTTATCTAACCAAATGAAAAATTATGTCCAGTGAGTTGGAGGCCTAGTATAAAGGTCTTCTCACTTTGCCCTCTTGATCCAATTCCTTCTCCATGAGGTGGAGAGAGTTAAGAGGCGTGCAGATGGTGGAGTTCTCCGGTTCGTCACGTTGGATGGTTTGTCTATACAAAGTGTCAGGTATCTAGTTATTGATAATGTGGTGATGTTAATTATAGTAAGCAAAGGGAGATAATTAACATTTTTGCCAGAAAAGAGTTATCTATATGTATCTGATGGTTGTGTAGTCGACGTATCCATTCAGCATACAATTCGTCCTTGCACTTGGATGTTTTGTTGGGATCGAATTTTTCCTGTCACGGGATTAATGACGTCATAATCAGCCTGGCTATGTATTTATCAGCAATTCAAGTCGCTATGCTGGTTTCTGATGTATATTGATCTTTATGATCGTTTTCCTTCTCTTTGAGTTGGTTTGAGTGTCTAAGCTTAACTAGTTTGCTCATACTCCTTGTCCTTTGCCCTGTTTCAGGGACCGGGTTGCGCGTCCTGTGGACGTTTTCTACCTGATAAGTTCTGGCCTCATCGTTGCTATCAATGTAGCCCTTGTGGTCCCTTGGTTAATTGTGACATATGTAAGCACTGGGGGGGCGAGTTAATGTCCGAATTCTTGTGCTGCTTACAGGCGACGGACAAGGTGGTAGAGGAGGAGAAGAAGAAGAAGCGGAAACGAGAGGTTGTAAGTAGGAAGGGTAAGGGGAAGGTCTCGTCCGCGGTGGATATGGAGGCCTTCCGGACCGAGATGTTGGGAGAGATGAAGAGGACAATAAAGGATTTGGTTCCAGGGTTGCTTCGTGGCATGCTTCCTGGACCAAATCCTTTACTGTCCTCATCATCGGCTTCGGAGCAGGTAATCCCCGCCTCTGGATCGGTTTTCCTTAGACCGCTTCCGTTGTTCGACGATTCAGAGGTGGCCCCATTAGAGGGGGCGTTCCACGACCCTGGCAGCAGGCTTATTGCCGCGCCGAGAGGGGACCGTGGACGGTTGTCGCTGGAACCCGCGGGCTGCTTATCAGTCCAGGGGTATCCGCACGCCGCGGTGGCCAGTACCTCCTATGGCACCGTTCCTGGTCAGCCCGGGTTAGCTCTCTTTGCTGACCCGGGGTCTAATCTTTCTGACCAGGGTGATGAGGATTACCTGCTAGGGTCGCCGTCTGACGACGTGGACATGGATGAAGACGTTTGTGCACCCCTCGCGGGGAATACAGGCGGCTTCTTCCACGGTTTTACTCACCCTGGAGTAGAGTCCGCGGCTCAGGTGGTGGCCCAGGGAGCGGCTGATGGCCAGCGGTACCGCATACCTCGGCTTGCCGAGGGTGTTGCTGGTGCTGGCCGGGCCCGTGGTGGGGCGGTATATACCCCGCGCTCTGCCACGGTGCCTGCTCCTGATCAAACCAGTGATATTGTCATGCCGGTGCTGTCAGGCCCGCATGTTTTCCCTGGCTTGCCAGGTGTATCAGCGTACCCGCCGTCAAGCTCTGCTGCTTGCGCTCAGGAGGAAGACGAAGGACCCCGTCTTGTAGAGCGCTCGCAGTTAGCCACGGAGGAGGATTGGTCTGACGCTTGCCAGTGGTTGGTGAGCGTTAGGCCTGATCTGCCCGTGGAGCAGTCGGCTAGCCAGCGTGACCACAGGCCGTGGTTAGCTGGGAAACCGACTGCTAACGCTATGCCTTCTCTGCCGCTGGCGGAGCATGTCGTTGACATGTTCAAGGCGGCGGAGTCGTCCATTCAGTCGAGTGGACGTCTCGCGAAGGCCCCTCGCGAGGTGGCCAGGCGTTGTCGCATCGTGCCCCTGGATTACCAGCGGTACGGTGTGGTACCCAAGCCCAGCGTGGATGACCGCGCGGCTTTGGGTGAGGATGCGCGGCCAGGCTCCCGTTCTGACACGGGGGTCTTGTGCTCGAACGCGTTGCGTTCGGCGAATACCGCGTTGCGTGATGCGGAGGAGAGTGGGAGGGCTTCGATTGCCGCTCTGTCCCACGTCTCCCAGCTGTTACAGGGGGTAGTAACGGCATCCGCATCGCGCCAGCCAAGTCCGGTCACGGTCCAGCGAGCCATCCAGGATGGTATTAACCTGGCGCTGGACTGTATGACTCGGGCCGTGACCAGGAGTGTCCGGGCAAGACGCACGTTTGCCCTGGACAATCTGTGCCCGTCTCAGGACCTGTACAATAGGCTACTGCGTACGCCTATGACAGGTCCTGGTCTTTTTGGAGGTGAGGGATGTCGACACCTCCAGGAGACGGTCACCCTGGTGAATAACCAGAGGGCGCTGCGCGAGCAGTTTGAAGTGCTGCGTCGTGCTAACGTTCGCGCCGCGGCCCCTGCGTATCGTCCCCTGCAGGCTCGAGGTGGTGCTGGCCAAGTCAGAGGCCAGCCACCGTCGCAGCGTCGGCCTCGGCCGCGTGCGATTCGGCCAGCAGCGAGGGGGGCGCAGGTTCCTCAGGCGCCGTCAGCCAGGCAGCCGCCCGCGCACCGAGGTGCGCGCGGGGCGGGGCGTGGCGAGCGAGGATCTGGGCGTGGTTATCGGTCCTGACAGGACGCTTACCGCGGTAAGAACCACTCCGGTGTGTATGGCGACGGAGACAGTGCCGCTCTTGCATGCCTCGTGTCCACCGCGGTCCCTAGGTGGACCGGTGGGAGGCCGGCTAGCCGACCACATGCAAGAGTGGGAACGGTTAACTCAGGACCGTTTAGTCTTGCGATGGCTTTCCGTCGGGTATCATCCAGAGTGGATGACAGGCCCGCCGTCGCGACTGTCTCTAGTGCCAGTCTGGACTCCCATTCCGAGAGATCCAGAGCAAAGGTTGTGTATCGAGGAGGAGATAAATTCCCTCGTACAAAAGGGAGCTATTCAGCCGGCACAAAGGTGTCCGGGCTTCTATTCAACCCTGTTCTTAGTAACAAAACGCACCGGAGGGTGGAGACCGATTCTCAACCTCAAGCCATTGAACAAGTTCATCGAGACGCCCAGTTTCAAGATGGAAACGGTGCGCTCGGTGTTGGCGGGGTTGGAGAGGGGGATGTGGACGGCGTCGATAGATTTGAAGGACGCTTATTTCCACATCCCCATCCACGGGAGTTTCTGTCGCTTCCTGAGATTTGCATTCCAGGGCAGACAGTGGGAATTCAGGGTGTTGCCCTTCGGAATTTCCACGGCTCCTCGGGTTTTCACCCGTGTGGTTCTTGCGATCACAGCATACCTCCGCAGGAGAAGCATAGCAGTCCACACGTACATAGACGACTGGCTGTTGAAAGCGCACACCCGGGAAAGTTTGTCGGCCAATCTGGAGATTGTTTTGAAAACTCTCACAGACTTAGGCTGGATGATCAATTTCCCAAAATCAGAGCTGACTCCATCCCAGAAGTTTGTTTACCTGGGGATGTTCTTCGATCTAGAGACAGGATATGTTTATCCTACTCAGGAGAGAGTTCAGAAACTCATCTCATTAATTCAGTCAGTGTGCGACAGTCGTCATGTCCTGGCACGGGTTTACTTGAGAATGCTGGGGTTGATGGTTTCATTGGAACCAGTCATTCCTCAGGCCGCCTTACGCAGGCGGCCGATCCAGTTATTTCTCATGACACAATGGACCCAGAGTACAGGTTCGCTGGACTCGAATGTGTCAGTGTTGGCGCCTCTGATTCACCACCTGCAATGGTGGTTGAATACAGAGAATCTCTTGCCGGGGGTTTTGCTAACCCCTCCCCACCCTCAGGTGACTGTGTATACAGATGCATCGATGGAGGGCTGGGGAGCTTGCCTGGAAGAGTCCACGATATCAGGGCTTTGGAATCTAGAACAGTCAAAGGAACATATATATCTACTGGAGCTAAAAGCAGTAGTCCTGGGCCTGGAACATTTCTTACAGAAAGTTCAGGGCAAGATTGTTCTTATTCGTTCAGACAACTCAACAGTTGTGACTTACATAAACCGCCAGGGCGGAACGAAGTCGCCCAGTCTCTGTATGATGACATGGAAACTGCTTTGTTGGTGTCTGGATCACCAGATTACCTTGAAAGCAGTTCATATCCCGGGAAGGTTAAACCTGCTAGCAGACTCATTGAGCCGAAGGATGAGTGTTTTACCCGCGGAATGGCATCTAAATCAATGTGTGGCGGATCGTCTGTTCGACCATTGGGGGAAACCCAACATCGATTTGTTCGCAACGAAGAAGAATGCGAAGATGACGACGTACGTCTCTCCGATTCCGGATCCAAGCGCTTTCGCAACAGATGCGTTAGCTATCAGCTGGGGGAGAATGTATGCATACGCATTCCCTCCAGCAATCCTGATTCCAAAAATTCTTCAGAAAATCAGACAAGAGGAATGCCAAGTGCTTCTGATCGCCCCGGATTGGCCAAGCCGATCATGGTATACGGATCTGCTGGACCTTCTGGTCTGCAATCCGGTTCCTCTGCCTCTGATGGACGATATTATCTTCCAGGGCAAGGCCCTTCACAACAATCCGTCAATGTTCAGATTGACTGCGTGGATGTTGTCAAGGAATCTAGAATTAAGGAGGGCTTTTCTGAGCAAGCAGCCATGTTTATGGCCAAAGCCAGGAGGGGGTCAACCTCCAGAGCATATAATTATAAAATCAACAGATTTGCAGAATGGTGCTCAAAAAGATGTATTGATCCAATGGATTCATCTATTCAAGTAGTAGCTGATTTCCTCTGTCACCTCTATGATGCCTATAGCCTCAAGCCTAACTCTATTGCTGGTTATAAGTCAGCATTAATGTCTGTTATTCCTTGCTTGGCTAAGAGGGGAAGTGATGAAGTAAATACATTAAATGTATTAATTAAAGGCATGGGCAATCTAAGACCAAGGAATCCACCTGTGATTCCGTCTTGGAGTTTATCGCTAGTGCTTCAAGTACTAGGTGATAAGCCTTTTGAACCACTTAGTTCCATTTCTATGAAACTATTAACACTGAAGACTGTGTTTTTAATTGCTGCGGCCTCGGCTAGGCGTAGGAGTGAAATTCATGCCTTATCAGCCGAGGATGACCGTTTTGTGGTTTCAGGGGAAGGCCTTAAGCTGCTACCTAGGATTAATTTCTTGGCTAAAAATCAGTCGTTGAAATATCCAGGTCAACCTATTATTTTGCCTGCTTTAACTAGATATGATCCTAATTCTAAAGCATGGTGTCCCGTCCGGGCGCTGCGCCGGTACAAACAACGTACGGCGGAGTGGCGCACCGACCAGTCAGCGTTATGGTTGTCATATATTGAACCCCATGGCAGGGCTTCTAAGGACACCATTTCCAGGTGGATTGTGGAATGCATTCAGTTTTGCCATAAATCCGCCACCGGGAAGCAGGTTGACGTGGCCAAGGCTCACAGTGTCCGCGGCGTAGTGACATCCACGGCCCTATTTAATGGGGTCCCTGTGGATGATATTATGTCGGTGGCTCAGTGGCACTGTGAGTCAAGTTTTACAGACCATTATCTCCGTGACACCTCTAATCCTCTCGCCTTGTCGATTTTGAAAAAATAACTCGGTTTCTATTTTTTGAGGAGGTTTTTTCCTCATTACTTATATATTTCACAATTAATTTATGGAAACACCCACTTTTTTGGGCCTGCATCAGTCTTTACCAATGGGAAGATGATGTCAGCAGCCATTTCAACAAGGTCAGTCTTGTTCATGTGTTGTCCGTTGTTGATTGTATTGTCACGATTACCCGTTATTAATATGGTGATGGTTTGTGTATTTGTGTGGTTCATTGTTGAGAGTTACGAAAATGGAGCTTTTTCGTCTCTGTCCTGTAGTACATGGCACTTGTACGTAGAGAGCATATAGGACATTGAGGTCAGTCGACTCTTCCTCCCAGGAAGGAGGGGGGGGGGGAGCGCATATGACATTCGGTCATCTCTCATTCATCGGTGGTGTTATCCGATGGTTAGTCAAATCCTGACTGTTTTTTCTTACACTTTCAGAAGTTTAAGTGCCTTAAACGCAGAAAAGCGTATAGGGATGAGCTGGTCTTTTGACCTCGCCTCCCTCCCGCCAGATTCACTTTCGAATTCTGGCAATATCAAAAGTATTAGGGAGGTAAGTATACTCTTGAAGTGAAATAAACGAAATCTAGGACTACGCTCTGACTCCCTGCCCAGTAGGGGCACCTAACTGTTTTAAATCTGAGTGTTTATTGAGTGAAAGCCAATATTTAGCAATATCAAAAGTATTAGGGAGGTAAGTATCAACTCTCTCGTGAAAAAAGAAATCCTAGATTTCGTTTATAGAGCTTTATGAAGGTGTTATAATACGTCATTATTATTGTAGCGTCGGCCTACATGTGACTTAATTCACCTTTCCAGAGTACCCACCCATCATATGACGTCATAATGAACTGCGTGATGTGTACAATGACATCATAATGAATGACATCATGAATGATGTCGATAAGTATGTCACAAACGCATATTTGAAGACGGTCTATGCGTTGTTGTACAAATTGTTTGCTTTTACTATTTAATAAATATTCTGTTGAATATTTTGAAACTAATTTGACTGGACAGCACCCAGTCAAATTAGTTACAAAATATTCAACAACTTCCCTGTATAGTTTTCAGGAAATTGATAGCTACGGCATTCGGGGATCGATCAATCCCAACACGGCGAGGTGTGGGT